>JAFEMH010004927.1:0-185626 GCA_022495995.1 Adenophora triphylla var. japonica | reverse complement strand
GAGAATCCCTCTAGCACTGATGCTAAGCCGGTAAAACAGAAACGAGGAAGATCAAGCCAGAATGGTCTCTACAGGTCAAAGAAGAAATTGAGAAGCTACTGCGGGTAGTATTCATCAGAGTCATCGAATATCCGACATGGTTATCCAATATTGTGACCGTCACCAAGGCCAATGGGAAGGTGCGGCCGTGTGATTTCCGAGATCCGAACAAGGCCAGCCCCAAGGACGATTACCCTTTGCCAAACATAGACATCCTGGTGGACTCCACTGCCAACTACGAAGTCAAATCCTTCGTTGATGGCTTTGCAGGATACAACCAGATCAAGATGGCCGAGAAAGACCAAGAAAAGACAGCCTTCACCACACCGTTGTGATGTACCCGATTTTTTTTTGAAATCAAACGGAGTCGCCACGCCATTTTTGTTTTAAGGGCCAAAACTTTGAAAAATGCCGAGATCAAGAGATTTAGGTTCGGAGGTCACGTTACGCGCCGGGAAGGACGTTAGTGTGCACCCGGAACGCCTCGTAAAACGAGTCTTCCAAACATTCAAAATCCTTTTGTTGTATGTGTGTGTGTGTGTGTGTGTGTGTGTGTGTGTGTTTTGGCCAAAATAAGTTGAAACTGAGGAAATTAAAAATTGGGAACTCTTTTTAAGGCTTTAAACTGATCCCATGATTTTTTGGATGATTTTTGGGTTGGGATTTGGAACTCAAAAGATTTTTGGAAGTTGAAAACCATTTCTGCCAGAATGAAAAAGGCAGTTGACCCTTGACTTTGAAATGGACTTTAGGGCTTGAAAACTCCAGAATCTTGGAAAAGTACGAGAATGAAAAATGTTCAAAACACCTTAAATAAGGTTTCTATGAAAGAACTTTTCATTTTGGAGATAATTTGAGGGGTCAAAACCTTCTGGAAATCTCAGATATGAAATCTGGATTTCCAGAGACTGATGAACTGACCTTTAAAAGAAAATTTGAAAAAAGGAGTTTTACTCACGAAAAAAAATAAATTAAAAATATGTATGGAAAGATCTGGATGTTGGCTACAAAAAGTATTTTGTAGTCAACACCAAATTCCAAGTTTCTGTATGTCCAAAAATAGGAAAATGGACTGAGGTCTCAGAACAATGCTACTGGACAGCAAGATGTTCTTGAGGGAAAATGTGATTTTTGGGGGATTTGCATCTATGTTCACCCCATTTTCATCCCTAGACTTGATTCCACTACTTTGTGTTAAGTGGTTATCATATTCAAGTCATCCTTGGGGAATTTTATGGGGTTTAAACATGTCCTTTGCAAAGGGAAAGGGGATATTTTGTAGAGATGAAATTAAAGAGACAAATCAACTAGAGATTTAAAATTTGGACCATTTGAGATGGTCATTCATGAAGATGAACTTCAAGATGACCATCTTAGGTCAAGACTTAAGTTAAATTAGACATAAAGCAAATCAAAATAAGAAGAACAAGATGAACAAGAGATTAAAAGGGAATTTTAGGGTTTAGAGAAGGAGGGCTTTACCAATGGTGACACCCTATCTTCCTAGGCTTGGAATTTGACTTGAGGAGTATCAAGATTTGGTGTTTGACTTGAGGAGTATCAAGATTTGGTGTTTTGGAGTTGTGTTTGGGTGGATTCAAGGCTTGAATGTGTTTAGGGTTTGATGATAGAGTTGATCAAAGAGAAAACAAGTAGATAACACTTAAGTCCTCTATGTTTTCTCCCTAATCTTCCTCTTGAGTAGTGTTTTAAGCTTGAGCTTGGTGTGTTTAAGAGTGATATGAGAATGGTTGAAGTGAAATTGGGAAAGGTTCAAGAGAAAATGGTGGCAATCTAAGGATTCCCACTGTTTTCTCTCTAATTTTCGCCAAAATGCAGCTTACGTGTGTGTAAAATGTGTTGTGTAAGGCGAGAGAGGAGGGTTCAATTTATAGCCCCTGTGAGGGACAAAGATGTCCGCGCGGATGGTTCCGTACGCGTGCACGGTGCATTAAATGCTGCTCCGGGCTTTGAACAGGAAGAATATTATTCAAAATTTCAAGCTTTTGTTTTTCAACTTGCCTAATTCGGATTTTTCCAATTTCTTTTGCTTTTTGAGATTCTTTTCTAGGTTTAACTTTAAATGGCAATGCCCACTTTACCCTCACTTTGTTAGAGAAGTTAGGAATTGTTAGAAATGTTAGTAATGTTAAAACTTTCGTTAATTTTCTAACGAAAATTCTAACAAGCTCAAATTGGAGCACTTACAGTAGCCCCTCGGCGACGGCGCTTTCGAAGGAAGCGGGGTCGTCGATAAGAGTAAGGCTCCAAATTTGACGGGATGATCAAGTGATCGAGTGATCAAGTGATCGAGTGGCTGAACCTAGCGATAGGCTACCTACGTATCCCGAATGGGAATCAAGCCGGCCGTAGTTCGGGCCTTTGACCACGGAGATGATGGCGTTTTAGGTGCCTCGAACAGCGATGAGCGAGTTATGCGGTCGATTCTTTGGAAAGAAACTTCTGCTTGGGGATAAGAGATGACCATTTTGGTCGGATGGCCGAAATTGTGTGTCCGCTCTGCTGGGGATATAAATGACCATTTTGGTCTGATGGCTGAACCTAGCGATAGGCTACCTACGTATCCTTAAAAGGAATCAAGCCAGTCGTAGTTCGGGTTTTTCGACCATCTTCAGTCGTCGACCCTAAGATTTGACTATTTTTGGGAAGTCGCCCTATGGTTTGACTATTTTTGGGAAGTCACCCTATGGTTTGACTATTTTTGGGAAGTCGCCCTATGATCTGACTATTTTTGGGAAGCCGCCCTACGGTTTGACTATTTTTGGGAAGTCGCCCTACGGCTTGACTATTTTTGGGAAGCCGCCCTATGGTTTGACTATTTTTGGGAAGTCACCCTAGGATCTGACTATTTTTGGGAAGTCACCCTATGGTTTGACTATTTTTGGGAAGTCGCCCTAATGATCTGACTATTTTGGGAAGTCGCCACATGGTTTTATGGTTTGACTATTTTTGGGAAGTCACCCTAAGATCTGACTATTTTTGGGAAGTCGCCCTATGGTTTGACTATTTTTGGGAAGTCACCCTAAGATCTGACTATTTTTGGGAAGTCGCCCTACGGTTTGACTATTTTTGGGAAGTCACCCTAAGATCTGACTATTTTTGGGAAGTCACCCTATGGCTTGACTACTTTTGGGAAGTCACCCTATGATCTGACTATTTTTGGGAAGTCACCCTATGGCTTGACTATTTTTGGGAAGTCACCCTATGGTTTGACTATTTTTGGGAAGTCACCCTATGATCTGACTATTTTGGGAAGTCGCCCTATGGTTTTGGTTTGTCGAATTAGGGGATGATTGCGTTTTATCGCTTTTCCTAGTGTTGTGTGTGATAGCGTTTTAGGTGCCTCAAACCTTAATGATGGAGTCTTAGGTGCCTTGAACCTTGATGATGGCGTCTTAGGTGCCTCGAACCTTGATGATGGCGTCTTAGGTGCCTCGAACCTTGGAGATGGCGTCTTAGGTGCCTCGAACCTTGATTTGAAATGATTTCCCTTTGACGGTTTGGGATGGATGGTCCTTTGGTGGATTTTAGTTCAGGAATATGAACCTAAATGGGGACTTAGTTCAGGAGTATGATTCTAAATCGAGATTTTGTTCAGGAGTATGAACCTAAATGGGGACTTAGTTCGGGAGTATGATTCTAAGTCGAGGTTTAGTTCGGGAGTATGAACCTAAATGGGGACCTAGTTCGGGAGTATGATCCTAAGTCGGGGTTTCGGTTCGGGAGTATGAACCTAAATGGGGACCTAGTTCGGGAGTATGATCCTAAGTCGGGGTTGAGGGAGGCTTGTTTGAGGGCATTCTCGCGGGGAAGATTAGAGTTTATGATGATTATCGGGGAAAAAGGGTGACCGTGTTGGTCAAGCGGTTTGGACCTAGGGTAGGGCGCCTACGTATCTGAGTGGGAATCAAGCACGGACGTAGTTCGAAAATTCTTGGGGATGGTCTTTGATGGTTTGACGGTATTTGGGAGTCACGAGGTTTGGCGTTTTTGGGAAGTCGCCTAAGATTTGATGATAATGTTCTTTTAGAAAAGTAGTTGACTAAGATATGCTTTCATACTGTCTTTGTGCTTACTGTAGGCTTGCTTAGGAAGGGCGAGGCTACGGTGATGTTGATGAAGAGTTGTTGGGTTGCCGTTCGTGGGACGGTTTCTGGCGACGATTTGCTTGTCTTTGGAGGCATTTTGACTGAAGGAGGAGTTTGGTTGAGTACGTATCTTGCTGGTGATCGTCAACCTTGTAGAGGTTGTTGAGCTTGTCTTCACATTGGGACTTCTTGCTTTTGAGAACTTGGTGTCTCTGACCGCATTGTATTTGAGAACTTGGCGTCCCTGACCGATTTGTATTTGAGAACTTGGCGTCCCTGACCGATTTGTATTTGGAGAACTTGGCGTCTACGGCCGATTTGTATTTGAGAACTTGGCGTCTACGGCCGGTTGTATTGGAGAACTTGGTGTCTCTGACCGCATTGTATTTGAGAACTTGGCGTCTCTGACCGATTTGTATTGGAGAACTTGGCGTCTCTGACCGAATTGTATTGGAGAACTTGGCGTCTCTGACCGAATTGTATTGGAGAGCTTGGCGTCTCTGACCGATTTGTATTGGAGAACTTGGCGTCTCTGACCGAATTGTATTGGAGAACTTGGCGTCTCTGACCGAATTGTATTGGAGAACTTGGCGTCTCTGACCGAATTGTATTGGAGAGCTTGGCGTCCCTGACCGATTTGTAGACACTGGAGGCGGTCTTCATATGTTTGTGGATGTTGGGGGATGTTTTCATCCATTTGAGGTCGTCTTAGGTGAAGATCATCCTTGCCGAAAAGGGGGATTTGATTTCACGTTTGAATTCCTGCATTCGTTAGTGAAGAGGAAGATGCATATATAACATTCACGATGACAGATGCATGCATAGAGCCAAAAATGATTGTGATGATGCATTTACTTGCTTTCGAAGATGTACTTAGCCTAAGCTTTTGGCAGGGAAATTATGATTTATGATCTTCAATCACTTAGGATTTTTCCTATTGATTCAAATTTTGTGCATGCTACATGAGCCCTTGGGAGATTTTTGGCGGGGATTCATGGTGATGAAAGGGGATGCGTCGGGATGTATGTGTTTGGAGGCTTGTTTGGGACGGGCTTTGAGCAAGTGGGGAGGTGAGAGCCCTCGATCGCAGTTTAAACGGCGGTTGTTGATGAGGTTTTGTTGACGGTATCACATGGACCTCAATTTTGATGAGATTGGATTCGGATCCGGGTCTTGGTTGAAATTTTCCCTCTCATTCTTGGTCATTTGAAGGCGTCTTGTGACGGAGGCTCTAGGGCACGTCGATATGAGTGAAGCTTCTTTCATTTGGGTGAGTGTGACTTTGGCCGAAACCTTGTTCGGAGAATGATTTGATGGAATTGCTAATGCGGGAGAAACCACGATCTTGAATTCGATGCTACGGGAAGGCTGCCGTGTACCAAGTTACGAAGTGAAATTCTTTCTTGATAAAATTCGGGTCCAAAAGACCATCTTGACAAAGCCCGGATCTGAGTAGGCAAAGTCCAGATTTTGAAGAAGCGACTTGGCGAGTCTATCTCGTAGTGAAGAACCAATGTGGACCCAAAGATGACTATATAAGCCCCGGATCCTATTAAAGCGAGGAAAGATCCCTTCTTTGGCAAAGCCTTGTCTTGAAGCGAGTAGGCAAAGTCTGGGAGAACCGCTTAGCAAAAGCCCCGGCGTGAAGAAATTCGAGTAGTCTTACGAGAGGAGGAACCCATCTTTTCGGATCTTAGTCAACCGGCCAATGGACAAGACTCGAAATGTTTACGTGCGGGGGCACATCTTTCGAAAAGTGGGAATGAATCCCGATTTTGTGTATACACACTCGCTTTAGGTTTGACTCTTTTGAGAGAGTATAAGCATCACAAGGTGTGGAAAAGTGTATGGAAGCCCTGGCGACGGAAAGACAGTGTTTGGCTCTATTTTCCTATGATATAGAGAGAGAAGACTTGTCGAGACACTTGAAAACTTGTCTTATTCATGATGATCACAAAATTTGCTTAAAACCCTTTGTTAATGTTCGGGTTATTCAACTCCTAAATACGATATGAACAAATATTTTGATTAATCACAAGGAGAAAACCAGCGATATCGAGAATCAAGCTCGGAAAGTGTATAGGGACGATCCTTGATGAGGCCGGATTTTTTTTTTTTGAGATTTGTTTGTGATTTCGGCCAGGACCATTTACGGTTGCCTACGTTCCCTCCATTATGAAGAGCTCGGGTCGCCGTAGTTCGGGCTTATCCCGAATGAAAAGAGAACGAATGTTGAAATTCGAGGATGCGAGGACCTTTGGGGATTTTGAGGATTTGGAGGATTGAATAACATATCCCCTTAGAGTGTCCATGAAAGACACGGATGCGAAGCCCAGTGGGACATCCACGGCAAGTGTTTGTGGAGTAGAAATGAATTATACTCACATGAATCAAATTTGAATTTGCACAATCTTTGATTGATAATTTTGAACCAAGATGGATTAGATTCCAATTTAAGCAAGCAATGAAGCATTAATTTGATTTAGATCTTAAAGATATTATGATGAAATTGCTATCAGATAGGAATTGCGGTTGGGTTTAGGGCTTCGATCGGCCATCGGGTAATTTTGGAAGTTATGACCTCTTAAAGTGAGAGGTCGGCTGGGCCTTTCTTGGCGAACCTCTAAAAATGAGAGGTTGGCTTGTAGGGATGTGTTTGGGAAATCTATGGCGGGGAAGATTGATTGCCTCTAAGAATGAGAGGTCAAATTTTGACTTTGGCCAAAGGCGAGGGTAATGGTAATGGGAATATCCTTTAAAGACGAGAGGATGGCTCGGGATTGATTTAAGGTAATGGTGAGAGGAATATCCAAGCTATTGACAACTTTTCGCGAACTTGCGAGAATTCGAGCTCATTTTTGATCATCGGAGAGCTTCTTGAGAAGTCGGGGATTTTTCTTGAATTGTGAGGATCGGCAGTCCTTCTTTTTTTTGAAGTTCTTGCTTGAACTATTTCTTTCTTTTTTGTTTTTTTTTTTTTGTTTGTTTTTTTTTGCTTGGAAGGCCTCTGAGGAGTTGAGGATTGTCTTTGTCCTTCCTTCATGGCTTGAGATATTTTGCGCATCGCCGACTCTCGAAGCTAACTTCTTGGGCTCGCTTGGACTTTCTCTCAGTAAGGAGCAAAAATGATGGCTAAACCGGGTTTCAAAACACGCCGATCTTGAAATGAAAGGGTATTGTTTAGTGAGGGTGAGGTAATGGCTTTCCTATGGGTGAAAGGCTTCAACCGCAATCCCTAGGATGACCTAAACGAGATTAAGTCTTCATTGTTTGCTTAAGCTTTAAATGAGAAAAGATCCATGCAAATTCATCGAGCAACGAGGGGATGATGATGAAAGGGATGTGAGCATATGAGATGCAAGATGGGGAGTTGGTAAGCCCCAATTTGGGAAGGATATCAATTGATTTTCTCACTCCGATTAATTTAAATATTAATCATTTCAAAGAATTAGTGGTTGAAGCGGCACAAGTGATCATTTTGGATAAAACCATTTCAATTAAGTGTAACGTGGGTGCGCAAGTGATGTCTCGAGTCTAGCAAGAAGAGAAAAAAGACTTATATTAAAAGTTAGGCATTTAACCACTATGTCCAAAATGGACTACAACGACAAATGTCCGGGAAGGACTTAGGTGAAAGAAAAGTACTAGACCTACGAAGGTTGACTCAAAAGACTATTTTAAAGATAGGTAGCCCCAGTCTAGCCGCTCTTTCTTTGTTGAACCATGCATCTATTCTTCGGCATTTGGAGATGGGAGCTATTGCAGATCTTTCCATCGGGATTTCCTTGGCAATCTCTTTCTTAATCCAAACACTTTCATCGCTGCGATGGCTGATTCACCGACCTCGCGGGGCGAGTCAAATTCCATTATGCCCACAAGGCTTGAACCACCAAACTTCGATCATGTTGACACTCATGTTGTTAGGGAGCGGGTTATTGATAGTATTAGGCCCTTCGGGCATCTCTAACCTCCCTTGCTCAATCAACCCTTGAATGGCCTTTTTCGGGGACGCAATCATCCGTCAGGTGCCCGTGAGTGCGATGAAAGGCACAATGCTTGGAGGTATCCAAAGGAGCGTTGGGGTTTCTTGGGCGATAATTTTCCAAAGGCCGGAGCAAACCTTCTTTTACCAATCCTCTAAAGATATCACTTAAAGGCATCCCAAGGTTTCTCAAGTCTTGGAGCCGGGACCTGGATGCATCGGGCTTCTTGGGAACAAAGGAAGTGGCATTATTCTGATCTGTCCCGCGTAGCCGATCGCCTCTTTGCCTTTAGCAGCGAGAGTAGTGTTGGAGGGAGGAGCCCGATATACGTAGGCGGAGTGCGGCGGTCGAGCTGCGATTGTAAGCCTTTTCAAACTTAGCCGGAATTAACCATTGCACGCAAGTCGGCGTAGGGAAGTGGGCGAGGGAAGCTCTCAAATGCGGCTTCAAGCATGGCGAAAGATGTCTAAGCGCTCCTCGTCGAGAGGAGGAATGGCCATTTCATTGAGCTTTAAGTTCCACCTCTTATAGAAATCCCCAATATTCTCATTAGGTATTTGCATCGTTGTTTGCGGAGTCAACTCTGTTTGTCTCCCATTCCAAGTTGGCTTTATACTTATACGTGAAATCTTGGTAATCTGTTCCCAAGTAGCCCTAGCTTGAGTGCAATCGGAAAAACCATTTCAAAGCCCACGACTTCAAGAGAGACTAAAGTAATCGGCCAAGCTATTTGGTTTGTGCATCCCTTAGCCTTCATTGCCAAAGTATAGGTGTCCAAGTGAGTTTTAGGGCATGCACTCCCGTCAAACAATTCGAGTGGGCATCACAAACTTGTGAGCGGGGGACAATCGAGTCGGGATACGTAGGCCGAAGAGCGGTGTTCTTTTGGCGATCAATTCGGCAATCTGTGCTTTCATTTCCTTGTGTTGCTCCATAAACCAAGCCAATTGGGGATCCAAGGTGGAGCGGGAATTCTGAGCCGATATTTGAGCTAGGAAGAGGACTAGGCTGTTGGTGGTGCATTGGTGGAAGGAATACCATATCCGGAGCATAGGTGAAAACTTGTCCTTGGCCCAAATTTCACAGGGAGTGTAGGTAGGAGCTTGGGCAAAGGGATAGAATCCAGCGACTTCTTTGTTGGCTTCCAATCGGCGGGGAAGATGGAGCGGATCTGAGGTAGCCGAGATGGCTTGGATTTCGGAGTGAGACCCATAAGTAGGCTTAAGTGCGGGCTGCTTTGTCCTGGTTGTTGAATTGCATGGTGGTTGTGGCGAGGATGCATAGCAGAGAGGATATTGTGGTCTGGTGATTACGATGGCTGGGATGGGGGCTTGGTAACCCATTGAACCACGAGTGAGAAATGGGTTTGCGGAAGCTGTGTGAGGAGCGGTGAGCTAGCATCATTACGAGGAGGGGCTCATTGTTGCCCCGAACCAAAGCGTGGTGGCATTCCAAACCGTTGCTGCGAAAGTCCGGATTGATTGGTCCCAAGCGAGGCGGGATCCCAATTTCTTTGTGGCATTAGGGGTATCCCCAACCATGGGAAGGCATTCCGTGCGACTTTGTCCCAGCTGAGGCATTGCGAACGGCTCGTCCGTCAGCTGCACGGATCCGGTGGTCTGCGGTTGGGGAGCCGGGCTGACCTAGAGATCGAGGAGCATGGGCTCACGGTGGTAGTACCGTGGGAGGCCGGTGGTGGCATCTGGAGTAGTCGGGTTGACCAAGAGCGGGATTGAGGTCTTCCTCTTCTTCCACAGTGAAGGTGCCATCTGGGTTGAGGCGGCGGCCAATCCATGGCTTTTGATAGCCTCCATAAGGCTATTCAAGCTGTGCTTCTGGCGCACTCTCATACGTTCGGCTAGGCGATTCCCTTTGTTGTTACGTGCGAGGAGTCCGGGAGGCGGAGTGACGTTGTCCCCATCGTTACCGGGTGATGCGAGACATTCTTAAATTCGGAGTCGGAACAGACGATGAAGGCGACGATGCGCTTGACTCTTCCCAAGCGATTAAACGGTGACCCGGTGCAGAAACCAACCTTTGTGAGGAGGCTGCGGGGAAAGACACGAGGGTTCGAGATGTATGGGAATTGAAGGAGGGCGGTGTTTGGGCTTTGGGCTCATACGACATGCGATTATTTGTTCACGTTTACTTAAAACATGTTTTATTAACCTAATCGGTTGGAAAAGATTTCTCTTCTTTTTCGCAAACTACTGCTGGGATCTGGATCGGTGGGCCCCGTCACTACGTCTATAAGCCCCTCGTATTCCACTGTATTTCGACCTCCCGGGGTGGGCGGCCAGGGCGAGGGTCACTATAGGGCAAGCGGGTCCCACCGGCCGAAAGAAAAACGATCCTAAAAGTACGGCGGGTAATCGAGTCTTAACAAGCATTCGATGTAAATTACGGACAAGGCGACGTCGAAAGTCAAGATCATGTCCGAGGGCTCGACGAAAAGTCGGCATGATTTGGGCGATAAGCGTCCACAATTGATCTTGACTTGTCGTCGGTTAAGCCGTAATTGGGCATGGAATAATCATTAATCCTTGATGACTCGGTGTCAATCTTTGGGAGTCGGTGTATAATTTGTGCCGGTCGAGCCGAAGTCAAGGCGCCGGTCAATATCTTGGTCAAAGTCTGCGGCGGAAAACCGGCGAGAACTTCGGCGATTAGGGTCCCGAAAGATATTGAGTCGGTATGCCGACAAAGGCTTGAAAGGAAAGGTCTATACACGAGACGGGGCATGACACGAGACCGGACTAAAAACCAACCGGGTCTCGGACAAAGTGTGTCACGGACAAGTGCATGGTCGACACGAGGCTCCATGGGATGTTTGGGTAGTCTGTGCTCGTCAGAGGCGTAATAAGACCAAACGGACCGCGACAAGGATTTCCCGGGTTAGGGACGTAGTGTGCGGTGTACGGTCACGTGCGCGTAGTGTGCGGAGTCTATCTTCTTTTACGAGTAAAATAGAGATTTTTATGTGTCTTAAAAGGCATGATGCATGATTTTTTTTGAAAATTTTCTCTTCTTTTTTTTTGAAAAATTTTTTTTGAAATTTTTTTGAATTTTTTTTTGAAAATTAATGAACACATAAGCACATAATCACAAAAATTCCAACGGTTAGGGACATGATTTCCGACAGTCAAAATTTTGACTTTTCTGAGGCGGCCAAAACAAACACGAAAATGTGCAAAAATCAACACACACAAAACAAAGGATTTCAAATGTCGGGACGGAAGCTTGACCCTCAAAAGTTTTTCTCTTTTTTTTTTTGAAAAGATAAAACTTGTTTGTCCCCAGCGGAGTCGCCAGCTGTGATGTACCCGATTTTTGAAATCAAACGGAGTCGCCACGCCATTTTTGTTTTAAGGGCCAAAACTTTGAAAAATGCCCGAGATCAAGAGATTCGAGTTCGGAGGTCACGTTACGCGCCGGGAAGGACGTTAGTGTGCACCGGAACGCCTCGTAAAGCGAGTCTTCCAAACATTCAAAATCCTTTGTTGTGTGTGTGTGTGTGTGTGTGTGTGTTTTGGCCAAAATAAGTTGAAACTGAGGAAATTAAAAATTGGGAACTCTTTTTAAGGCTTTAAACTGATCCCATGATTTTTTGGATGATTTTTGGGTTGGGATTTGGAACTCAAAAGATTTTTGGAAGTTGAAAACCATTTCTGCCAGAATGAAAAAGGCAGTTGACCCTTGACTTTGAAATGGACTTTAGGGCTTGAAAACTCCAGAATCTGGGAAAAGTCCGAGAATGAAATATGTTCAAAACACCTTAAATAAGGTTTCTATGAAAGAACTTTTCATTTTGGAGATGATTTGAGGGGTAAAAACCTTCTGGAAATCTCAGATATGAAATCTGGATTTCCAGAAACTGATGAACTGACCTTTAAAATAAAATTTGAAAAAAGGAGTTTTACTCACGAAAAAAATAAAGTAAAATTATGTATGGAAATATCTGGATGTTGGCTACAAAAAGTATTTTGTAGTCAACACCAAATTCCAAGTTTCTGTATGTCCAAAAAATAGGAAAATGGACTGAGATCTCAGAACAATGCTACTGGACAGCAAGATGTTCTTGAGGGAAAATGTGATTTTTTGGGGAATTTGCATCTATGTTCACCCCATTTTCATCCCTAGACTTGATTCCACTACTTTTTGTTAAGTGGTTATCATATTCAAGTCATCCTTGGGGAATTTTATGGGGTTTTAAAACACATCCTTTGCAAAGGGAAAGGGGATCTTTGTAAAGACAAAATTAAAGAGAGAAATCAACTAGAGATTTAGAATGTAGACCATTTGAGATGGTCATTCATGAAGATGAACTTCAAGATGACCATCTTAGGTCAAGACTCAAGTTAAATTAGACATAAAGCAAATCCAAATAAGAAGAACAAGATGAACAAGAAGTTAAAAGGGAGTTTTAGGGTTTAGAGAAGGAGGGCTTTACCAATGGTGACACCCTATCTTCCTAGGCTTGGAATTTGACTTGAGGAGTATCAAGATTTGGTGTTTGACTTGAGGAGTATCAAGATTTGGTGTTTTGGAGTTGTGTTTGGGTGGATTCAAGGCTTGAATGTGTTTAGGGTTTGATGATAGAGTTGATCAAAGAGAAAACAAGTAGATAACACTTAAGTCCTCTATGTTTTCTCCCTAATCTTCCTCTTGAGTAGTGTTTTAAGCTAGAGCTTGGTGTGTTTAAGAGTGATATGAGAATGGTTGAAGTGAAATTGGGAAAGGTTCAAGAGAAAATGGTGGCAATCTAAGGATTCCCTTGTTTTCTCTCTAATTTTCGCCAAAATGCGGCTTACGTGTGTAAAATGTGTTGTGTTAAGCGAGAGAGGAGGGTTCAATTTATAGCCCCTGTGAGGGACAAAGATGTCCGCGCGGATGGTTCCGTACACGTGCACAGTGCATTAAATCTTGCTCCGAGGCTTTGAACAGGAAGAATATTATTCAAAATTTCGGCGGTTTTGTTTTTCAACTTGCCTAATTCGGATTTTTCCAATTTCTTTTGCTTTTTGAGATTCTTTTCTAGGTTTAACCTTAAATGGCAATGCCCACTTTACCCTCACTTTGTTAGAGAAGTTAGGAATTGTTAGAAATGTTAGTAATGTTAAAACTTTCGTTAATTTTCTAACGAAAATACTAACGACTCAAATTGGAGCACTTACAACCGTGGGGAACTTACTGTTATACAGTGATGCCATTTGGGCTTAAGAACGCCGGGGCTACTTACCAAAGGGCAGCGACCGCGCTTTTTCATGACATGATCCACAAGGAGATTGAGGTCTACGTAGACGACATGATAATCCACTCCAAAGGCGAGGACCGGCGGCACTTTGTTGACTGCGGAAGTTCTTTGAGAGGGTGAGACAACATTCCATGAGACTAAACCACCAAATGCACCTTCGGAGTGACAAGGGGAAAAGTGCTTGGGTATATGGTCACGGAGCGAGGTATCGAAGTTGACCCCCAAAAGATCAAAGCCATTATGGATATGAGGCCACCTCGGACCCAGACAGAAGTCAAGAGCTTTATGGGAAAACTGTAGTACATTAGCCGTTTCGTCAATCAGATTGACCACTATGTGCGAGCCCATCTTCAAGCTCATGAAGAAGAACGTAGACACGAGAATGGACCGAAGAATGCCGGGATGCTTTTGACCGGATCAAGGCATACTTGGTACATCCTCCGGTGCTATGCCCCCACGTAGACGAAAACCTCTTACTGCTCTATCTCACCGTCACCGATACGACAGTTGGGGCTATGCTTGCTCAGGAAAAGAAAGACTCTCGGGTAGAGAATGCCATTTACTTTGTCGGCGGAAGGCTGCGGGGAAGTGAGCTCAATTACTCAACATGTGAGAAGACCTGTGCGGGGTAGTGCAGGTAGTCGGCAAGTTGAAGCATTATATGCGAAGCCCACCTGTGAATTTGGTCTCAAAAATGGACCCCATCAAATACATCTTTGATAAGCCTTCCCTCTCGATGCGTCTAGCAAAGTGGTCCTTCTTCTTAGCGAGTACGACATCAACTACGTGACCGAGAAAGGCCATCGAGGTCAAGCGTTGTCGAACCACTGGCAAACTTTCCCCGGTAATGAAGACGAGAGGGCCTGAACCCCAATTCCCGAGATGAAGGGATCTTTGCGGTCGAGCACGAAAACCGATGGCAATTGTTCTTTGACGGAGCCGCTAACAAAAGAGGAAATGGTATCGGGATGCTACTTGGTCGATCCGAAAGATGAGCATACACCCATAGCCCTCAAGTTGAACTTCCTGCCACGAACAATGTTGCCGAGTACGAAGCTTTGCATTGCTTTGGTTTGGAAGCCGCCTTAGAAAGGAACGTCAAGGAGCTAGAAGTTTACTGGAGACTCGGCCACGATCATCAACCAGGTTTCTAACAAGTGGAAGGCTCTGGACCCTAACCTCGCGGTGGTATCACGCCCATATGGAGGAGTTGTTTGGACGGTTCGGAGAAGTGACCTTCCACTACTTGCCAAGGGAAAAGAACAGATTCGCGAGATGCCTTAGCTACTCTAGCCTCATTGGTAGAGATCCCCGAGGGAAACGCCATAAAACCCTTCCGAGTAGGTAGAAGAGAAACCCCAGCCTATACATTTGTGAAGTAGACACAGGACCCGAGCCTATAAAGGAACCACAGTACAATCAAATTTACCGGTTCCTCAAAGATGGAGAGTCGGCTTTCGAGAGACAAAGAAGGTAGACAAAAAGAAGGTGTCAGAGCCAAGAGCTTACAAGCCCTGAAAAGGTTGGCCTCCCATTATGTCATTCTAGGAGGCAACCTATACAAGAAACGGTACCAAGGACCACTCCTCTTGTGCGTCACTCGAGAAAAGGCCAAAGAGTTGATGACTGAAGTCCACAATGGTCCCTGCGGTCCTCATATGAATGCCAGAGCCCTGATGCAAGTGATCCTCAGAATGGGTTACTACTGGATTTCCATGGAAACAGACTGTGTCCAACACGTCCGAGCATGCGACAAGTGCCAGCGGTTTGCCAACCTCAACCATCTCCCACCTTATGACCTGTATTGTATGACGACTCCTTGGCCGTTTGCAACTTGGGGTATTGATGTGATAGGGAAAATAGCCCCGGCAGGAAGCAATGGACATGAATTTGTGCTAGTAGCCATCGACTACTTCACCAAGTGGGTAGAGGCCAAGTATTACAAGGTCCTCACTTCCAGAAAAGTGGCCCAATTCATCAAAGAAAACATAATGTGCAGATATGGGGTGCCCAACGAGATCATTTCCGATAATGGGTCGCACTTTGAAGGGGACTGCGATAGGTTCTTTGTCGAGAATTCAGGATCACTCGCCACAAGTCGTCTCCGTATAGACCTCAGACTAATGGAGCCGTGGAAGCTGCTAATAAGACGCTCGAACGGATCATCCGGAAAATGGCCACCCGTGGTCGTGATTGGCCCGAAAAGCTGCACTTGGCACTCTGGGGCTACAGAACGTCTGTCAGAACAGCTACAGGAGAAACTCCTTTTGCCTTAACCTACGGGATGGAAGCCGGTGTTACCGGTGGAGTTGGAAATCCCGTCATTAAGGGTCCTCTGGAAAACTTGAGTGTCAATGAAGTAGAATGGTTGCGCGGCCGGCATGATGAGTTAGCCACCTTGACGAGAGAAGGCTAAAAGCCATGGAACACACCCGAGCCTACCGAGGCGGATGGCCGAGCATTTGATAAAAAGGTCGAGGCCGGAGACATCAAAGAGGGTGACTTAGTGCCGAAAGTGAAGCCCCTACCAGAGACAACCCCACAGGAAAATGGGAACCCGTTTGGATCGGCCCTTATGTGGTGCGAAGATACTATCGGGAGGAGCCATGAAGCTTGCGAGACACAGACGGCAATCCCTTTGTCCACCCGGTCAGCGGTGATAAGCTCAAAAGATACTATGTCTAAAAGAAAAAAAAAAAAAAAAAGTGCAAAAAGAGTAATACCCAGCTAGGCTGAAAACCCCAAAAAGGGCGGTCTAGGCAAAAGACAGGGTTGCACATAAAAAAAATAAAATAAAAAAAGAGGTGCAAAAAGAGTAATGCCCAGCTAGAAAACCCCAAAAAGGGCGGTCTAGGCAAAAAACGAGTGCACATAAAAAAAAAAAAAAAAAAAGAAAAAGAAAAAATATATATAGTTCACCAGAATGAACTACGAAGACCTGAGCCCCTTAGTCTTTCTTGTAAAAGGGGAACGTAGGCAGCCATATATGGTTCGGTCTAAATAATAAAAAGGACAATCAAGCTTCCATGAAGTGCGTCCTAAATAATAAAGGGTATTTCAGTTTTCATAAAACGAATCAATAAGACATTTGAATTTCCGTGAAATGTGTCTTGATTAATTTTTAAGATAATATTTCTTGTTCATTACAAGTTAAAAACTTCTTGATGAGTTCAAGCACGGTCTACCTCTTAACTCTGCTAACCTGCTACAAAGATCTAAAATACAATAAAATGCCTAAATAAACTAATGTGTTTGCAAAATGGCAATAAGAAGATCCTAAGAAAAGATTTGTCGGTCGTCATTCGCTGAGTCTTCTTTGGTCTTCTTCCCTTTTCCTCGCCCCCGTCGAGTCTTCTTCCTCTTTTTATCTATGATGTCGGTATCCCTCATCCCGACCTCCGGTATCCTCACTGGAGCCTCCACCAAACCCGTGTCAATAAGTGCTCTCTCTACCCGAGCACGAGTCCGCACCTCCTCCCTCTGAGCCTCAGTCAAAGGAGCAACCTCGGAAAATCTCTTGTACCGAGCCTCCATGTCTCTGATCAGGTCACCCGACTGGTTATGGCGACTCGCCTTAGCCTCGGTCTCCCTCAAAGTCCTGCTCGAGTCACAGTCAGCCCCCAATAAAGCTCGACGTCTCTCCTCCAAGATGACCTGAGTCGCTCCCATCTCCCTCTCGTACCAGTCCAGTAGACGGTGGTCAAGATGGTACTCTTCACTGCTCCTGAAGATAGCCCCGGGTGGGAAAGCGGTGTATGTCCAAGCCCTCGAGAAGAAAGAGAAGCTGGATCCCTCATATCCAATGACACCACCTCCATGGTGCAGATGTCCTCCCAATCACTCAAAGGCTCCTGTAAAGCCCCAAAGCTGCTGGATACCAAGCGGGGTATGTAGAAGGACGACCGGCAGAACCCCTGGAACCCTCACAGCATAAGACTCTGAAATATCCTCTGATGCCGCAACCTCCAATGAGGTATCCACCAACGGATGTCCGAAGTGGATAGCCTAGCCATCGTCAGCTCCCAGCTACTCTGGTCCTGTTGCCTCGGTGCACCTCTCCGAGAAATCACCCAAGGGCACTGAGTCGGCAAAGCCCCTGGCAAAGCCCCGAGCCTCTCCTGCAGCCATAAGGTCAGCACAGCCGGACTCCCGGATCTCATGAAATGGTCTCCCCGAGCCATCCTGTCAATGCCATGCAATGTCTCTCCCAAAACCAGCGGGACAATGTCCTTCCCAGCTCTACAGTCTCTGACCATGTCCAAGAGACCACTATGACAGATCCCCACGGACTCAGCGGTGAACAAAGCGGAAAATACGCAAAGGATAAATGCGTCCATAGCCACCGTGGTCGCAGCCATAGCCGGAGACCCAAACCTGCCCGGGATATCAGAAAGGTCAATCCTGTCCGGGGCTACCATCATCCTCTCAGCCTCCCCCAAAGGAATCTGCAGAAAAGATGCAAGCTTTACCGCCACCGGCGCGTCTCCGACCAGCGGAATAGATATAGCCTCAATCTCGGGACCCCCAATCAAGGTTCGGAAGTCTTCATGCGTCGAGACAATCTCTTTGTAAGAAAAGCAGTAAACATGTCTCCGGATGTCCCAGAACTTTGCTGCGGCTCTTAAAAGGTCCCAATCGGGCGGGAGATCCCTCAAATGCCATAAAGACTTGATCTTGAAGGAAGAATCAAGCAACCCCCTATGAGATTGGAAGTTGTGTCTCACCCAAGACTGAAGATCGGACAGAAAACGGTCTCGCTTCCCCCTTTGCAATCTGACGGGCTTCTCCATTGCAAAATGACCAAAGATGGTGCTTTTAGGTCCAAAATGTGCTCTGGGAACAATTGGGACAAGTCTAAGTTGAAAATGAAATGAAATGACCAAGCCTTGCTTTTATTCAGAAAATAACCAGTTCGAGACGAGCGTGAGCCGCACGGCTTCATTTGCCCTCTGGACAAAACCGCACGGCTACATTAGCCATCTGCAGAAAAAATTCTGCAGCAACCAAGTTGCTGCCCAAGGGAGTTTTCACCCCACTTTTTCAACCAAAACCTGTACAAAAACATATCCAGAAGCCATTCAAGCATTTATACACCATTATAAATCATTTTGGCCCAGTTTCAGCCCCAGTTCCAAGCAAAAAGCTGCCCTGAGGCTCAGATAATATGCAGAAAAGTAAATAAAGCATAAATACAATGTCTTCGCCCCATCGGCGCCCAAATAAAGCAAAAAATAAACAAAATGTGCATAAAAATGTGTTCATTGTTTGTTTTGTTCCTAATTCCATTCTAGAGACCTCCTAGGCCTCCGATTCTTCTTCTTCTTCATCACTGCTCAGCTCGTAGACGCTAGCCTCCCTCATCAAGTCCTCCTGGTCGCTCACGTCAGACAAATGGACATTATCGTGCCCGTACTCGGCCAGTTTGCTCCAAAATGTCGGCGTTGGGTCCCCGCCCCGAGGCATGGCCTTTGGAAGAGTACTCCGAGGCCGATGAGGTAGACGTGCCCCCGACATGCCGCCTCTTGCGCCCGGGCTCCTGTGCATCCGCCGCCGCCTTTGAAGCGCGAGGCCATCTTCCTCGAAGGGACCGGCACATGTCCTTCCGGCCTATTACGCACGATCGGCCTATCATAAGTGCGAGTGGAACTGAGAAAAGAAGAGAAAAATCTAAGAAAAATCTCGGAAAATCTCGAATTGCAAAAAGCAAAGAAAGTGAAAAAGGGAATAAGACCCTAAAAGTATACTTACAGTCTTTGTCGAGGCGGCGAGGGTATCTTGGGGCTCCTAGTGTCGGGGACGGGAATCCTCATCCTCCTCGGAACTCCATGGACCACATAGGACGGATGCGCGGGAGGGATCGGCGGGTCGATAGGCTCATCCTCCCCATACCCACAGTGACGCCCGGCTTCACTAGCCACGTGGCGTCCTCGACGTTGCTCCACAAACACAGCGTAGGGGGTATCCATGTCAAAGTACTCCTCTGCAGCTATACCTCCCTGGTATCTCTCAATCTCATCTGCCGGCCAATCCCTGGGCTGCAGCATCCGTGCTGGAGGATCCTGAGGAGTAATGGCGTCCAATGGAGGGACATGGCCATGCTGCCTAGAAAATCGGTCCCCCAAATATATGACATCACATGTCAGCCCCGTCAGCCATCTCCGCTGCCTCGTCGCCTCGATGGCCTCTCCCAGCAAAATCTCCGGATACCTGCCCCAAGGGTAGAAGTCCACTCCGTCGTGCCCATCCCTGTTGATGACCGGCCTCACCATTTTGTAGTCGAAGGTAATCCGGGTCTTTCCCGTGAATTTATCCCTCGCATCTCCCCTCCAGCGAACCATAGCAGGGAAAATGGTGATATCACTCTGCTGGTTCCAAGGGAAGAACCCGATCACCTCGCAGAACCAGGCCTGCATGTTCAAAACATCAAAAAAGGTCATTCTCTCTCTCATGAAAGTCTCAAGACAGAAAAGAGAAAAGAAAAAAGAAAAGGAGACTACCTCAAGGGCAAATGAGAAGCAGTCCATCGAAGCAGCCTTGTTACGGCTGTACATGTCCAAAGAGAAGTAGAGCTCCGCCAATCCGGCCTCTCCCCAAGAGACCGTCCCTATCCCATCCACATCCTCCAGAGAGTCAAGGAGACAAGTCATGGCCAGTGTCCCAGAATTAGCAAAAATGGTGACCGACAGCATCAACCACACAAAAGCTCTAGCCAGCTGCTGGGCGGTCACATCATTAGCAGTAAAGTTCTGCATGCAGTTCTGAACTGCCACCTCGACATTCCGTGTCTCCATACCCAGCCCCTTGGGAATCAACTCAAATCTAACCAAATTCTGAAACTCCTCGGCAGTAATATGGTCTCTCCAAGTCACGGGCCTCCCAGGTGAGCTGTAGGCCGATGTAATAGGCTGTGAGAAATCGGCAGGAGTCACTGTCAGCTCTCCCCAGCTCAGATGGAAGCTATGGGTGCTATCCCACCAGAACTCAGAAAGGGCCTGGATCAAGCCCTTGCTCTTAGAGGTGATATGAACACCCCTGCCGATAGCCTCGACGAACGAATCCAGGCCGGTAGCCCTCACCAAATCCTTGGGGTTCACCCCATTCTTCTCGAAATCCGGCATCCTCTGCCAAAGCTTGACTGCAATCTCTGATGGTCCTCTAGACTTGTTCTCCTGTAGACAAGCACAACAAAGAAGTGTGTCAGTCCTTCATCATTTTCAAAAGCATGCATATATTCAAAAAAGTGCACATATTTTCAAAAGAAAAGCATTCACAAAAGTTTTTCTAGCATCATTTGCATCAAAAAAGCGTCTTTCATCACTTGAAACACGTCATGTCAAGTCCCATTGCTTTCCTAAAGCACAAAATCACAATTTTCACAATTCTTTGCACATAAGCATTATTCTTTCAAAAATGGCATGCATGAATCCTTTTCATCTTCCAAAAATCTTGATAATCAAAATTTTGACCTAGTTCTAGCACATGCAAGAACTCCGTCTCACTTTAAACAATTTTTCATTCTTACTTTATTTGCGAGAAAAAAGTGGGTCATTCCCATTATTTTTGTCAAACAAATTGCACATTGCATATTCTTAGCCTCATAGGTTATTCATCAATATTTCAAAATCATTCAAAAATCCTAGGAAAAATCCTAGAAAATTCCTAAGTTCGGGTCAAGCCCTAAGTCATTCAAAACTCAATCAAAATCGACGGAATTGAGCCAAATAAGAATGCTTACCCCAACCGGACGCGGGTTCGTCGATTTGTGCTCTCTTCTCCCCGGGTAAAGCTCCGACGGAGGCGTAAGAAAGTCATACTTTCTTTCCGTTCGAACGAGTTCTTTCCTCCTCCTCCGAGCGGCCGCCGAGATGTTCCTTCTTGCTTGCCTCGGTATAGGATTGCCCTCCGGATCCATTCCAATCAAAGGGAAGCAAGGGATTTGAAGGAATTCGAAATTTCTCTCCCTCCTCTCTCTCTGCGTTCTTGGGCGGCAACACAATGCCAATGGCCCGTTTGAAATCTGTTTTAAATAATCTGGAAAAAACAGACCTCTAGCCGTACGGCTTCTTTTTCTCCATCTCATGCCGGGCGGCCTCATTCGCTCTGAGCAGAAAATTACAATCCTGCCCCTGGACCTTCCACTTGGGCATGCAATTCCCGTTATCTTTTAACTAAGACAACATCTTTTTCAGAAGATATCCCTTATCTCCTAAGCAATTGAGCTTTCTTCCCAGGCGCCTCCGTTAATTCCGTTATAACGGGATAACGCTAGGTGACAACCTCCGAATTGTCAAAAACTCTAAACTTAGCTTACCTCTATCCCGGATAGTGACGTATGCTCGAGTTCCTCTTAACTTAAGATACCTCTATCACGAATAGTGAAGTATACTTAAGTTCTTCCAGCTTTAGCTCCCTCTATCTCTGTCAAAAAGAGATAGCGCTGTAAGCTTTAGTCTCCGTTATTTTCGTCATAAAGAAATAACGCCATCCAGCTTTAGCTACCTCTATCTCTGTCAAAAAGAGATAGCGCCGTAAGCTTTAGTCTCCGTTATTTCCGTCATAAAGAAATAACGCCATCCAGCTTTAGCTACCTCTATCTCTGTCAAAAAGAGATAGCGCCGTAAGCTTTAGTCTCCGTTATTTCCGTCATAAAGAAATAACGCCATCCAGCTTTAGCTCCCTCTATCTCTGTCAAAAAGAGATAGCGCCGTAAGCTTTAGTCTCCGTTATTTCCGTCATAAAGAAATAACGCCATCCAGCTTTAGCTACCTCTATCTCTGTCAAAAAGAGATAGCACCGTAAGCTTTAGTCTCCGTTATTTCCGTCATAAAGAAATAACGCCATCCAGCTTTAGGTACCTCTATCTCTGTCAAAAAGAGATAGCGCCGTAAGCTTTAGTCTCCGTTATTTCCGTCATAAAGAAATAACGCCATCCAGCTTTAGCTACCTCTATCTCTGTCAAAAAGAGATAGCGCCGTAAGCTTTAGTCTCCGTTATTTCCGTCATAAAGAAATAACGCCATCCAGCTTTAGCTCCCTCTATCTCTGTCAAAAAGAGATAGCGCCGTAAGCTTTAGTCTTCGTTATTTCCGTCATAAGGAAATAACGTCATCCAGCTTTAGCTCCCTCTATCTCTGTCAAAAAGAGATAGCGCCGTAAGCTTTAGCTTCCGTTGGAATGAAATAATGTCAGGTGACAACCTCCATTAATTGTCAAAACTCTCAAGGATCCTAGACATCGTTCCTAACTATCTAGTGATGCTTGAACTACGATCAAGGCTTGATTCCTCCGGGATACGTAGGTAGCCTTTTATAAAAGGTCCAGCCATCCGACCACTTTGGTCACCCTGTTCCTCCGTCACTCCTCAGTGATGAAGTAGTCCCTCATAAGAGACTTTGTTATCCGACCACCTTGGTCACTTCTAGCATATCCCCAGTAGGATCAATTGCTTGACCTCCTAGGTCATTCTCTCTTCTATTTCCCCAGCAAGAGACCAGTTTTCTCTTCCATTCCTCAGCGGATCCTATTCCGAACTACGGCCTGGCTTGATTCCTCCGGGATACGTAGGTAGCCTTCCAGAGGTTCAGCCACTCGACCACCTTGGTCACCCAATCCGTCTCGGCATTCGCCAGATCGGATCCTTTTCTATCGACAACCCCACTCGCCTTGCAAGTGACGTTGCCGAGGGGCTTCTGTAAGTACCCAAATCTGGCTCATGCCTTCCGGTTAAATTTCCCGGCAATTTCGGTAAGTTTCCCGGTAATTCCCCGGACCTTCCTAGTGTTCCGGAAACATTCCGGAACTATTTTTAATTAATTAAGGGTTGAAGGGAATCCTTCCTAATTAAGAAACACGTTTTTCTTAATTAGGAGGAGCCTTCTAGAATTTGCCACCTTGCATGGTTCTAGAAATGCTGAGTCATTGTGGATAATGCCGCACGGCTGCATTAGCTCGCGACCTCTGGCCGCACGGCTTCATTCGCTCTCTCCAGATTACCTATAAATAGAGCCCTCCTCTACCCATTTTAATCATCCACAAAAGGCATCAATCTCTCATATTACGAAGAAATCCTCCCAAGAAGCTGCTGGAAGTCCAAGAAGGTGAAGAAGAAGGCCAAGAAGCTACCTCCCTCCTCCTTGAAGATCCAAGATCAACCTCTCCTCCTAGCTCCATCCAAAGAAGAAGGAAGCCATTGGTAACCTCGCACGCTCTAACCTTGCATCCTAATAGCTTTATAAATTGCTCATTGCATTGCCTTTATATTGCTTGGGACTTGGTAGATTAAAGATCATATCTTTATATTCCCCCTTCCCCTTTTGCATGCATTAGACATCATTTGTCATAAAAATGTAGTCTTTCCCCATAAAGGTGCATCCTTTGCACCTAAAACCCCCATTTTCCAATAAAAATGTCATCTTTATGCATCCTTTGCATATAAAAATCAAATCTTTTTAATCAAATGCATCCTTTGCATTCAAAATACCTTTTCCAAGCATCATTTGCTTTAAAGATCATGTCTTTACCATAAACTAGCATCATATGCTTTTCAAAATCATATCTTTATGCATCATTTGCAATAAAGATCATTTCTTTTGAATCAAATGCATCATTTGCATAAAAATCATATCTTTATGCATCATTTGCAATAAAGATCATTTCTTTTGAATCAAATGCATCATTTGCATAAAAATCATATCTTTATGCATCATTTGCAACCCAAAAATGTCATCTTTTCATTAAAAATGTCATTTTTACATACATTCCCCCATGTCCCCATTAGTAACCTCGGAACGGACCGATGTAAAAGATCCTATCTTTACATCGTTCCTTCCATAAAGGTTTCATAATCTCTTTAGAAAGGGACACCTTTGAACCCTATATCTCCGATTATCACTTAAGATGAGTATGAAGCATCTATATGAGCTCGACCATCTTAAAGTGTAGGATTGATGGGCTAAGGACCCTCCTTTTCTAAAGAACCCCATCTTTGACTATAAAGAGAGTCATTCTCTCGATCACGCAAGTCCCAAGGTCCAAAAAATGCGATGATCACAAGTCCAAGATGAGGGCGGGATCATAATCCCGAATACATAAAATATAAGAAATCCCGAGCGACAACCAATAAATGGTTTGTACGTCCGGAAGACGACTTGGGACATTCCCTCCTTATTTTCAAACACATGCACACAAGAAAGCACGCAAGCAAGCACGATTAATGGGATCTTGGGAGACTTGCTCCGGCAAGGCACCTTGGGTGAACGACGATCCGTTCTTCCCAAGGGGTAACTTAACCTCCGAACCCATAAAACCTTTTTTTCAAAGTTTTGAGGTAATCAAAATGGCGTGGCGACTCCGTTTTTCAAATTAAACTGGATGTCTTCAAACTCGCGTGAATCCAACAAACACAAAAATTTTGGGCACACATTCACAATTAGTAATAATTATTGTTATTCGTACTTAAATTATTTTTTAACACCTCCCTAACGGGCGATTTTTCTTTTTTTTTTTCTTTCACATTTCTCAAAAAAGAAATAAGGGAATTCTCATTACTTTAACTAGAATCGGGAGAGAGACATGTGGATTAGTATAATTATTGACATATTCAGGATTCCAACCTACCCCACTATCATCCCACCCTATCACCTATCCACCACCCCACCCCCAAAAGAATTGTTATTTGTACTTGAATTGTTTCTTATACTCCGCTCCCCATCCCATTCCCAATCATCTAAAAATTTATTTCTTAAATTGATTCTCAATGTCCTCCACGCGAAAGCGTTAAAATAAGTTCACAAATTCTTTTCTAAAATTTCTCAAACAACGGAAAACAAATTCATTATAATCTTTAATTTTTTTTTCATTTTTCGAAAGCTATTTTCACGAAATTATTCTTCGTAAAACTAACGGAGTTACGAAGGCTAGCTAACCTTTTGGTATGGGGTCTTCGAATTACTCTGTTGAACCCAAAAAACATTATCAAAATTTTTTTGAATTTGTTTTAAGGTCAGTTAATAGTACAAATGTAATTTTATAATTTTTTCTTCCTTTCCTTTTTACCTCAGGCGCACCTTGTAGGAAAATTAAATTCCTTCCCTTCCCATTCCTTTCCCTCTCCTTCCTTTCCCTCCCTTTCTTTTCTTTCCCTTTAAAACTCGAGAGTACACCTAAGCGTACTTCAAGATGTTTTTGGAAAGAAATGAAGGGAAAATGAAGGATATTCTTTTTTGAGAATTTCCCTCCTTCACCATCCTCCCAAGGGTGTGCTCCCGAGTTCAAAGGAAATAAAAGAAAGGAAAGGGAATGAAAGGGAAAGGAAGAATTTAATTTTTTTTCGAGCTGCTCCATAGTTAGGAAGGAAAATGTAGGAAAAAATATATAATTACATTAGTACCCTTAATGAAAGATAAAGAAAGTTTATATTTGATCGGTAAAATATGTTTATCAAAAGTCAAAATCTTACAAAAAATGCGTTTTTCCTTAAAATTAGAAAAAACATGTTTTGATTCCCCCGCTAGTGCAATTATTAGAGTAACAAAGTGGCAGTGTAAACAATGCAGTGCATGTATTATTAAGTGCCATTGTAAAAAAGTGTCATTGTTAGTGTAACAAAGTGATAGTGTAAAGAGTGACAGTGCATGTATTATTAAGTCCCATTGTTAGACTAAAAAAGTGTCAGTGATAGTGTAACAAAGTGGCAGTGTAAAGAATGTCAGTGCATGTATTATTAAGTGCAAGTGTTTGTGTAAAAAAGTGTTAGTGTTATTGTAACAAAGTGACAGTATAAAGAGTGACAGGCTAGTGCAAAAAGTGTCAGTGCATGTATTATTAAGTGGTTGTGTAAAAAGGTGTCAGTGTTAGTGTAAACAAATGCCAGTGTGAAGAGTGACAATGCATGTATTATTAAGTGCCAGTATAAAAGAGTGACAGTGTAGGGTAAAAAAATGTTAGTGTTAGTATAAAAAAGTGCCAGTGTGAAAAGTGCCAGTGAATGTATTATTAAGTGTCAGTGTAAAAATGATTTTTCCTTAAGTTTAGAAAAAAATGCATTTTTTATAATAGCAACTCTGTATCAAAAAAGTTATTTTATAACATTTCATTTACTTCTATTTCCTCCCATTTTTGGAAGGATTGTGTAGGAGGGAAATGTTCAAAAATTCCTTTCCTTCACCTCAAATTCCTTATAAAAAAACTCGGGAGCAAGCTTAAAAATAAAATTATTTTAGATTTTCTCATTTTTCCTCCCCTTTCTTTCGTTTTTAAAACTCGTGATCACACCCCAAAAGTGGAAGAAATAAAAGAAAATAAAATCTTATAAATAAAGAAAACTTTTTTGATACATTTATTTTAGGGTTAGTTACCATTTAGGGCCTAAGGTAGTATACCTGTCTTCGTGGGAGGGCCTGTAGTAGTTTCCTAGTCAATTTAGGGTCTCACATTAAAAAAGTTAGCCAATTAAGGGAAAACTAACGATTTTGGTTAAAAAACCCAGTTAACTCCCCATGTGCCAACCACATGCGTATTTAATGAGGGTATTTATGGCAAATGAAGATCAATAAATCGCAACAACTCCATGTACGCTTTCAATGGCTGTGGCTCATAACTCAGTTTCCGCTCAAACAAACCAAATTCGAAATTGGGGAAATAATTTAGGGTTTGAACATGAATCAAAATATTTTCTGTAGGTGTGGTAGCATGGCGCGATTGCAGACATCATGGACTGAAAACAATCCAGGCCGAAGATTTCATCAATGCCCAAAGAAAACGAAAAAGGTTAGCTCTTTAATTAAAAATGAAAAGTATTATATTTTCGAAATCCTAACTTTGATTTTGTAAAACAAATTGCAGTATGATGGTTGTGGGTTTTTTGCATGGTATGATCAAGAGATGTGCGCAAGATCGAAGATGATCATACCTGATTGATTCGAAAGAGAAATGAAATGGAGTCCGAAATTGCAAGATTGAAAAGAAGACAAAAATTTTTGTTCTTCCTCTTGGTTTGTGCCTGTATTGCGATTCGGGTATATTGATTAGAGTATGAATCCAAGTTATTGGGTATTTTGATTAAAGTATGAATGGATGTAATTTAGGGTTTTTGTAAGTCAGGTTGTATTGCTTGATTTTGGAATTTTTGGTGGTACTGTAATGGTGGCTTGCAAGTAAGAGGCTGGATTGTATTGTAATGTCTATTGAAAATGAATGAAATGGTTTTCAAAACCCATATGATTACCTTTAATCTCTGTTTTAAGTTTGCATCAAACCTACACATATGATTATAGTTTGAACTAAACACAAACATGACATGTATTGAACACAAAGAACTAGAATATATGTTGAATATCAAAAGATGACACAATTCACATGATCTTAAGTGTTGTTGCCAAAATACCAGTCAACAAAAAGGATCCTAAAGACCACATTTGGTCAATAAAGTATTAGCTAATCACACATCCATAATATAAAGTAACAAATGACAAAAGACAAGACAATAAATTTGTCCAAAAGAAAGAGAGAATCAGATTCTCCACAAAGTTTAATAATTTGTCCAAAAGAAAGAGAATCAGATTCTCTAGAAATTTGCACAGCACATGGTTCTTCACTTCTTCCTTTCTTCAATGTCCTTTGCATGTAATCTCTTTGCAGTCTCCCTCAAATCCTTCCAGGTCACAAATTTCTTTCCACCTATTTGAATGTAAGGTTGTGAAATGGTTGATGATTGAGTATTGGAACTGCCTGTTCCATCTTCTCCATTAACTTGAA
Source organism: Adenophora triphylla var. japonica (assembly GCA_022495995.1). Classification (NCBI taxonomy): domain Eukaryota; kingdom Viridiplantae; phylum Streptophyta; class Magnoliopsida; order Asterales; family Campanulaceae; genus Adenophora; species Adenophora triphylla. The sequence goes on along the minus strand of JAFEMH010004927.1, from coordinate 157,488 downwards.
TGGAAGCAAAGGGATTCTTAACCTTGATTTCTTTGGTCTGCAGTGGAGGTTGGGACAAGCATCAATGAAGTGACAGAGATGATGGGGAAGTGAATGGTGAAGGCTGAGACATTGCCATGGCAGGTTCACTTTCTTGTTCTCTCCTTCTTTGTTCTTGTTTCCTTCCCTTGTGTTCTCTCCTTCTCTGTTCTTATTTCCTTCCCTTGTGATTTCTCCTTGGAAGTTCTTGTTGCATACCCTCTAGAGACCTACACATACAAGTTAAGGTTAAGGACAGTGAAATGATTTTTTAAACTGAAAGAGATTCATCAGGCAAAATAGAGAACAAACATACAACCTTTTTGGTTGCTTGAGTAGGTATTGGTGGTGTAGCCTGAGTAAGTGGTGATAGACTTGGTGATGGGAATGTCTGTGGTGATAGTGGTGGTGTTGGGAGTGTTGGTGATTGAGGAGCTTGTACACTTGGTGATGGGAATGTCTGTGGTGATAGTGGTGGTGTTGGGAGTGTTGGTGATTGAGTTTCTTGTACACTTGCTGATGGTGGTTCTTTCATGAGACATTTGGCTTTGTTGTGCCCTTCTTGCCTACAAATGCTGCATTTATGGATCTGTTCGTAAAATAAAGGAAATAGTTAATGACTTTCATATGATGACAGTGAAATAATTTGTTAAATTGAAATTGATAAGGAAAAATAGAGAACAAACATACAACCTTTTTCAGAGTTGGAATGGTTGCTTGAGTAGGTATTGATGGTGTAGCCTGAGTAACTGGTGATTGAGTTGGTGATGGGAAAGTATGTGGTGATAGTGGCTGTGTTGGGATTGTTGGTGATTGAGGAGCTTGTACACTTGCTGATGGTGGTTCTTTCATGAGACATCTGGCTTTGTTGTGCCCTTCTTGCCTACAAATACTGCATTTGTTTGGCTGTTTCTCCTTACTACCAGCCTCCACCTATACACACATACAATGAAAGTGGATATTTTGGTGACATATACACACCGTGTAATTATTCATAAAATAAAAGAAATGGTAAATGGCTTACATTCATTGTACAGTGGGCTTTGTTGTGTCCCAACACCTTACAAACAGTGCATCGGATTGTCTTCACATACTGAGTCCTTTTCAACTTCTGAGTACCATTCTCTTGTGTCTGAGCTCCTTCTTCACCCCCTCCACCTTGCTGCAAACCTTGGTTAGTTTTCTTCCTCAGTTTCTTTGGTCTGCCAGAGAGAGTCCTTTTGTTCTTGGGTGGATAAACTGGAGGCAAACCTGTCTCTGGCCACATATCTGGTGAATCCATAGGGTTTATCATGAAAGAGTAAACCTTTTTGTAGGTTTCAACTCTATAACAATCTGCCACATACTTCTCAGGTGCTTCATATTTCAAGAACATATAACAAATGGCATGGTTACATGGTATCCCTGATAATTCCCACTTTCTGCAAGTGCAAGTCTTATCTATCAAATTGACTGAATGTTGACTACCACTACTAGTCTCAATCTGGTATTGCCCAGCTCCTGCATAACGTGGTATACAATCATTGACCTTAGACTTTCTTTTCTCAAGTTCCTTCTGAATTTTTGGACACAACCACATCCCCTTCCATTTATTATCAGCAGTCTGCCTATTCTCTTCCAATCTCTCCATTAACATGTTCCTAATACTCAACGCATGCCAAAGTGGCTTCTCTCTAGCCTCTAGAATGAAGCTGTTGAAACTCTCTGCCAGATTGTTCAAGAGGATGTCACATTTTGTATTTGTTCTGAAATGAGACCTAGACCACTGCTCTGGTGGTTTGTCCTGAAGCCACTTGAAACACTCAGTGTTATATGCAGCAATTTCACCCATTACACTCTTAAACCTGGACTCTGTAGTAGCACATGCAACATTCCAAAGCTGATCTCTGTGAACTATCCCTCTGAAACCTGCTGTCCTCATATTGCCTAGCATATGGAGCACGCAAAACCTGTGTTCAGCATTAGGCATGAAAGTAGAAACTGCATCTATTAAACCCTTCTGCTTATCTGACATGATCATATACTCACTATCATCTCTAAGTTCTATATCATCAATCATCAGTTTGATAAACCAGTGCCATGTTTCTCTAGTCTCAGCTTCCACAATGGCATAACAGAATGGGAACCAGTTGTTGTTAGGATCTATACCACAAGCTACTAGTAACTGTCCTCCATGCTCACCTTTCAAAAAACACCCATCCAAGCATATCACCTTCCTACAATATTTGAATCCCTCTTTCAACCCTCCTAAACAAATATAGAACCTTTGAAAAATAGCTTTCCCTGCCATCACACTTCCATCTTCAGTTGTCATATAAACTGAACTACCAGGATTTCTAGCCCTCAACTCATGTGCATAATTCCACAACTTTTCATATTGCTGAGACACACTGCCCTCAATCATCTGAAATGCTTTTCTTTTTATTCTATAGCATTGATTGATGGATATATTTGCACTATATTTCTCAAACACCATTTTTTTTAAATGCTTTTGCAGGTTGAGTGGGATTTGCTCTCCATTCATTAACATGTTTGGCTGCTAACCATTTAGGTGTGACATGGCTATTCCTGTACTGTAATCCACATGTGTGATTGGCATTTAAGGTCTTAATCACCAAGTTTGATTCTCTCTGGCATCTGGAAGCAAAAACAAGCCAAGGACATGGCTCATTACATTTAGCCCTAACCCTTTGCTTAACTTGCTTAATGAAGTAAATGTTTTTCTTCTCATCAATTGAATGCTTCTTAATAGCTTCAACCAACTCCTTGTGATCAGCAAATTCCATTCCCAACTCAAAGCAAGGTTTCACCATATCAACCTTTCTATTGAATATCTTTCCAATAGGCCTACCAATCTGTTCTTCATCCTCACTTTCATAATCCTTCAACCCATCATCCGAATCATAGTCATCATTCACAGTTTTGCCTTTGCTCCCAGCACCATACTCCCAGATAACCATCTTAGAGTTTTCTGTTTCATCAGTCTGTTTTTTAGTACCACTAGCTCCAATACCATCAGCTTCTAAATAAATGTCATCATCAGATTGCTCATACTCACTATCATATAATGACTCATGAGGCACTTGACTATCAATATCCTCATTTGCATATCTATTAACCTCATCTCCCAATATTCCCTTTCCTTTAAGTTTTGTTTTATCTAACTCAACAAATAATTTCACTATTGGTTTCTTACTAGGCATAAACATTGATATATCAGCTGCATCTCTATCATTTTGAATGAGCCTAAGTCTAAAAACTCCTTTCCCACCTGTGTTCTGAAACAATGTATACTCATGAGTAACTACACCACTCTTTAACTTGCTTGAAGCTCAACCAATGACACACAATCAACATCAAAATAATCAAACCATGCAACATCCCCTCCTTTATAGCTATCTTGACTATCATTAGGAAAGTAACCCCCGTGATGTAGTTTAATAGTAAAATGTGAGGGATCATCTACACACATGAAACAAAAAAAAATACAACCAAGACCAGAATCAGAGCAATATAATTGTCCAAAAGGGGACCATATCATTTATGTCATCAATAGGGGACCACAACAATAAAAAAATAACTCTTTACAGGACCACAACAATAAAAAATCACTCCATACACAAAGTACTATGTTTTTCTCAAAATACACAACAACAACACAGATATTGTACTACTGAACTGAATTTTTGAACACTATAACATGGACTGTTCTATACAACAACATAATCAACAGTTTAAGTTGAATAATTACCGTAATCAGGTGTCGCAGGATAAATGCAACCCTTCTTCTTCCTTTTGCACCAGGTCATCTTCAAACCCTTCTCAATCGCACTCTGGATCACCTATTTCGTAGATCAAGAACCCTAATTGTTTGCACAAGAACCCTAAATGTGTTTGGACAAATAATTTGTTTCGCGCCTTAGCTTATGTGCCACAACCATTGAAAGCGTACATGGAGTTGTTGCGATTTATTGATCTTCATTTGCCATAAATACCCTCATTAAATACGCACGTGGTTGGCACATGGGGAGTTAACTGGGTTTTTTAATCTAAATCGTTAGTTTTTCCTTAATTAGCTAACTTTTTTATTTTTTAATATGAGACCCTAAATTGACAAGTAAACTACTACATGCCCCACGAAGACAGGCATACTAGCTTATGCCCTAAATGGTAATTAACCCTTTATTTTACCTCCAAGTATAGATTTTTTTTCTTCATTAAAAGTACAAATCTAATTTTATATTTTTCCCATTCCTTTCTTTCCCTTTAAAACACCCTCAGTCTCCCAACCCTCGATACTCTAGTCGTCGAAATTTTCTATTCTCTTGGATGAACAATCGCATAAATATGATCAATCATGTCTTCAGAATTCAGATCCGTCCTCACTAGAATTACCCATGTCCCAGGTTCCTTCCTTCCCTTGTGGTCTTTATTGTTTGTTGGAATTTCTTGTTTACATTGTTCATGGAACATTTTGTTGTTGTAGAACTTTGAAATTTAATATATTATTCTTATTAGTTATTTTCACCCAATTTTTGGGCATTCATTATTCAATGATGTTTGAGTCTGAATCTAAATTTTTGCTGCATTTGAATGTTGATATGTTTAAAGCCACACATCTAGTTTTAGATTTTATAAGCTTAAATACAGTGATTTCAATGTCAGTTTAACCCAATTAAACATACTCCCTCCATTTTAGATTTTATAAGCTTAAATACAGTGATTTCAATGTCAGTTTAACCCAATTAAACATACTCCCTCCATCCCATGATAAAGGTCGCACTTCCTTTTATAAGTCTGTCCCAAAATAATGGTCGCATTTCTTAAAAACGAAAGCGTCTTGGTGCAATTTTAACAATGTACAAGCAATGCCCAAAAAAGTAAAGCACATTTCTTAAAAACATTGACAAGTGAAATGCGACATTTATTATGGGACAGAGTAAGTATTACATTACATTTGCCGATATAAATGTGATGAAGCTAGAAATTTTTCCAAAAGGGGTCACGATTACTTGGGGGATACAAAATATATTTAACATATAGAATTTCGCACAAAAGGGTGTCAAAATGATATCATTGTACAAATTTTACTCAACATTAAAGGGGTCAGATTGAAAGATATCATTTATTATGTAATTTTCCAAAAAAATTCATAGTATAAACTACACTACTAGTGCAAGCGTATAGAATAACCTGATTAAACTTATACATTACATTTGGCGACAGTGGCAGATCCAAGAGATATTCAATCTGGGTGCAAAAATTACGTTACAAAAAAATTTAATGTCAGCAATGAGACTCATTCTTAAGACCACAAGGTTAGAAATCTTACATTTCACCCACTAAGCTAGGCAAGATACCTTGTTAATGGGTGCACTCTTTAACATCAAGTGGTCACACATACATCTCAATGCCAACACATTAATAGCAAGAACTAAAATGACTATCAGAAACCTTTTTTTCATTTCATTATACAATTATATTATCACCAAACAGAATTTTGCACATACGACTACTCTAGCACGTGCAAGCTCATACAATCAACACAGCGCGTGTACTGAAAACGTATCAAATTCGCGAGTACACCAAACACCCACTATCCTTACTAAAAATATTTACCGGTGCATCATAAAATCCGCTTTCTGGAGTGTGAAAATAAAGAGATTACACTAGATATACCCGTCATTAATGCATTTACCAAAAAGAAAAAGAAATTGAAAATTAAGAAAAAAATAGATACAAATGCCATGTACCTCCCTGTAAAAAGATTGGAAAAAAGTTATAAAATTGTAGTGTTGTTCTTCCCTCTCTTCCTTCCATTCCATTTCTCTCTCTTCCCTCAAGAAAGAGAAACAACAAGCCAAAAGAAAACTTCGAAGGGGTATAGAGAAGAGCCAAAAACAGAGAGACAAACTTGTGGTTGGGTTAGTGGAAGAAGCACAATCATGCCTGCACAGAAGCGTCCGTTGCTGGAAACTCTTGATGGCCATGGTGATGAGGAGACATCTCCGCAGCAAAACTTCCGCCGGAGGCAGCGCCATCGATATCCAAGACGTCTTCCTGTCGATGTACAACCACTTGAAGATGATGTTGACAATGATGATGAAGGTACCCTTGTCTTTAACACCCACACCCACACCCACACCCACACACAGAGGTACACTTGTGCGTATAATTAACACTTCATCATTGACGATCAATTCTTGTTTCTGTGCAGATTCTGAAGGAATTGACCCAGCAGATCTTCCTGAGTACACCCTCACCCCTCTCTCTCTCTCTACACATACAAGCACACACACATCATGCATGTATGTATGAAGGCGTGTATATTCATATTGTTGGTATATCTGTGGGTACAGACATGGGTTTTTCTTTGGTTAGCCATTTTTGCCTACTTATAGGCGTTTCTGCTGTTGGGTTTCTGCTCTTTTGTTCCCACGAAAAATTGTTTGTTTTGATGCCTATGCTTTTATCATGGTCTATTTGGTTAATTTATCAGGTTGTTGGTTGGAATCTTTAAGAATGTTGGTAAATGCGATTTTGATGAATTTTGTCCGACCACTTGATTCCGACGAAGTTTCGTTTGGAACTAGGTTTTATGCGCTTGATCTGCTTGATTTAATGCCTGTGCCGGTGTTGCATGTTTTGATCTGGGTCCGATCAGTAGTGATTGTGAAGTTACCCCTTGTTATCGGTATTTGCTATTTATGGACAACTTTGATTTATATCGTGTGGTTCATACATTCAAATTCTCTTTCCATTTCCGGCTATGCTCAATGCGATGGTTTTTCTTTGAATTAAGTGGATTTTACCAAGTATTATGGAGTCTTTCACAGGCTGATAACTAGAAGGACATTGTTCAAATTCACCTTTTCGATATGGAGAAGCATCATTGTCTCTCTGCTGCAGTAACTAGCCTCCTGTTGCAGCTTTTGTACTGTTATGATGCGTTCATCTGCATTAGGGGTGGAATTTTCTTATCCATGGGTTGCCCATTAGATTTTTATCATGCTTTGGACTATTGTAATATGTACCAAATTAGTACAATGTACAATAGTTTAAAGAACTATATTTGTTATGATAACATCCATTGGGCACCCATTCCCACCCCTAATCTGCATGCCGAAGATGTTTGCATGTGAATGTTTCCTTCAGTTCATCTTGTTCTTATAGTTATCCACTTCATGTGGTTTTCTCTTCTTGCTCTACCTGCTCTAAGCCACGTGCTTTCAAGCTGGTCGATCTGATTCTTGCTTGCTTAAACATAGTTCCATTGTTAGCGTGCATAGGATGTTTTTGTTCCCCATAATTATGTAGATTGGGAAGGATGATATCAAATTTCAGCTGTGGGAGAACTGAGACTGATTTAGTGGAGATCTTACTTCAGATAGAACAAAAGTGTTTGCTTAAGTGAGGCAAAGTAATTAGGAGAAAATCCTGCTTGAATTGATCCAATTGAATGCGCAAGGATATCTAGGATACTTCTTCCTCAATGTTGTCATTGCCGTTTCTCCTCTGCCTCTGAACAGTAATAGGCGTCTTCCAGTTATTCTTGCTCTTATCTCTATCATCATTATCGGTTTTGTTCTTTGAATAAATATACTTTATTGTTGTATTATAAACCCATATGTTTGTCACTTCATCTACTCATGTTGAGATAAAAAGAATCAATATTACTGGATGCGAGAGTTGTAATTGAGAGCATGATGTCGGGTGCTTCTTGCATGTAGGGGTAGTGGAAGGTATTATCAAATCATTTTGTGTGTGGGAGGTGTAGTTGAAATCTGTAGTTGCAGTTGAGGGAAGAGAGACTTTTGGACCTACTTTCTTATCTTATTACAGGGTAAATATTGGTTTGGAAACAAAGGAAGAAGAACTAGGAAGGAGATAAATTAAAAGACAGTCCTAGGCTTCACTCCTAGGGGCCGTTTGGTTCGATGGAAAAAAAGTGAAGGAATGGAATGGTCAATGGAATTGAATTTCTGAAGGAATTGGAATGGAAAAAAACTGGTCAAACCCCTCCGTTTGGTTGGCACGGAATGAAATGAAATTGTCATTCAATTCCTTGTAGGAATGGAATGAAAGAATATAAAATGTCCAATTTACACTTTTTTTTTTAAAAAAATATATTTTTTTTGGGGGGTGGGTGGGGTAAGTAGGGGGTATGCAAAATGAGTAATTTTTTTTTTCGTGGGGGGTGGGGTGGGGTAGGTAGGGGGTATGCAAAATGAGTAAAAAATATTTTTTTTTTCGTGGGGGGTAGGTGGGGGTGGTAGGGCAGGGGCTGGATGGGGGGGTAGGCAGGGGTCTTTTAATTTTTTATTTTTTTTTTTTCGTGGGGAGGGGTGGGGGGTAGGCAAGGGCTGGATGGGGGGGGGGTAGGCAGGGGTCTTTTTTAAAAAAAAATTTGTGGGGGTGCGGGGGTGGGTGGGGTGGGGTAGGGCAGGGGCTGGGTGGGGGTGGGTAGGCAGGGGTAGTGGTGGTTTGGGTTTGGGGGTATTTTGGTCAAATTTTTTTTTTTGAATTCCATTTGCCAAAGGAATTGGCCATTCCTCCCATATATGGAGGGAATGACAAATTCCTTCCATTGATGGAATTGGCCATTCCAACGGAATGAAGATTTTAAAAAACCTTCAACCAAACATGCCAAAGGATTTGGGGGAATGGAATTGGGCATTCCATCCTCCCACTTTACCACGAACCAAACGCCCCCCTAGGGTCCATAGACTTCACACTTACGTTTCTTAGGCCTCACACCCAAGTGAATTATGCATGATACATCAAAGAGATAAACTAACATATTTATTCTTCATTAATGAATGAAATTAGGAGAGTACAGAGTACATAAATACATATACAGGGAGATATTATTTTAGGGCCAAGAAGTCTTGGAGAATAAGTAAATCTCAACTATCAAATATTTAACTAAGGTAAAAAATACGTTAATTTATGTTAACTTGACAACCAAATCTTTTGCAAGAAGTGTAAACCTAGTGTAGGAGTCAGAGTCCAATGTGATAACCCCCCAAAAATTGCATTCAACCACTCTTGTTGGGCTTACCTTTACGATATGAACAATTCCCTAGATGAATTTTGTTTATTTTGACAACTTGGTGTAATATGACTAAAAGAATGTTTGGTAGGCTACAAAACCAGTGGGATGCGAGTATAAGTAACTGTATCACTCATTGGTAGAGATGTTAAACGAACCAAGCTGGCTCAAGATTCCTTTGGGCTCGTTTAGCATAAGCTTGAATTTGACTTAGGCTCGAGAGTAAACGAGTCAAGCTCGACCTCATGAGTAGGCTCACTAGTCTAGTAGAGCTCAAACTCGAGCAATCCAAGGTCGACTTGTTTCTCAATGTTCATGTGGACTCGGATAGTCCAGATTTATGTTCCAACAAATTTCCTTAACTATTTATCATAGATTAGCTTCAACCCTTTAATTAAGAAGAGGAAAGGGATATGTTCTCTGTTTTTCCTTGTTTCTTCAATCCTCACTCCACATTGCTCCCGACCGGTTTTGTGGATTTTCACTTTTTTGTAAACCTTATTTGGAAAACTTTAGTCCCATTCGCGTTCTGGTTTTTGTTTGGTCCGTCTTTCTTAACAATCTTAACGCTAATGACTTATTGCAAGTGCGGAGGTCATAAAAGAGAGATTTGTCCTGGCATGTGTGAGTGATCAATGATGTGTAAGAACTCCTTAGATTCCCTACATCATTGGTTCATTGTTTGGTTGGTGGGGTTTTTTAGCGTAGCCTTTTGAAGTTGCAGGGGAGGCATGTAAGTCCTACTCTTGTTTTCTCTTTCCCTCAAATGTGTGCCTAAGGTATTGGGGGATGCAATGGTGCTGGCAGTGTGGGTTTTTTGTTTTGTTACCTTGTTGAGCATTATAGTGAATTCTTTTCCTATGATTTTCCCTGTGAGAGCTATCTCTTGTGGTTCCTCTGGTGGTCTGTTTAAAGGTAATTCTACCTAAAAATAGGGTCCAAACTGACTGATGTTGAAGAATCGGCAAGATCGGACCTTGTCTCATTCACTTTTGTGGGATTGTGTTGTTTATATGGCTTTGCTTTGAGCATCGTTAAAATGAAGCTTTCTAGGGTTCACATTTTCATGTAATAGAGATTGATTGGCGTGCTCTGCTTTTTAAATCTCTTTGCCCTTTGTATTTTTTCTCATAATTTGCTTGTACTCTCTTATGCTCTAACATAATCTTATTTTTTCTGATTTTAAAGAGAAAAAACTGATGAGAACATGGTGAATATCATAATGCTCATAGTTTATCCTTTTGTGAACTGGAGGTTCCTAATATTGTAGCTTAAGAAAACAAAAAATATTTAATTAATATCTAAGATGAATAGAAATTCTACCTTTGACTTTATTTCCACGTTCAAGTACTGTTAGGATCATGATTAAGTCCTCTAAAGCAAGACAAATGTCTTTCATGTCATGAAATGTAGATCCCAGTTTCTTAACTAGAAGTATGGAATTATGAAATTAAGGAAGTTAGATAACATAAATGCATATTTATTAAATAGAAGTATGGAAATTAAAAGGGAAGAGATCACATAATATTTTATAAAAAAAGGGCAAAGAAGAGTAGATGAAGTTCACATCCGATTACCTTCTCAAGAAGAATGGATCTGCTCTTTAATATATCAAGCTTTTCCTTCCTCGAGAATAAGGCCTAGAAATAATTAACATACACAAAGAGGTTGGAGAGAAAGTGAGAAAAGTGGCAGGGATAGGTACACAATCGCAAAACCCTTTCAAAAGAATTAGTCTCTACACAGGAGTTTTTTTTTTTTAATAACTTAAATGAAACATTGGATCTTTAGAGTTGGGGCCTAATTGTGAATCGACAAATTGATGTGTCTTTTCAATGCACCAGCGTTAACAAATTGGCAAAGGCCCGTATTGCACTTAAATCAAATATTAACTACTAGGGTGAAGATAATTTGTTGTGAACCCGGAATTATGTCTTCTAGAGTTTGTTCTGTTTAAGTTGATAGAAGTGTCATATGTGTTAGTTATGCGTGCACGTAAATATGTTCTCATTAATGAACAGTTACCTATAAAAAGGTCCTCCTTTCTGTTTGACTATCTACTTTATATTATGTGGATTTTGTTAAATTTTAATGACTAATGACTAATGGTAAATGAAGAATGTGTGATTGTACATGATTCAGATCAACAGGAAAGGGAGCTCTAGTAGGAAGAAAGTACAAGAGATAGCATACGAATGGCATGATGAGCATTGTTCTTGACTAACAATCAAGAAATATGAACAAAGCCTATCAAAATGACCATTTTTCAGTAGTTATTGAAATAGTTGAACCTAACATTTTTCTTGGTGCATGCAAGCGTTCCATGCATAATTGTAAATAGAAAAAAGACAAGCGTTCCCTCAAAGCAACCTTCCGAATCCTAATAGAAATGCTCACCAGCATACCAGTTCTATTTTTGTTGAATTTCCTAAAGACGTCTTTATACCTTTTTACTTTATCTTCATAGTATAAAAGCATCAATTCTGTTTTATGTGTTTACTCCAGAATTGTTCTTACTTCTTTCTTCATAACATACGTGTTTTTATTGTTTTCTCAATCTGTTTTGCTTCATAATCTCTCTCTCTCTCTATGCTTTGACTTCAGTTGTGCTATGCATTTCAATTACTTCATGCAGAGTTATCTATGTGGATCTGGATGCTGTTCGTAAAGATGTACAATGTCCGATATGTCTAGGTATTGTTTTATTTTTATTTTTATTTTTATTTTTTTACTGCAATTCTGTTTTTGTTATATGTCAATTGAAGAGTCATTTTTCCTGTCCATTACAGTTAAGCCTTAAGCAGTGTTGCCTATAAGAGATGTTGAAATCCTATATCTTCGGACTTTTGACATATCATCGTACTCGCATCATAATTATGCTTCATAGACCTGCACTTGAAGAGTCATTTATTCAATATTACCGAACAATAGTCAATGAAAAAACATCTTAAAATTTTGTAGATGACGTGGGAATTTTAAAATTTATGTCTAGTAATACTATAAAAAATGCAAAGAATAAAAATAGAAATTGATGCAAACATGTTTCTGAGACCGTAAATTTAGCTGTTAGAAAGTATGATGGATAATTTCACTTTTATGATTTGGACACCGAGTGTAAGCCAGTAGTTGTACATCTTAGGAAAAGTGATAGTATCAGCGTCAGTACCAATGCCAATGCTAGGGTAGGCCAAAAGTAGATTATTGTACTTCAGGCAGAGCAGGATTACTAAAAGGATTCATGCTACCTTGCCCAAGTAGTTCGCAGAATCTTTGACATTATTTAACATTAACAACATTGATCTTCTTCTCCATCTGTCTAAAGTGCTTTAAGTTGATTGGTACATGGTAATACTCTATATTTCTCTTACGTGATTTCGGATAAGAAAACTCACTGCAGCTGTTATTCTTCATCAATTTCAATGATGAATTACATGGCTGTTATAAATTAACAAGGCTTCCATGTGGACAGGGATTATAAAAATACTCGGACCGTGATGGCATGCATGCACAGGTTCTGTGCAGAATGTATTGAGAAATCAATGAGACTTGGGTATGCAATGAGGTTTTTTCATTTATTTTGTTTATTCAAAACAAAATGGTACTCTCTTATAATTTAATGAGCGATGATCGGGTTGTTTTGTATGCAAGATTCAGATTAACATTCATTTCTCGATAGGGATAACAAGGAGTGTCCTATCTGCCGAGTTCATTGTTCCAGCCGGCGTTCTCTTAGAGATGATTTGATTTTTGATAGCTTAATCTCACTCTTGTTTCCAGATATTGAGAAGTATGAACAGGAGGTAGAGTTTGGACTGGTTATTCAAATTGTACGGTATAATGTTTGTTTTTTTGTGATTCTGTTCCTTTCTAAAATTATAATCAACTTTTGTCTCAGGAATGTTCTCTTCTTGAAGAGGAAAAAACACGCAATAATCAGGTCAGAAGCATTGAGCCCCTAGATCCTTCAACTTCGCAATCATGTGATCTGTTTCATTGATAAGGGTGCAAGTATTTCATGCTAATATATTTGCTTTTTTACTGCTTTTGCCTTTCCTAATATTATCCGGTCTGCAGAAGCTTCTCATTTCCCTGATGATACGCCATACAGAGTCTTTGAGTCAGTCATTGTCCGTTCTGCCCACTTATAAAGATGATGTTTTACGAAGTTTTCCATTCTTCATCTATTTATCTTGCTTGTCTGTTAATGTTGTTGGCTTTTCTGACTAGCATCTGGGGGGTCACTTGTTAAAAATTCACCTAGAGAAGGCTTTTACACTGGAAATGCTTATTGGCACATTGAAGTGTTTCTAATGCATTAAGACTTGAGCATTTCATTAGACAATTTTTCTGTCAGTATTTTTTTGATAGGAACAATCTTTCTATCAGTTGGTTCTCAGCTAGTGCAATGGAGGCACTTGTCAGCAAACCCAAATATGATTATGAGAAATCTAAGGCTGCTGTTGGGTTTGTAGCTTTGGTTTAAATTGTTGCTGCTGTTGGTTAAGCTTGGTTGAGCCCCTCTCTATCAACATAAGCTTTTAGATGAGTTGGTAACCTAAGGCTGTAAATATCTTGAGGAATGTTTCTTAAGAGATTGGAGATTATTCTTTTAATTAGTTATTTCGTTTATTCTTTCAAACTTCATACTTTTTCTTCCTGAAATACCCCCTCCTTGTTCATCAAGTTGTGGCGTTGTACATCTCGTGCTTTGGCAGATGGTTGTTCCTTTGTAATAGTAGGCACTTCTTCCTATTTCCTCTTCTATTATGTGCTCCACTCTAAGGACAGTACCCAATGCCTTGTCGTGATTTAAAATAAAAATAATGTTCAATTTACGTGTATTTCCTACATTATTTCTCATTTTTTTCTCTTATCCAACAGATTCAAGACTCTTTTGCCCAAATCTATAAACGGCAATCTGATGCATTGAACAAGAGAGTCAGAACAGGAAAAGATGCAGCTGAAGAAACATCTATACCAGCATTGCCTCAATACAATAGAAGGGCTAGTACGAGAAGAGGAGGACCAAACACAAACCCTAGGGACCAAACTTGGGAGAACCAGGATGAAAATGAAGATGAAGATGACAATGAGCAGGATGAAGAAAACGAGTTTCGTTCTAATAATGAACATGGGATGGAAAATAAAAAGAGGAAGAGCAGACGAGGAAGAAGAGGCCGTAGACGTTTCCTGGCTGTAGCAAATCTGGATAGTGGAGAATCTGATATTGAAATCAGAGGGATTGAGCGACTTTCTTGGGGTGGTGGTGGTAATCGGACTCATGGTCGACATAGCAGTGCCTGTGGTAGCAATGGCACTGGGAATACCAGGTTAAACAGACTGGTAAACCATCTTCAAAGCTTACAGGTGAATGATAAAAGGGTATGGTCAAATTCTTCTCATTCGCATTATAATCAATCTTAAATTATCCACAAGTGCATGTATATGCCATCCAGTTTCTACTTTTTCCTTGAACACTGGACAATGTTTCTTAAACTTCTGCCAAAAAGCTCTAGCTCAAGCAACATCCCGTATTTCTGTCCATATGAAAGGTCAGGGGTTCAATCCCCACCAAATGCATTTGCAAGTGTTTCTCTTATAATAGATTAAGTCATTCATTATTTATTAAACCTAATTTAAAATAAAATAAAATCAAATGAAGATTTCTTAAACTTCTGCATATATGTTCAGTTTCAGTAAACTTTGAGATGGCTTGTACTGAAGGCAACTTACATACACTTGTCTATTATGGCTCTTCATATTTGCAGTTAGAGGTGAACCTCATGCTTATTTCATTGGATAATCAAAGAACAACTAGTTCACAGAAGCTACATCTTTGCTGCGACCCGCGCTTTTCAGTAAAAAACCTTTGCGAAGTGAGAATCTCTGCACTCGCTTTCCTTGTATCTATGGGCTTTGTTTCAGGATGTCTTGTTAAGAGAACGAGATTATTGGATCTTAAACGTTATCTAATTCGACTCCCTTGACTTTTGCGAATCTAGATCATATGGAATATTTATGATAAACATTATAACTGCTGGAATCGTGTGGTTTATCTAACTGATTCCACTGGTTGAGGATTTAGTTCCTCGTGATGTATGGTCATGTGCATAGTGGTTTAAACATTTGCATGATGCGAGTTCCTTCTATGTTTCATTTCAGAAGAAATACTCCCTCCGCCCCTTATTGAATGTCCAAATTTCATTTAGGGGGACATTCTGGAAATGCTTACTTTTTGTACAATTAAATGACAAATGCAAAATATTCTTATTTTCCACTATCCAAACATTTAGTTTTGCAAGTATAAAGTGATTAGTGAATTTTTTTTGGTAGAGAGACATTTAGGGACAAAAAGTTCTTGAAAATTGACATTCATTTGGGGACAGAGGGAGCATTAATTATGATGAATTTTTCTTGTCTTTCACATTGGGATGCCTAACTTATGGTTTCCCTACCTAATTTGCATGTCTTTTGTAGTACATTGCTAATGAGACATTTTTGGAGGCCAAGGAAGTTGAAGTGATGCTAGCGAAGACGTCTACAAGCACTAATACTGAACAATCCACTTGTGGACCGTCAGCCTCAATGGATGATGATATGAGTTACTTGGGGCAAGTTGTTGGTCAAGCCAGAGTTGGTCTGATAACTTTGAAAGGACAAGAAACTCTTGCGGAGCTTCAAGCCAATGGCTCTTCTGTAAATGGCGATTTAGTAAGTAAACATCATATGTATAGTTTTTGTGTGTGCTATGAAAGTGCTAACTCTTTCAAAATATACCTAAAAGAACAATTTTTTAAAATTGGCTTATCGACAATCAGAACCATCGTACTTTGCTCAAGCGTTGGTTTTAACCATTCATGCAACTTTTTAGCAGTTTTAATTATTGTACTTTAGATATACACCGGTTATCCCAAATAACTAAAAAGTAGGATGATTAAAATTGCTAAAAATATGCACTAAACATTCCTTCTTTTGGGGATAGTGAGTGCGTATATAAAGTACAATGGTTAGAACTGCTAAAAGAATAATAGGAATGGTTACGACCGGAGCTTGAGTAAAGTAGGATGATTGAGAATGTTGACGTGCCTTTAAATTTTCACCAATATATCCCTGATACTTGAAAGTGCAGCATGATTTTTTTACTAGTCCTTGAAATGTCTGAATTTCACAGATGGTGAATTCTAACAACCCCCTCCCCATGTATTTCAGATCTTAGCATACAGGCGGAAGGTTGCACCTGAATAAGATTAAAGAAGGAAGATGGACTCTTCGGCAGTGATGGAAGACAGTTTTGTTTAGTAATTCTGAAGATTAGCATATTATCATGTTGCGTTGTACCAATTAGAAAGTTGACTTAAATTTGCTTAAAGGCTGGAAGAGAGGAATTCTGAAATCGTACAGTGTTTTGTTTTTTCTATGTTTAGGCGTCAGTCAGGAACGCATGTGTCAGTGCAATGTTAGGGTTTGCTGTTTTTTTGTTCGTTTGTTTAAAGGCTCTCAAAATGTAAGGATGGCTTAGTAAATAATGTTTAGGCAAACCAGAAGGTCATTCTCTTTCTCGAGTAGGATCAATATGGAACTTGTTTGTGGAACAAAATTCTTTAGAAAATTTACAGGAATGAGTATTAAACATATTTCCACACGGCAACAGTACGAAAGAGAAGTGGGGAAAATAATTGTTACAAAAATGAGTTTATATTCCTCTATTGGTGGATTAATTAATGAAAATGACAAATTATTACATATTTTTGTAATCAAAAAGGTAGTTTCCCTAAATTTTAAATTTTATTAAGGTAGAAACAAACTATAGTATATTCTCTCTGTCCTATTAAAAAATTACAATGTCCATTTTGTTATATATCTGACCTATTAAAAAATTACAATGTCCATTTTGTTATATATCTGACGTTTTTTTAAAATAAAAAGTCAATCATATTTTGGGGCGGATGGAGCAATAAATATGTTATCGAGTTAGATCAAGTATGAAAAGGAGATTAATGTCATGTGGAAATAACACCCCCTATACACATACTACACAATTTGAGATGGGGAGAGAAAGATGTGATTGATTTTAAGAATAAATTAAAAATCAAACATTCAATTTGGGACGGAGAGAGTAAGTTGTGATAGATTTTAAAAATAATGTATTTAAAATCACTAAAGCAAAACAATTCATTTTTGATAAAAATAAAGCAAAATAATGCAATCATACAAAAGTGACTAATAGACAACTATTAGTAAATGCACAGCTTCTATCCTTCATAAAAACAAAGTAATTTAATACCTAACTTTTATACATTTTTTTTTTAAAAGATAAATTTTTACTGTAGGTTTTTTTTCTGTTTTTTTTTTAAAACAAACAAAACCAAACAAAGGAGTTTGACTAAATTTTTACCGTAGGTTTATATAAGATATTTAACTGTATATTTTTATTTCTATTACCTGATCGTGCATAATGTTTACAGAGTACGATTTTATCTTCTTACATTTCTTTTTCATGCTTGGTTAGACTTTCGGTCATAATTCTGAAAGATCAGAAGCAGCTGTGAGAGCATCCATTTTGTTTTGCTTCAATTCGGTGATGAACCGAAGAAACTTTACAAAGACGCGGTAGCAAGGAGTATAAAAACGAATAACAATTCATGCGAATCACAATACCATATTACATTGAAAAAAATGTGAATCAAAATGCATGATTATACAATAAACTTTAAGATTAAAAAAAAAAATAAAAAAAAAATGAAGATATAAACCACAAAACCATAACATTTGGGTTTTTTTTCTTCCCTATCAGCCCAACCTCCAGCCCACTCCATTGTAACACAAGAACACATTCAAATGGAGGAAAGAGAGAGATAATGTGTAGAGTGGAGATTTTTTTTCACATAAGTGTAAGATGTTTTTCCTTGAACTCGAAGAGTGGGAATTTTTCTTTGAGAGCAGGAGATGGGGAAGTTATAACCGCTTAAGTGAGGGAGTTACATAAGACGGTTAAGGGTGGGAGAATTTATGCCGACCGATCAATTTTATGAGAATCAATCACAGCCGCTCTTTATCTCGACGATTTTTTCCATTGTCTATTGTAATATAGATTTCCTTCCTAATTTATCTTCTTCTTGTTTTCCAATTAGAAATTATGTCCTTCCTAATTTTTCTTATTCTCCTTTTTGTAACTGTAGCAGGAGAATTTCAATGTATATATATACCTCATAAGCGAATAAGAAAACTTGATAATATTTATTATTTCAATATGGTATCAGAGCTTATGATCCAAATATCCTATTTTATTTCTTTCTTTCTTTCTTTCTTCCACGGCTGCCGCCGTCGAGTCCTCCCTTTTCCTCCCTAATTCCGTCGAACCCACTAAGCCACTTATTGTGATCTCGCTTTCTCACATCCTTAAACTAGCCTCCACTAACTATATTGCGTAGAAGATTCAAATTGAAGCCACCCTACTTGGCCACGACTTGTATAACTGCATCGAACCCCTACTGCCCCAACCAAAAATTCCGCTTACTCTACTTAGTTTCGCCAAGATAAATTAATCCTTGGTGCCTTAGCAGGCACCCTATCTTCTTCCCTAGTTCCTCTCATCTCTCAATGCACCACAAATTACGATGCATGGAGGACTCTTGCCAAAACCTATGCCAACTCTTCTAGAGGTCATCTAAAACAAATCAAAGATCGCCTTCGTAACATCACCAAAGGCCCTCATCTTGTCTCCATATATAAGCAGGAATTGAAATCTTGTGCCAACGAACTAGCATCCCTAGGTCTCCCTCTCGAGTTTGATGATCTCGTAGATCGAGTCATTGAGAAATTAAATGATCTAGACTTTGATTCCGTCGTTAATGCGGTGCAAAGTTATGAAACACCTATCTCCTTTGATGAGTTGCACGAAAAGTTGATTAATCGTGAACTCACATTAAAACACAAGTCTAATGCCACGACACACTTTCCCGCCACCATCAACTACACCACCAAAACCTACCCTACCAAAACAACAACCGTAACCCTAATCCCTACCCGACCAACCCTCACGACTACTCCTCCAATCCATCACCCAACCCTACGTCCTCCCCTAGACCAACCGAGCCCTTCAAAGGTAGATGCCAATGGTGTAGGAATTACGGCCATTATATGTCTCAATGTCGCTCCTTCCGCCAGCAATTTCCCACCGTCTTATTCCCACCCGAAATCCAAACTCTACCTACTCTCCGAGACCATCACCTCGGCCTAACTATACAACTCTACCGGCCACATATAATTTCTTAATTCATACTCCCAATCCTCCTGCCTGGCTCTTATATAGTAGGGCCACCCATCATGCTACCAATGACCTTGACACTCTTGCTTTCTATTCTCCTTACAATGGCATTGAAAAACTCCTTGTCGGTGATGACTCTGGTCTAACCATCGCAAACACTAGTTCTACCTCTATCTCCTCTTCTTTTTCTACCTTTTCTCTAAATAATGTTCTTCATGTTCCATCTATTTCTCAAAATATTATTTCTATCTCTTAATTTTGTCGTGATAACTGTGCTTCTATCACCTTCTTATCCAACTCCTTTTTTGTGAATGATCTCTGCACCGGAGCAATCCTTCACCAAGGTCACACTAAATCAGGCTTCTATGAATGGCTTCCACCTTCTCCAACTATTCATTCCGCTTCTCTCTCCTCTACATCAAATTGGCATCATATACTGGGACATCCTTCTCTTTCTATTTTACGTCATATTAGCAAGAGTTTTAATTTAAACATTCCTAGTTCTATTTCCTTCAATTGCAATTCCTGTGATTGCAATAAAAGTCATAAAATTCCGTTCTTTGATAATACAATTCTTTCTCAAGATCCGCTTGGCATAATTTAGAGTGATTTTTGGACATCTTCGATTTATTCTTTTAATGGCTACAAATACTATATAATTTTTATTGATCGCTTCTCTAAATATATGTGGTTTTATCCCTTAAAACATAAAGATGTACTCTTTCTATTTTCACCCGCTTCAAAAATCTTGTGGAAATTTTTTTCAACCGTTCAATCATCACCATCTACAGTGACAATGGTGGAAAATATCTTGGTCTTCGTTCCTTTCCTGCCAACCATGGCATCTCCCATTTCACTTCATCTCCCACACCCCTGAACACAATGGATATTCTGAATGCCGTCAGCCACATAGTAGAAACCGGTTTCTCTCTCCTTACTCACTCCTTCATGCCACACAAATGTTGGTCTTTTGCCTTCTCTACTTCTTGCTAATTGATAAATCGCATGCCTAGACCTACCCTTCATCTCCTCTATCCATTTACAAAACTCCACAATCAGACACCTAACTATCACAAACTTCGTAGTTTTAGATGTCCCTGTTATCCGTGGCTACGTCCATACACAACTCATAAACTTGATCATCGCTCCGCTCCTTGTGTCTTTGTTGGTTACTCGTCCACTCAAAGTGCTTATCATTGTCTTGATCCATCCACTCACAAAATCTACACCCCTCGACATATAAAATTTGTCGAACATGTCTTTCCCTACATCTCCAATATTGATCCACCCGCTCCCACTGTTTGCGCCGATGAATGGTGCACCCACCATCTCCTCATTCTACCACAACCGAACACTTCACCCCCCAACACACAACCAAACAGCTCCCTCCCTTCCAGCCGAGGACATCAACCAAACCCCTCCCCTCTCAGCTCCAACCCCTCTATCAAAACCAACCCCTCCAGCTCACCCGAGACTATACATACTGCCACTACCGAATCTACCACTACTTCTTCTCCCTTGCCTGCCCCACGTAAACTAGTCACCCGCCTCCAAAACAACATCACCAAACCTATTAACAAACTCAACCTTCATACCTTCCTTAAACTTGACAACACCGAACCTACAAATATCACCCAAGCCTTGAAAAACACGGTGTGGCGCAATGCTATGCAACAAAAGTATGATGCTCTACTTAACAACAAAACTTGGGACTTGGTACCCTCCTCATCTCATAACCTCATTGGTTGTAAATAAATTTTTCGAACCAAATACAACCCCAATGGCTCCATCTCTCGTCACAAAGCACGCCTTGGCCAAGTGATTCCATCAATGACCCGACCTTGATTATTCAGAAATAATTAGTCCAGTTGTTAAACCTACTACAGTTTGCACTATTCTCTCTCTTGCAACTGTCAATGGTTGGTCACTTCGGCAAGTAGACATAAATAATGCCTTTCTTCAAGGCTCCCTCGCCGAAGATGTTTTCATGTCTCAACCTCCTGGGTTTGTTGATCCAAAGTTTCCATCTCATGTGTGTAAACTTCAACAAGCTATTTACGGTCTCAAGCAAGAACCACGTGCCTGGTACAATGAACTCAAAACCTACCTTCTTTCTCTTGGATTTAAAATCTGTGTTTCAGACTCCTCTCTTTTTGTGCTCTGTCGGGCTCATGACCTAATCTACCTTCTTTTCGATGTGGATGATATCATCATCACCAGCTCAAATAACACTCTTCTTGGTACGTTTATTACTACCTTCTCCACTAGATTCTCATTGAATGATTTGGGGTCCCTCTCCTATTTCCTTGTTTTGGAAGTGATTCCCCATCCTCAGGGTCTCTTTTTAAGTCATCACAAATACATTCAATACATCCTTAATTGTGCTCATATGTCCGATGCAAACCCTGTTTCAACTCTTATGACGGTTTATCCGTTTCGGCCGCATCCAGTCCGGCCATCTCCAATCCGTTTAGTATAGGGCACTTGTAGGGAGCTTGCAATATCTCTCTCTTACTCGTCCAGACATTTCTTTTGCGGTCAACATGATATCCTAATATCTTCAGAGACCCACGGAAGAACATTTGATGGCACTCAAAAGAGTGCTGCATTTTTTTGGTTGGCACAGCAACCCACGGGCTGCTCATTCGCAAAGCATTTCCCCTCAATCTTCATGCATTTACTCATGCAGATTGGGCAGAAGACAAGGACAATTTTATTGGAGTTCTCTCAAGCAAAGAACACTAGCTAGAAAGCTGAATATCGTGCAGTTGCCACTACTACCGCTGAGATTATTTGGGTTCAAAACTTACTACATGAACTCGGCATCTCACTTGCAGTCACACCTAGTATTTTCTTTGACAATATTGGGGCTACATATGTTGCGGCTAATCCAAAATTTCATTCAAGGATGAAGTATCTTAGCTTAGATTATCACTTTGTTCGTGAACATGTTCAAAATCAACCCCCCCTGATTCACTCATATTTCTGGGGATGATCAACTAACAGATGCTCTCACTAAACCGCTTGCTCGTGCTAGGTTTCAGAACCTCATCTCCAAAATTGGACTTTCTTCTCAGTCTGTTGATTCAAGCAAGAACTAACATAAGCATTTGTGCAACTGGTTTTCAGTTGAATAAATTAAATGACTACGTTTTAACAATATTATCTTCTTGTCAAATTCTGCTCTATCAACTGCTCGATGTTCTACATGTAGATCAAACTCTTGAACTTCTGTCAATGGTCTTCGTACTTTCTCCGGAACTGGAATGAGATCCCTGCAATGGCACGAAGAAAACAAATTAGTAATGAGTTTGTATGCATATATATATATATATATCATTTTGATAAAACTAGGAAGCTTCCCATACTCTTTTAGAATTGGTTGTGCCCTGAATATTCTCAACCGAGCTTCTTTCTCTTCCATTCTCCTTCTCTCTTCCATTTCTCTGTGTTTCTTCTTCGTGTCTAACTAGACTCTCTAAATGGAATGGTTCTGGTTTTGTGCATGGCTTCAACTCCGATTTCGAGGGAAGCTGCCCAACATTGTATTAGTTTTGCAATAAGAAAAATACCATCTTCCAGACTGCAAGGGTATAGAAATTACATACCACAGGGTAATCGGTTGTATAGGGATATGGCTTTGCTTTTGGAATCCTTGCTCTCTCTTCTTCCACCTGCTTTTGTACTACTTCTGTGACAAATCTTTTTTCTTTCTCCACTCCTCTCTCCTGAATTAATTACATTACAAGGTTATGATAAAGAACAAAGCAAAAAACATACATTATCGACATTATAAGGGTAAGAGAAACCAATGCTTTCTCATATAATGTGCTTGTTGTTTACTACTTCTGTATGGAGATGAAAAGGATTTGGTGCAGTGTTCCTAGGTAATTTTTGTTCACGATGGTTGTTTTCTGAGTTCAGAGAGAGCTGAAAAGTGACATCATACGTTGAACATTTTAGAAACTGTTGAGCAGTTGGGCAGGAAGAAGTAAAGGAAAGAAGAAGGTGATCAAGGGAACCTTGTCAAACAAATTAGCAACATTCACAGTTGGTGGCAGAATCCTATCATCAATTGCAAAGTGAAATTTTTGTGGTACAGTGACCTAACACTTTGTGTGTTGCAGAATACTGCCAACTCCCTTTTGCTTTCAAATATCTACGGCAGAAATCAAAAAATCTTACAGTTCAATAACAAAAGAAGGAAACGAAGAGATGTACCATAAAGAAAGAGCAATAGAGTATAACTGAGATTGGGCTTATGTTGTACCTTCTTATTCAAAGGTCTAGCCTTGAACTTTGGGGCTTTCTCTAGCTCTTCCTTTTTCAGCTCTTCGGAACTTTTGATCCTTGGAGGACGTGCTCTCAATGATGTTTGTAGAAGGGGTGTCTTTGGTGCTGTAAGATGAGGTTTCCACTGATGATTCTGCAAGCAAACAATCGATTACATACAATTTTAGTATAAAATAAATATAGTTTAGCAAATATTACGTAGAAAGTAAAAAAAATCATTGCTTGCGGGGCAGATTCTGTGAGGCAACAGTTGATGTTTCTGCATTTTGATTGGCCCTTGCCATTGTTTCCAGATGAAATTCCTGCACAATTAAATTGCAATATTAATCTTCTTATCTATTTCATTTTCTTCACTTGAACCAACAATATTGATCCAACATAATATGTCTGTGACAGCCCCGAATTTCCGAATATCATAATATCATTAATAATATAAATCCGTCCTCCAAAATAAAGGATTAACGGTCACAAACTACAATTTAAATCTCCACCGCTAGTACATCTAACCACAAACCAAAATAGATAACGGAAGCGTAACAATTGTCTTTCACTACTTACTAACGGCTAGTAGCCATCAAAACTCGTTTATGACATTTATTACAATCTCAATAAAAGTCTACTTAAAATATAAAAAAATCACTACTTCAATTATTCGGGTCCGCCTCAAAGATGTCTCCACTGAAAACCTTGCTTTCCTACTTATAACCTGAAGAAATAGAATTTAGAGAAAGGGTGAGCGAACAATGCTCAGTAAGGTCCTACGTCGCCCCTTCGATTTCTAAGAAGGGGTAGAGAGTATCAATAAACAATTTTCGATGAAACGGACAAATTAATAAATTCAAACGATAATCTTCTTTTTAATACAAAGAAAGGAAATCATGGCACAATTCAATATTCGATAATACGCAAAATCAATTATGATCACTTAATATTCTGTTCATCAAATCAATATTCAAAAGTAACCCAAAGGGGTACAATAGTCGATGTATCAATGTTTCGGTATATCCGGATAACCTATATAACCACAATTTCAGTGGTGTCGATATCAATGGTTAATGCCACATAGGCATGTCATGAACTAACCCTCATGACCGGGTATCAATAGTACATCAATATTAACCCATAATTAAATGGGTGTCATTAAGTGATCATTCTTTTATCGATGATGTTCTTTAATTGACCAAGAAATCAATGTCAATTTAAGTTTAGATTTCAATGACGAAAGCACTTGGAGTGAATTCCAATCAAAGTTACCGGCCATAGCGATAATACAATAATTACTCTAAGAATGGAGGGCCAATAGATAACGATATACAATTAGACTAAGAGACGTAATTCCTTACCTTAGCTTAATTACGTCGACAAGGATGAACGAAAGCACTTAACACCGCTTCCCCAAAATCTATTGATAAGATATATCATAATTTAATATCAAATATTTAAAACCCAATTACTAGTGCTAAAAGTAAATAATAAATAGGAACATGTTTGTACATATACATAATTTACACTTCTCTCTCTCTCTCTCTCCCTCTCTCTCTCCTTTCTCTTTTTTTCATTTTCTCCTCTATTGACTTCCGTCCTCTCTCTTCTCCTTTCACTTTATTGCTGTCTTTTTTTTGTTCCAATTTTCTTTCAATCTAACTCATACTCTTTTACACATACTAAGCAAATGGAACAAGTACTCTCTCTCTCTCCTAGCCGAACAAGTACTCTCTCTCTCTCGGTTCTTCCTCTCTCTCACTTCTGTCTCTCTCTTCTCCCTCTTTCTTTATTTTCTTTTCTTTCTCTTTCTCTGACTACTCTCTCTCTCTCCTTTCTCTTTCTTTTCTTTCTTTTCTATTCCTATCACTTTCTCTCTCTCCTGGACCCTCTTTCTATCTCTCGGTACCCTGTTTCTTCTCTTTCTTTTCTTTCTCAATTCTGCCTTCACACATTAGGCAAAGGAACAAGTCTTGACTCTGCCAAATAAATAATCAAAGCAATTTCAATCAATAAAGAGACAAGTATTCTTACCCTTTTTCTTAGCTTTCCTTGGTTCTTCTTCTCCCAGCTCCACCAGCCGTCCACTCCTCTCAGTTCTCTCTCAATTTCGAATGACCACTCTAAGCCGGAACAAGCTCATCTTTTATACTGATGTATGGCTTTCTAAATCCTAAGGCTGGATTTCTAATTTCCCACAGTAAGGGCTTTCAAATTCTAAGGCTGGCTTTCTATTTTTTCCAAATTTAACTGATACATTAATTTGTTAATATTTATTTAGTTATTCATTTAATTTTTTTTTATTATAATATATCAAAATACCCATACATTACATTCTTACCCCCTTAAAAGGAGTTTAGTCCTCTAAACTCGACGTACCTCAGTCATTGTTCACATTCCTTGTAGGTGCAGTAGTCTTCACTGGTTCAGGACAGTCTTTAATCTTGTGCCCATGTTTACCACAATTAAAACAAGAGGCCGTGTTCCAGTAGCACTCCTCGGTCTTGCGCTTTCTCCCACACGTGTGACAAATTGGTACAGGCACATCCCGAGTTTGGCTAGTATACCCTCCCTGTTGGTTTCTGTTATTCTGATAGCGGTTGTAAGTAGCTGAGGTACCCTCTCTATAACGGTTCTCTTCTGTGACCCTTCTCTTATAATTCACACTATCATTCCCATTTCTGCAAGACTGACCACCTTCTCTTACGGTGTCACGTTCAGCATCTCTCTTTTTTTCATCCCTTGATCTCTGATACTCCTTCGAGTCAAGTTCGACAACTCGAGCCTTGTTTTCTACTTGAGCTAGAGTTGAGAGCTCTAGTGGTACCAACCTGTATTTCAACCTCGAGTTTAACCCTGCCTCGAATTTCCTAGCTTTCTGCTCTTCATCATCAAAGAACCTCGGGGCAAAACGAGACAACTCCAAAAACTTTGCCATATACTCTTCCACTGTCATAGAACCTTCAGTCAAGTTCATGAACTCCGATATCTTAAGATTCTTCACGATGGAGGGATAAAATTTGTCATTGAAAGCATCTAAGAACAAGTCCCAAGTGTAACTGGTTACCCCGCGAGTCTCACCTGCCCTCATTTCTGTCTCCCACCAAACCATGGCCTCTCCTTTCAGCATGAAAGTAGCAAAAGTAACCTTCTGCTCACTAGTACAATCTAAAGTGCGGAAAATCCTTTCAATGCCCTTAATCCATTCCTCGGGCTTTTCACCTGGTGCACCAGAGAAGTACTCTGGGTTGCGCTTCTGGAATAGTGCTAGTGGATCTCTAACAGGTGGATGTAGTGGAGGTGCGTTGGCTTGATTTAGGCTTGCCGTCACTGCCTGAGCTAATGTCTGATTCATCTGACCTATCCCCACAACTGCCTGCGTTAACGTCTGAATCAGAGCAGTAAGCATCGGGTCCGGCTGACCCTGGTTGTTTCCATTACTATTTTGTTGGCCGTGGTTCTGGCCTCCCTCTCCTATAGACTCAGAGTCTGGGACATTACCGCTTCGGCCCCCTCGGCCTCCTCGACCTCTACCTCTTCCTCCTTCCATTTCCTATTACCAAAAGTTAACGATCATAAGTTTGTAATTATTAAGCAAGGTAATATAATTAGTCTACCTTATACGTGTCTCATAATCAATGGTTTCAAGTACATTCGACTAGTTTAATTTCAATTTCGATATCGATATAACTTTCGATTCGGTCTCGATAATACTCAATGGGTATCAATCATGTCAAAATATTGGATAAGGGACAAAGATACTTAACTACACAATTATACATGTTCACATAATTGGTAACATTGATAATCAAAATTTTTTCTTTTATTAACTTTAAAAGAGAGAGTACATCAATTATTATTCATTAACTAAAATCCATAAGGTATTCGCTTAAACCACCAAGTACTTAAGATAACTCGAAAAGTACTTAAACAATACTATAATTTATTCTAGTCCAATCCAACCTAATCACATTCACTCTGATTGTACGTCCTCTTCAATGTCTACTTCTCGAGTTTCCAACTCTTGGATCCTATTTTTAGCTACTTCTAGCTGCTGCTGGAGAGATTGAATCTTAGTTAACGCTTGTTCCAACCGCTCTTCTGTAGCGTCCAACCTTTCTCCCAAAGTTATGTTATCTGCCTTCTCTCTCAAATACATGTTTTCATATTTTTCAGCTTCCTCCCTCTTTCTTAGGAACTCGCTCCTTGGAATCCTTGTGGGTAACAAATGTGCTTTTCCATTCGTAGTCTTCCTAGCAGTTTGGTAGGTCCTCATCCTGCTTCCTAAAAGATGATTTTTTTTTTACTCTTTTTAGTTCCAACCACAAAAAAATAATGCCATAAGGAAATTTTAGTTTCAAAATAAAAAGAAAAGAACATCCCTTAAGTCTCCAATATATCTTTCAATGGAATTTTTCTAAAAGATTTTCCACATGTGAAATTCCAATACTTAAAGAAAAATCAAATCTTTCTAAAGTCCTCAAAATCTCAATATCATTCTAGCACCCGAAAGTATTTCGGTATCATAATCCTAATTCCGTTTCAAGATCTAATCCCAATGCTCTGATACCAACTGTGACAGCCCCGAATTTCCGAATATCATAATATCATTAATAATATAAATCCATCCTCCAAAATAAAGGATTAACGGTCACAAACTACAATTTAAATCTCCACGGCTAGTACATCTAACCACAAACCAAAATAGATAACAGAAGCGTAACAATTGTCTTTCACTACTTACTAACGGCTAGTAGCCATCAAAACTCGTTTATGACATTTATTACAATCTCAATAAAAGTCTACTTAAAATATAAAAAAATCACTACTTCAATTATTCGGGTCCACCTCAAAGATGTCTCCACTGAAAACCTTGCTTTCCTACTTATAACCTGAAGAAATAGAATTTAGAGAAAGGGTGAGCGAACAATGCTCAGTAAGATCCTACGTCGTCCCTTCGATTTCTAAGAAGGGGTAGAGAGTATCAATAAACAATTTTCGATGAAACGGACAAATTAATAAATCCAAACGATAATCTTCTTTTTAATACAAAGAAAGGAAATCATGACACAATTCAATATTCGATAATACGCAAAATCAATTATGATCACTTAATATTCTGTTCATCAAATCAATATTCAAAAGTAACCCAAAGGGGTACAATAGTCGATGTATCAATGTTTCGGTATATCCGGATAACCTATATAACCACAATTTCAGTGGTGTCGATATCAATGGTTAATGCCAAATAGGCATGTCATGAACTAACCCTCATGACCGGGTATCAATAGTACATCAATATTAACCCATAATTAAATGGAATTTTTTCTCAAATAATACATTTTAAAATTTTATTTACCAAAGTGACTTACTGTTCAAACTTTTTTCCAAAATGTCCCATTTTTTGAAAACTCGCTACACCGTGCAGCGAGTTTATAATTTTTCAATTAAAATCGCTACACGGTATAGCGATTTTAAATTTGCTAAATTTTATTTAATATTTATGCTTAAAAAAAAAACTAAATTTGAAATCGCTACAGGGTGTAGCGATTTCAACCCTGTAGCAATTTCAAATTTAAACCAAGCAAACAAAGTCCACCTTGTTGTATGTACGTACTATAATAATAAGTACTTCCTCCCACTTTAAATTACAAAATAATAATATAAAAATTATGTATTAATAAAAAAAATTAAATAAAAATATTATTTTTTTATCTCAAATAAATATTTTAAAAAATGTACTTCTATAAAAAAAAATTCATTTCAAAAATAAATATTATTTTCGACTCAAAATGAATAACTAAAAAATAATACTACATTTTTTATTTCAAAAAAATGAGCATTACTTCCTTCGTCTCAATGAATATTTTATAAAATAATACTCTTCATTTACCTCAAAAATTAATATCATATTTTGAGACGAAGACACTAACATTACAAACATTAATTTTAGAGGCGAATGAAGTAGTATTAATTTTTAAAATATTCATTGAGATGAAGGAAGTAATGTTCATTTTTTTGGAATAAAAAATGTAGTATTATTTTTTGGTTATTTATTTTGAGTCGAAAGTAATATTTAATTTTGAAATGAATTTTTTTTATAGAAGTACATTTTTTAAAATATTTATTTGAGATAAAAAAAATAATATTTTTATTTAATTTTTTTTATTAATACATAATTTTTATATTATTATTTTATAATTTAAAGTGGGAGGAAGTACTTATTATTAGTACTATAGTACGTACGTACAACAACAATACAACAACAAGGTGGACTTTGTTTGTTGCTTGGTTTAAATTTGAAATTGCTACAGGGTTGAAATCGCTACACCTGTAGCGATTTCAAATTTAGTTTTTTTTTTTTTTAAAGCATAAATATTTAATAAAATTTAGCAAATTTAAAATCGCTACACCGTGTAGCGATTTTAATTGAAAAATTATAAACTCGCTACACGGTGTAGCGAGTTTTCAAAAAATGGGACATTTTGGGAAAAAAGTTTGAACAGTAAGTCACTTTGGTAAATAAAATTTTAAAAATGTATTATTTGAGAAAAAATCCTAATTAAATGGGTGTCATTAAGTGATCATTCTTTTATCGATGATGTTCTTTAATTGACCAAGAAATCAATATCAATTTAAGTTTAGAAAATTTCAATGACGAAAGCACTTGGAGTGAATTCCAATCAAAGTTACCGACCATAGCGGTAATACAATAATTACTATAAGAATGGAGGGCCAATAGATAACGATATACAATAAGACTAAGAGACGTAATCCCTTACCTTAGCTTAATTACGTCGACAAGGATGAACGAAAGCACCTAACGCCGCTTCCCCAAAATCTATTGATAAGATATATCATAATTTAATATCAAATATTTAAAACCCAATTACTAGTGCTAAAAGTAAATAATAAATAGGAACATGTTTGTACATATACATAATTTACACTTCTCTCTCTCTCTCTCCTTTCTCTTTTTTTCATTTTCTCCTCTACTGACTTCCGTCCTCTCTCTTCTCCTTTCACTTTATTTCTTTCTTTTCTTTTCCAATTTTCTTTCAATCTAACTCATACTCTTTTACACACACTAAGCAAATGGAACAAGTACTCTCTCTCTCTCCTAGCCGAACAAGTACTCTCTCTCTCTCGGTTCTTCCTCTCTCTCACTTCTGTCTCTCTCTTCTCCCTCTTTCTTTATTTTATTTTCTTTCTCTTTCTCTGACTACTCTCTCTCTCCTTTCTCTTTCTTTTCTTTCTTTTCTATTCCTATCACTTTCTCTCTCTCCTGGACCCTCTTTCAATCTCTCGGTTCCCTGTTTCTTCTCTTTCTTTTCTTTCTCAATTCTGCCTTTCACACATTAGGCAAAGGAACAAGTCTTGACTCTGCCAAATAAATAATCAAAGCAATTTCAATCAATAAAGAGACAAGTATTCTTACCCTTTTTCTTAGCTTTCCTTGGTTCTTCTTCTCCCAGCTCCACCAGCAGTCCACTCCTCTCAGTTCTCTCTCAATTTCGAATGACCACTCTAAGACGGAACAAGCTCATCTTTTATACTGATGTATAGCTTTCTAAATCCTAAGGCTGGCTTTCTAATTTCCCACAGTAATGGCTTTCAAAATTCTAAGGTTGGCTTTCTATTTTTCCAAATTTAACTGATACATTAATTTGTTAATATTTATTTAGTTATTCATTTAATTTTTTTTTATTATAATATATCAAAATACCCATACATTACAATGTCTACCTGAAATTCTGGTGGCTGAGGTGTACTTCTCTGTAAAGCTGGTAATGCTGGAGCTTCTAATATCTGCAAAGGACAGACTAGTTCCAATGAAATTGCACAAGTAGATATTCTATTTACAATTTTAAATTGGAAATGATATTAGTCCCCATACTGCAAAGAAGCTCGGGAACAGAAAGATAAAAGATGAAGCACCTTTTTGTTCACTGGACGAGCCTTAAACTTGGGGATTTTGGCCATCATTTATTCTTCAAGCTCAGCTGAACTTTTTATCCTAACAGAACTAATTCGTTGAGCAGTTTCAAAATCAGGCTCTTTGGGTCTGGTTAGTGTAAGTATTGGCTTCGTTTTGACAATTGTATAACAATATTGTCAACAAAAAGCGATGCTTTTTTCACAAATTGAGAAATTAGACAAGCGTGTTATTTACATGAGAATGTGAGCTGTTTATAGAAGGCAGATTCATCCCCCCTTGTTGGATTGGAATTTTTGCATCATTTCTGCCATTGAGACGAATGGGGCTGCTGGTTCCCAAATATACATCTTGTTGGATGTGATGGCTCGATGTCCTGGCAAGAGGCCGGCGCCCTCCGAGGGCTTTTTTATTTTCGTTTATCTTTATTAGTTCGGGCTAGGGTTTGTTTCTTAGTATATAAGGTTGTAACCCTAACATGTAACTAGACAGATTATTGCACATAATAATAAGAGGCAGCCGCAAGTTCATAACCCCAAAATTCGATCTCTCTCTTTCGATTCCCAATTGCTTTTGTGTATTGTTATTTTCAATTGCTTCCACTGCGTTGCACAACACATATTTATAAAGGAAGATAAGTAAAGGAGTCAGTTCAAACCAAATTCAAAAACTCGCAAATGACAAGAAAAGACACACCAAATTCAAAAACTAGCAAATGACTAGAAAAGACACGGAATAATCTCCCCAAAGCTTATGCACACCTTTCAGTCTTCTTTGTGAGATTTAGCACTCAAAGGAGTTGCTTTAGAAGTGCCATTGACTCCACCGGTCCTTGCTTTGTGGGAAGGTTTGTGGTTTGATACTTAAGATCTGAAAGTCAAAGTCAAGAAAATGAAATAAATGATACATATCAATAGACTATGAATGAGCTGAGAAAAACTCACATGTCTAGATTGCCCTCCTTCCAGTTTCTGCCTCTTTATGGCTTGATTTTCTTGAGTTGCGCTTGGAGTTCCAATATTTGTCAAATTTCCATCTCTGTATCATATATTTTTAGACATGTCGTAACTATAATATATGACAAAAAATGCATTGCATAATCCTAACCTTCTCACGCTTGTTGGTTTAATGCTTTTAGCATTAGATAGTTGTGACTTATTTCTTGCCTTGAGTGCAGATGGTTTCGCTACTGCACTTGCAATATTTCTTGCTGTCTGTTGCTTCATGTAATTAGTTGGTAATTGATTATTTTGAGAAGCCATTGGTGGTTTGGGGGTGCAAGCTTCTGCTCCCAATGATATATTTTTGTAAACAGTGGTAGCAGAAGCACTAAAAAACCCAAAAAGGAAATGTTCAATATGTTAATTCTGGAATAGAAAATGGCAAGGAAAGAGTAACACTAATATAAAATATATTAGTATCACTAAACAACTTTAAGTACAAAAGCTAATACAAGAGTACAACTATTAAGGCTCACACTTATACCAGAGTAGCTTATACTAGACCACACCCTATCAATACTCTTAGAGACTCTCTTTATAACTTATTTGCTGCTCTCAATTGCTCTCTCTCAGCTGATGTCAACCAAGAGACCCAAATTCCTATTTATACTTGCTCTAGGTCGGTGAAGGAGGTCTGGAAGCTTCTGTCCAGAATTCTCCACATGATTCCTCCATAATCAGTGCCCATGATATATCCATCTCCATTGCTCTTTTACTTTCAAGAAAATTCTAGTTGAGATGCTCAATCTAGGGCTTTCAAGAAACCCTAGAAAATTGGGGAAATCATGAAGCTTCTAGAGGAGATGTAAGAAGAGAGGAAGACATGGAGAAGAGCAGGGTTGCCTGCTTCAACACTCCCCCTCAACGCTGACTCTTCTCGACCTTGTAGTCATACCTAGTATTTCTCTGAACTCCTCGAACTTCTTTGCACTAAGACTCTTAGTGAACACATCTGCAATTTGGTCCCCTGTTTTGATCGGGCACATTTGTATCTTCCCTTGTAGCACTTTCTCCCTTATGAAATGGTGGTGTACTTCCACATGTTTTGTCCGAGCAAGAAATACCGGATTTTCTGCCAGACGAATAGCTGATTGGTTATCATAGTGTAGCTCGACTGCATAATCGATTGGTTGATATAGATCATCAAGTAACTTCATCAAACATGTACTTTCTTGAGCTGCCATTGCGACAGATCTGTATTCCGCTTCAGTGGTTGACAATGACACATTTGATTGTCTTTTGCTACACCATGTGACTGCTCCTGAGCCAAGACCGAACACATACCCTGTTGTTGAGCGTCGGGTATCATGATCTCCTGCGTAATCTGCATCACAGTAGCCGATTACTTTGTGATATCTGCCTTTCTGATATAGAAGCCCATAGTTGATTGTTCCCTTTACATATCTCAATATTCTTCTTACAGCTTCCAAGTGTGGCTTCTTTGGTTTTTGCATGAATTGACTTACTACTCCCACTGCAAATGCGATGTCTGGCCTCGTCAGGGTTAAGTAGATTAGGCTGCCTACCAATTGCCGGTACATCATCCCATCTTCAAGATCTTTGCCTTCTTCCGCACATAACTTTGCATTGACTTCCATTGGGGTGGAGATTGGTTTACACTAAAGCATCCCATATCTACGTAGGAGATCTTTTGCATACT
The DNA here is from genome assembly GCA_022495995.1 of Adenophora triphylla var. japonica. Classification (NCBI taxonomy): domain Eukaryota; kingdom Viridiplantae; phylum Streptophyta; class Magnoliopsida; order Asterales; family Campanulaceae; genus Adenophora; species Adenophora triphylla. The sequence goes on along the minus strand of JAFEMH010004927.1, from coordinate 123,279 downwards.
TTTATTGGCATAGGAACAAGCCTCCTTCATCACGATCAACTTCAAGTCCAAGGAAGTGTTTTATCTCTCCAAGCTCCTTCATTTGAAATCGAACAGACATGTTCTCCCTTGTCCTTCGAATTTCTTTCATATCGTCACCTGTGATGATCAAATCATCAACGTAAACTAGCACAACAACTAGTTTACCTTATTCAGACTTGACGAACAAACTAGAATCTGCCGGTGCCAGAACATATCCGCTTTGAACCAAAAATTCTGCAATCTTGCCATACCAGGCTCTAGGCGCCTGCTTTAGTCCGTATAATGCTTTTCTTAATTTACACACGTACTCTAGACGATCCTTCCTTTCATATCCTTGTGGTTGGTCCATATAGATGTCTCGATCAACTTCTCCATGTAAAAAGTCATTTTTCACGTCCATTTGCCAAAGTTTCCATGACTTGCCAGCAGCCAATGCTAATAACACATGAACAGTGGTGATCTTCGCCACGGGACTAAATGTTTCATCATAGTCTAGTCCATATTGTTGAGAGAACCCACGAGCCACTAACCGTGCTTTATATCGCTCAATTGAACCATCGGGGCGTGTCTTTACTTTGTAAACCCACTTACATGTTATGGGTTTTACGTCTTTGGGCTTCGGGACCAAATCCCATGTCTCATTATGCTTGGGTGATGCCGTCTCCTCATCCATTGCTTTTCTCCATTTAGGATCTCGATATGCTTCTTCAAATGTTGAAGGTTCTGTCACGCCGGTATCTTCAGTAAGTGCAGCATTTGCATACTTTGGATTTGGTCTTCGTTGACGGTTCAACCTCCTTACTGAATGTTGTTGTGTTTCTGCATCTTCACCACCTTCTCTAGATTCTTCTTGTGAGCTTGGTTGATGTTCTTCTTGAATTCTATGAACACCAGTGCTCCATGGACTTGCAGTTTGATCAAATTCTCCTGGAGAGGTTGGCTCGTGTTCTTCTTCTATGACTAGTGGCGGTTCTTTAAACACTTCTAGATGACTAGTCTCCCCTTCACTTGTTTTATCTACACACTTCTCTTGTAACTTCTCTTCTATTTCTTTTGAGTCTGGTAGCGGTGTATGTTGTGGTGACCACCAAGATGATGCTTGATCAAACACCACATTCCTTGATACGTGGCAACGACCTGTTGCAGGGTCGTAACATTTCCACCCTTTTCTTTCATTGTCATAGCCAATGAATATGCACCGTACAACCTTTTTGTCAAATTTTGACCGTAGGTGATCGGGTATGAAGCTATAACATACACATCCAAAGACTCTAAAGTGACCTACCGTAGGCTTGGTGTGCTATAGTTTTTGGAAAGGAGAGACAGATCCCAACTTTACTTGTGGTAGCCTATTTATTACGTGTGCTGCAGTCTTCATCCACTCAGCCCAAAACCGTGTAGGAACATTTTTGGCGTGCAACATACTTCGACAGGTCTCTGCTAGATGTCTATTCTTTCTTTCGGCTATACCTTTCTATTGAGGAGTACCTGGACATGTCAATTGTCGCCTGATCTTGCACTCACGAAGATAGCGAGAGAATTCGTCTGACATATATTCTCCACCATTTTCCGTACTCAAGCATCGTATATTTCTTCCAACCTTATTTTCTACTACTTCTTTAAATTCTATAAATTTATTCAAAGTTTCATATTTTTCTTTCATAAAATAGACCCAAACATACCGTGAATAGTCATCGATGAACGTCACCATATATCTCATGCCCCCGCATGATGGCTGCTTTACTCGGCCAAATACGTCTGAGTGTACCAATGATGGATAAAAATCCTCTTGTAATAAAAAAAACCTTGCAAGTGTACAAGTCACCGAAGTAGCAATGTACAATAGTAAGGGTCGAACCACAGAGACTTGAGTGAATTAACAAGTTGATTTAATTAGTGTAAAGTAACCAAGGGGGGTTTGATTTTGATTGATTTAAACTAAATTAAATTGCAAATAAATTAAACTAATGAAAATAAAACAAAGGATTGAAATCAAGAATGACAACGGGATTTACGGATTGGGTTTCACAATACAATCACTTTATGCTATTTTATCACTTAAAGAAAACATCAATTGATTTCAGTTACGTCCTCAATTCGGTTTAAGTAGTAAAATAACGGTCATGTATCTATGCCCGAGTTACCGTAGCAATGGATACCCAAAAATTCTAGGGCCAAAAATAACTTAACATAAATCTGAAACCCTAGAACGGATTAAAACTATTTTACCACTCTAGAAAGAAATTGAATTAATAATTAAAAAACTATAGCATAAAAATCATGTAATGTTATTCCCAATCCGCAAATCAAAAGAATTTAGCTACTCATGATAATTACAGAATTAAAATAAATCATAAAATAAAACCTGTACTTCGATCGGAAAAATAAAACAAAGTAATTTTTCTTCTTATTTTCTACAGTCCACGGCATGAATGTAATCTGGGAATAGTCTTTCTTATTTATACCTAGGTTAATTAATAAGGAACATCCCAATAGGCCCAAATCGCCAGGCCCAATTCGCCACTGATCCGAGTCGTTCTAACGAGTCGTTCCACTTTTGCCAACTTGTTCTGATTTTTCCCTAGGCCAATGCTAGGATTTCTCTTGCCTTGCACACAGCTTGGCCCCAATTCCTTGGCCCCAACATACAATGTCTCGGCCAGCAGTCATGCCCATTGAAATTGAAGCAGACACATTTTAGTACCTCCTTGGATTCGGTTCGCAATATAATTGCAAAGTCGCACTTTGGTCATTAAAAAAATTTATTTTGCACCTTGGTCATTGACTTTCATATTTTCACTTTGCCCCCGACTTTCATAAAATCAAATAAATCCTCGATTTTTAAAATTTGCAATTAGGTCCGTGAATTTCCAAGATTTACAATTTGACCCTTGAACTTCAAAAGTACGCTTTTTCTCCTCTTTTTCTGTCAAATTTTACTCCGGTCCCTGTACTTATAAAACACTAAAATACACATTAAATTTTCAAGGTTTCGAGCAGAAAATAAGCTTAGGAACGTATCTTTTGGATGGGTAAAACCACATCCATCAAATACCCCCAAACTTACCTTTTGCTCGTCCTCGAGTAAAACAAAAGAACTAAACAAAAACAAAACTACCCTAACAACTAAAAACAATCAACATAAAATATTTTTGATATGTTCTCAATATATACAAGGTTGTCGGCCAAACAAGTCTCAGATTCTCACAAAATATGCTAAACAAGTGCCAATAAGAATATGCAATTACAATTACATTAATGCATCTAACCCACAATTTTCCACCTCGGCCTGAATGATGAATGAAATATGGGAGATCATTGTCACTAAGATAAGATTGTTTATGGGTTCACTAAAACATGCCCTACATCACAGATAACAATATAATTTACAAGAATACTCATATGCACGATTACGCACTTGTCAACCCGATTACTCAATATTGAACACGAATTATGGCTTAGAGTTAAATCCACACAATTGTGGGGCTAGGTTCACGGGTACAAATGAAGGAATGGACATACAAATACAAGAATGTGAAATTAAAAGCCTTCCATTGCATATTACTCCTTCCGGAATTTCAGCTTTTCCGCTCACCTTTATTTCCCCAATGCTTCAACCCCCAAACTAGAACTTTGTTCATACTTTATACACTTGGGGTTGAAAGCATTCCCTCTCTCAAAATAGGTCACTAATCAATCATACTTCACAAAATTAGGGGGCAAGCTTTTTTTTTTTTTTTAATTTTTTTGCCCCCTTTTATACAATATACATCATATTTTCAACTTTTGACCTTCCTCACACATTTCCTTAATTTCCCTATTTTACCCCCAAACTTGAACTTTTCTAATTTCACATTCTTGCAAAGGTAGGATAAACCTATTCTAGGTGTCAAGGGTTAGGGAGTAGGCATCAAATGAAGGCGAATGGTGGTCTAGATGTTCCATTCATTCTAAACAGGCTCAAAAAGGGATCAAGTGACAATTTATATATAAACAGTGACGAGGAAGTCGAAGGCTAATAAGAGGGTTTTCAAAGAAATAAAAGCCATAAATATCAAGTAATCTATTGATTTGTTATTGACAAGCGTGCAACCATATTCTAGGACCCCCGAGAATGTCAAAGTGAACCCATAAAGCACACCTAAATTAATGACCATGATCAAGAAATATGATGGAAGTGAATGGTGGTGCAACTGTGTTTTACATGTATTAATGCAATTCTAATAAATATATTTAAATTGGCACAAAATAGCAAAACTCAATCAAAAACTCTCAAATCATCACGGACGTTGGCCAACTCCCTAAAATATAATGAGAACAATTTTTTTTTAAATTTGTATATTTTTTTGGAGGGTGACACTATATACACTCCCCTATAAACCCACAAACTCGGAGAGATATCTACCCCCAAACTCAAAACATGCTATGTCCTCATAGCAAAGAGAACACAAACATGCCTCGGGTTCAAAGGCCGATATGACACAACAAAACAAATAAATAAAGCAATAAAAATGTACCTACTTGGGTTGCCTCCCAATTAGCGCATTTGGTTAAGGTCGTTAGCCCGACAGTTGCTCGCGTTTGGACTTCACCTTTCGTCCTTTGGCCCACTTCATGGTTTCGCGGGGTCCTTATCTTCAGTTCATGCCCCATAAATAATCCCCTAAATATGAAGCCATTTAATACCCATGAAATTCTTTCACATTTGTGCTTTTTGGGTCTTTTCTCTTGAGGATCTTTTTCATTTTTTTTTCCTCACAAAAAACATGCGGTACAATAAGGATGGCCAAATTCTCATTTAAACAGTTAGGAAGTGGAAAATCTTCATCTGTATCGTAAACCTCCTCACTATCCCTCTTTACACCACCATAAAACAATCGTTCTAATTCATCACATGCCTCCTCATGCCAAGATTTCACTACCACTTATTTTTCTACAATTTCCACCTTCTCAATACACTCACTTGAACAAACACAAAGTGATTCATCCTTACAATCAACATTGGAGATTTTACTGACAAAATTCTCCTTTGCCTTGTCCAAAGATTGCTTTTGTTCTAGTGGTGAAAAATGAAAAGCTGAATCATAAACACACTCTTCCCCATCATCATTCGTATACCAAACTAGGGTTGAAGGTGTCTCTTCAGAAGGTGATAGTAGTGGGTCAGTATAATAAGATGGCTTACAAGTCGTATTATAAACTACCTCATCATTGCCCCAAACTTTGTCTGCATGATTTCCCCATCCTCCTTGATTGAATGGGTTAGAGGAATAGTCATATTGCGATTGCCATGGTGGGACATAACTTCTCTCTTGTACCTATGAAACATACTCAGGAAAATAGGTCATAGACGGACAATTGTTAGTAGTATGATAATAAACACCACAATTAGCACATGCCTCTTGAACATTATAATCAACAAAATTTCTTTGTGCGACAAGAATGTCTATCTTTTTTGACAATAAGGCTACTTGCCTTGCCAATTCTTCTCTCACTAACTCCTCATTGGTGTTTATTCCATACATCCTTGAGTATCTCACACATAAATTTTATACTAAAAAAAAAGAAAAATAATAAAAGAAAATTATTTACACCAAAAAAATAAGAAAAGAAAATTATTTACAATACACTAATCAAAATTAACTTGCAATTCACAACAAGCCCCCGGCAACGATGCCAAAAACTTGATGGATAAAAATCCTCTTATAATAAAAAAACCTTGCAAGTGTACAAGTCACCGAAGTAGCAATGTACAATAGTAAGGGTCGAACCACAGAGACTTGAGTGAATTAACATGTTGATTTAATTAGTGTAAAGTAACCAAGGGGGTTTGATTTTGATTGATTTAAACTAAATTAAATTGCAAATAAATTAAACTAATTAAAATAAAACAAAGGATTGAAATCAAGAATGACAACGGGATTCACGGATTAGGTTTCACAATACAATCACTTTATGCTATTTTATCACTTAAAGAAAACATCAATTTCATTCTAGGGTTCATTCACAAAATCATGAGTTGGGACGGTTTGGTGTGCGATTTGCAACTCAAATATTCTCTTTTTATTATACTCACAGTTACGTTAAATATAATAATCCAAGAAAGCCTTAAGATCAAAAGAATAATTGAATCTAAACCAATTGATTTCAGTTACGTCCTCAATTCGATTTAAGTAGTAAAATAACGGTCCTGTATCTATGCCTGAGTTACCGTAGCAATGGATACCCACAAATTCTAGGGCCAAAAATATCTTAACATAAATCTGAAACCCTAGAACGGATTAAAACTATTTTACCACTCTAGAAAGAAATTGAATTAATAATTGAAAACTATAGCATAAAAATCATGTAATGTTATTCCAAATCCGCAAATCAAAAGAATTTAGCTACTCATGATAATTACAAAATTAAAATAAATCATTAAATAAAACCTGTACTTCGATCGGAAAATAAAACAAAGTAATTTTTCTTCTTATTTTCTACAGTCCACGGCATGAATGTAATCTGGGAATAGTCTTTCTTATTTATACCTAGGTTAATTAATAAGGAACATCCCAATAGGCCCAAATCGCCAGGCCCAATGCGCCACTGATCCGAGTCGTTCTAACGAGTCGTTCCACTTTTGCCAACTTGTTCTGATTTTTCCCTAGGCCAATGCTAGGATTTCTCTTGCCTTGCACACAGCTTGGCCCCAATTCCTTGGCCCCAACATGCAATGTCTCGGCTAGCAGTCATGCCCATTGAAATTGAAGCATACACATTTTAGTACCTCCTTGGATTCGGTTCACAATATAATTGCAAAGTCGCACTTTGGTCATTAAAAAAATTTATTTTGCACCTTGGTCATTGACTTTCATATTTTCACTTTGCCCCGGACTTTCATAAAATCAAATTAATCCTCTATTTTTCAAATTTGCAATTAGGTCCCTGAATTTCCAAGATTTACAGTTTGGCCCTTAAACTTCAAAAGTACGCTTTTTCTCCTCTTTTTCTGTCAAATTTTACTCCGGTCCCTTTACTTATAAAACACTAAAATACACATTTAATTTTCAAGGTTTCAAGCAGAAAATAAGCTTAGGAACGTATCTTTTGGATGGGTAAAGCCACATCCATCAACCAACTCCAATGGTTCTCTAGCTCTGAACTTTGACTCATCAAAAGGCAACTGATGCGCCTTACCGTACTGCAACCGGCACAGATTGTATCAGTACGAATATCTAAAGATGGTAGTCCTTTCACTATTGACCCTATCATCATCTTTCTTAGAGTGTGATAGCTGACATGCCCCAACCTTGCATGCCACAGGTCCGCAATCTCACTACTCCTTGTCTTATCTACATACGCTGATTCTGCTGACATCACATAAGACTCCACTCGTTTGCCTTCCATGAACGGCTAGCTATTAATCCTCATATCTTGATAACCCTTGACATCTTTTGGTCCAAACACGACATAATTCCCTGGAGACATCAACTAAGACACAGACAATAAATTCTTCTTCATGCCTGGTACGTGAAACATTTTCTGCAACTGGATTGATGAGGACTAAATCGTGGCACGATCTTCGTCTTGCCAATATGAGCAATTGGCATTCTCGAATTGTTAACTGTCACGACAACTCGACCTCCCTTGTACTCAGACATGCAACTAAGCTTCTCCTGGTCTCCCTTCATGTGGTTAGAACATCCAGAGTCGACAATCCAATCCTTATTATAGTTGACTAGTTTCTGAGTAGTTGCGACAAGTGCTCGGTCTTCAATCTCCATGATGACACTTGCAGTTGTCACCTTTTCTACATTATCTTGAAAACCTTCTTCAAAGTAGTTCTCGTCGTCGGAGAAGCTTCCGGAGGAATCTGCTACTGCCTAGGACACTTCTAGGTCTCACTCTTCCTCACTATTATCTTCTTGATGACCTCCTAACGTCACCGCACTGCCTTCAAATGACCTTCTCCTTGATCGACAGTCTCGAGCAAAGTGACCCTTCTTGCCATAATTGTAGCACTCATCACTGTTGGTGTAATACCTTAGGCTATAGTTATGATTGACTTGAACTGTTATGTATCATCTTTATTATTTATTATAGAGCGCATTTATTCTGTTTATTATATGTTTGCATGTTTTTTATATTGAAGTGCGTCCCTAGTTGTTGTGAATAACTAGTATAAGTTGGTAATGGATAATCATAGAGATGATTATATGCATGGAGATGCACATTACACTTATGGATACTTGCTAGAGAACAAGTATTGGACTTGACCTACTTATGAGATTTATGACATGGTTTGTTGTCATGATTAAATCTCATGATAGTCATGTTATTGAATCCTTTGTACCTGAGATTATCATCGTCTTCCACATGGTGAAGATCATGTTTGATATAGTCTAACACTATCTTTAATCGGATAGCAATAAGGGCTATGTTAGCACGTTTGGATCCATGTAGGGAAGAATGATAAGTCAAGACGGGATTTGTCCCTCTTATGAAGAGAGATGTTTGCTTGGGCTCCTCGATAAATGATGTTGATGAAATGTGTGGCCACACTCAAGTGATTTGATAGAGATCAAATGCATTTGGATTATCAACATATTCAGAATCGAGAAAGCATTGAACGGAATGAGTTGACATAGACCATGACTCATGTTCAATTGGACATCATGGACAAAGGGATTATGACATTGGATCTATCAAGGAATCAAGCTTTGATGTTATATATAATTGGGTGGCCATAATGATTTGCTAGAAGTCACTTATGTCTTGTGAGGTTGATGTTTCAACTCACTACCAATATAAAATATAATTCGTAAAGGGTCACACACAAAAGAATGAATTTGATTCAAGCTGAAAATTGGAATTTTGGGTTCTGGCATGACTCGTGACCAGGAGCACGACTCGTGCCCTGGGTCACGACTCGTGCCAAGGAATACGACTCGTGACAAAGGCTGAGACACGACTTATATTTTGGTTCGTTTTGATCAGAACGAGTTGGGGCTTGGAGAACGACTCGTGAGCACGAGTGAAATGCAAAGGGCATGACTCGTGCCAATTGGCACGATTCGTGTCAAGGCTAAAAACCGTGTCCATACAGTTTTCCTTGGCTAGGAAGGATTTGGTGTTTTACAAGGTTTCTACCCTAATTGTTAGGGGATTTATATGGGATATAAATACAACCTTGTAGCCATAATTTTCCTACTCTAACATCATAATCCAAGGTTTATGAAACTCTAGATTTTGATTTTGATTTTGAATCAAAGTCCCAAATTGTTCCATAGTTTTGGCTTTAATTATTGAATATTGATTCAATAATCAAGAGGATTATCTAGCAATCCAACAAGAAGGTGTTCTTGGATTCTTTCACGTGTGGATTACCGATAGAGGGTGATAAGTTAATCACCAAGAGCTTGAAGCCATTGTTCGTTGATTCATCACAAGATTTTGAACAAGGTAGAAGAAGATCCGTTTCGACATCAAAATTTCAAGGCTTGAATTTTGTGATCTACTTTGTTAAACTTCATCGCATTCAAGTTATGTAAATTCTATCTCATATAAATTTCTAATCTCTTCATGCTAGACGGATCTTAGGGCTAGGGTTTTGATGTTATTTGTAAATCTTTCGCTGCGTTTGTAACTCCAAAACCCAACAGTGGTATCAGAGCCCTGTCTTGCCATGATTAGGATTGAAATTGCATGCTAGATTTAATTGGATTATTTGCTACCATGTGATATGAAATAGATTTAGATTTCATGTGTTTTGTTTCTATGAAAAACAAGTATATGTGATATACCATGTTCATGATTTATGATGAATTAATTAGATTAGTTTATCACATAGGTTATTAATCTATTAATATGAATATTTAGATTTGTAATTTTTCTCAAAATTGAATCAAATTGTTTGTATGATATTTTATGAAGCCATATGTTCATGATTATGTTCACATGAGATCTATGTTACAACCATGCGATGTTTGTTACATGTTGAAAACCTTCTAAATATTTAAGTCTTATGCCATTCCTTGATTAGAACACTTGTGAAATTTTAGGGTATTTTGATGTAGTTTCAGCCATAGTTGGGTGCATCATTATATCTTGATTTGTGACCAAGATGAGATTATGGTTGATGTAGTTTTGGCCATAGTCAGGTGTATCGTTCCATGTCTCATATGTTTGAAAAGGGTTTTGACTTAATTGGTGCTTTCAAATAAGAATTGACCCAAGACATAGATGAGATTTAAAACATGTTTTTGACATATGATGTCTAAAGAAATCTCATAAAAGATCTAAGAGTCATATAGTGATATGATTGGTGTTTCTACCTAAATAGCTTGATTTCGGGTATTAGCTCAGTTAAACCGAAATTAAGTGAAATATGGATCTTAGCCTACTATGATTATATAATACATGTTTGTATTTGAAGGTGTATAATTTAGTGGGAGTATTTATGAAATACATTATTTGCTCTTAGATGATAAATGTGTTGATATTGATATATGTTTATATTGTTTACATATTTTATTATAGAATGGCTACACACAATAATCAACCCCTGTCACTGCGATCCGTCCTTGAGAAGGACAAACTTGAGGAGAATGGTACAAACTATTTTGATTGGATCAGAAGCCTTAGAATTGTTCTAAAGCAAGAGAAGAAACTGTACGTTCTCAATGAACCCATTCCACCTCAACCTGCTCAAAATGCTTCTAGGGCTGATAAGGATGCACATAAGAAACATAATGATGATTCTACAGATGTTGCATGCCTTATGCAAGCCACTATGTCTAAGGCTCTTCAGAAGGACCTTGAGCACATAGATGTAGCATTTGATCTTGCTGAGCGCTTAAAGGAAATGTTCCAAGTGCAAGCAAGAAACGAGAGGTATGATGTGGTTAAGTCCCTGACTACATGCAAGATGCAAGAAGGGCAATCGGTGGGAGCTCATGTCCTTAAGATGAAGGGTTACATTGAGCGTCTCGAAAGGCTTGGAAATCCGTTGAGTTTGGAACACGCCACAGATTTGATATTGAATTCATTGCCTGAAAGTTATAGTCATTTTATCATGCACTATCACATGACTGGCATGGATAAGAATCTCTCAGAATTTTATGCGATGCTTAAGATCGCAGAGATGAATATCAAGAAGCCTAAAATCGATACTGTGTTAATGGTTAACAAAGGTAAAGGGTTCAAGAAAGATGGCAAAGGTAAAACAAGTGTTGCTAAGCCTAAGACAAAGGTTTCCGTTGCCGGAGAGGCTCCCAAGGCATCTCAAAAGGATGCGGTTTGCTACCATTGCCAAGAGGTTGGTCATTGGAAGCGCAACTGCAAGGCTTACAAGGAAGGCCTAAGGGCGAAGAAGGGCAATACGATTGATGCTGCTTCAGGTATCTATATGATAGATATTTTCCTTTCTGTTTCTAGTTCATGGGTATTAGATACCGGATGTGGATCTCACATTTGTTTAAATGTGCAGGGACTGAGAAATAGGAAGCTACTCAAACAAAGTGAAGTTGACCTGCGTGTTGGGAATGGAGCAAGAGTTGCTGCATTAGCCGTAGGGACATATGATGTAACTTTACCTAGTGGCTTAGTACTTGTTTTGAACAATTGTTACTATGTTTCAGATTTGAGTAGGAATATTATTTCTGTTTCTTGTTTGGATAAAGAGGGGTATAATTTTCTTATTGCAAATAAGAAGTTTTATATTTATTTAAAGGGTTAATGACAATTTAGGGCCTGTAGTATAGGGGCATTACCACATTGGGGCCCGAAGTCCAAAAATTATCAATTTAGGGCCTTAATTTACAATTTTGATCAAATTGGGGTTTTTTGACGGAAAACGTTAAAAAAGGCCGTTAACTGACCCTATGTAATGCACATGACATTTTTTGAGGGTATTCTGGTCATTTCGCGTTCAGCCCCAGACTTCAGGCCCTAAATTGACAATTCACCACATTCTCTCTCTCTCTCTCTCTCTCTCTCTTCAATAAACGTTAACCCAAAAAAAAACCCAAATCCCCACCCAAACTCTCTCTCTCTCTCTCTCTCTCTCATTCACCCCTTTTCTTCCTTCCCATTCCCAGCAGCCAAACCCCACGGTCCCCACCCACCATCTTCTGAAATGACCAAAATGCCCTCACTGAATATCATGTGCATCGCACATGGTCACTTAACGGCTTTTTTTAACGTTTTCCGTCAAAAAGCCCCAATTTGATCAAAATTGTAAATTAAGGCCCTAAATTGATAGTTTTTGGACTTCGGGCCCCAATGTGGTAATGCCCCTATACTACAGGCCCTAAATTGTCATTAACCCTTATTTAAATGATATGCTTTATGGTATTGCAAATTCATTTAATGGCCTTTATGTTCTTGATGTTGATGAGAAACAAAATAGTGTTGAAAATGTTTATCATGTGGATAAGAAGTCTAAACCGAATGACGTGAACAACTCGTTCATGTGGCATTGCCGGCTTGATCATATAAACGAGAAACGCATTTCTAAACTCCACAAAGATGGAATGTTAGACTCACATGATTATGAATCATATGAGATATGCAAATCTTGTTTATTGGGCAAAATGACCAAACCACCCTTCACTAAGAGTAGTGAATGGGCTAGTGACTTATTGGGCCTAATACATACTGATGTATGATGACCAATAAGCAGCATTGCTAGGGGAGGATTTCGGTATTTCATTACATTCACCGATGACTTATCTAGATATGGCTATGTCTATCTAATGAAGTCAAAGAGTGAATCATTTGAGATGTTTAGAACATTTCAAAATGAAGTACAAAATCAACTTGGCAAAACAATTAAAGCACTTCGATCCGATCATGGTGGTGAGTATTTGAGCCAAGAGTTTGATAATCATCTCAAAAACTGTGGAATTGTTTCAGAGTTGACTCCACCCGGAACACCACAATAGAATGGTGTTTTCGAGAGGAGGAATAGAACCCTATTAGATATGGTTCATTCGATGATGAGTCAAGTAGACTTCCTATATCCTTTTGGGGACATGCATTAGAGACTGCTGCATTCACACTGAACAGAGTCCCTACTAAATCGGCTCCTAAGACCCCACATGAGATGTGGCATGGAAGAAAACCTAGTTTGTCTTTCATGAGGATTTGGGGTTGTGAAATTACCCGGATTCGCGTGCGGCAAAGCGGTTGTCTTTAGCGGGGTTGGTGTTTGAGACCTCGCTTTCGGGAAGGGGAGGAGTCGCCACGCGGTTTTGTATTTTGAGCCCAAACGTTGAAACACGACTTTAGTGAAAATGGTGTCATTTTTATTGGTAGCAAAAACTTTGGAAAAGGTTTTGAAAAGGGGTGTCATTTTTATTGGTAGCAAAAACAAGGAAAAGGCTTTTTTGAGTACCAGAGATTGTTAGGTTCGGAGGTGAATGTGTGCTCGTCGAAATTAATAAAATTTTTGGGAGTCGCCACGCCGTTTTTAAGGAAACATTGAAAACCTTTTTGTAAAGAGAAAATGGGTTCGGGGGTCAAGTTACGTGTTGGGAAGAACCGAGAGTTCACCCAACATGCCTCATCCTTAGACGAGTCTTTCTATGTTCAACATTCAAAATCATTCAAGAGTGTGTGCAATTGTGTGTGACAATATATGTGCAAAATGCATAAAGTGCTTTGTTTTATTACTCAACAAGGGGAATTACAATTTGTAAGCCATTTGCCATGGGAGGCCACATCCCATTTACAACTAAGAGAAACAGGTTACAATTAGAAAACTGATTTCTGCATTTGATCACGAGGCAGCCCCACAATCACAACCTGTAACAAAATTCAAGCACAGGATCTGCAGTGCAAATTGTGTCGCGTGACACTAAATATCATATGCAGAAACCTTACAACAATAAGCACAGAACCAACTGAGATTTATCCAATCACTTCAAAATGAGTGTGGATATTGAAGATCCACACTCTTCTTTGAGTGACAAGAAGACTGGATGAGCAACTTACAACTGAAATGGCAATCTCTGCATAGGACACGCTATGTCGCGCTACACAGGATGGCTAATACCTATAGTGTCGCGTGACATAGCCTATCCATCTGCAGAGACTTTACAAATTGATAAACAGATTTAACAGATCCCAAATCCAATCAAGTCATCATGCCAAATCAATTCAATACAACACGGATCAATAACAAATCGACCAGAGGAGTGTGGATATGGGAGATCCACACTCCCTTGGTAAACAAACTACAAAATATGATCCAATCAAACCAAGAACATCAGCTATTCCAAACCAAGCAAATTAAACAGAGAGATGACAGTTGGGACTTGATAATTGAAGGCGGATGGAGCCTAATTATCAAGTCCGGGGAACAGTTTGCAATGAAACAAATAAACTGTAAATGAGAGATAAAGGTGAGGGAAGAGATTCGTTACCCTCATAGTCCACGCTCTCTATACCACGTCGGTATAGAGAGTCTTCTAATCAGCTCCGGAACAAATTCAAAGCTCAGACTAAGTGGCTTGCAGTTTCCAGCGCCTGTGTGTTGAATGGACTTGGGACCTGGAACAGGGGAAGCAATTCGGCCGGTGAGTTGGTTTAATGATGACAGAGAACGGTGAAGAAATTGGGGTTGGAATTAGATCGGCGTTGTTGGGATGATGGTGAACGACTTGGGATCTATGAACAGGGAAGGAGATGATCGGTTTTGGAGGGAATTGAGAGAAAGGGTGATGGCTGTGGTTGGCGGAGCGGTAGTGGTGCTTACTCCGGCTGGTTTAGAGACTATTGAGGTGAGAAGGAGGCGACGGACATGGCTGGGAGGGAAGGAACTCCGTTGAAGAAGAGGTTTGTTGTTTTGGTTTGGGTGTGAGGGAAATTGGATCGGTGATAGGCTTGGATTGAAGGTCGCCGGTTGGTTTTGAGATCGGAGAGGGGATTGGTGTTGGTCTTGGCCGGAGGGAGAGGCTAGGTCGAGGAAGAAGAAGACGATGCAGGGAGAGGGAGAGAGGTAATTGCGTTTAGAGAGAGAGAGAGGGGGTGAGGTATGTGTGTTGTTCTGTGTGTGCTCTCTTGACAAATGAACGCAAACTGGTATTTAAAGCGTTGATTGGGATTGGAATTATGGTGTCGCACGACCCAACGCTTCGCTTTTCCATGCCTCAAGTTGTCGCACGACTGGGACGAGCCAATAACCGATTCTGGCACCAAAACCAGATTCTGGAACATTCCGGGTTAATTTCCAAGAGGTCCAAACTGATTTATTCCTTTTAGGTCCTTTTGTTCGGGAAAAATACTAAAACATACTTCCTTCGCGAGAAACTTTTAAAATGTTTTCGAAAGTCTCGGAACGGACCGGGAATTTACCAAAACGCCCCTTAGTGCAATTTTATCATTTAAAATGCACCTAAAAGGGTTGCGAATTGGATTGGTGTACTTACAGAGCCCCTTGGCAACGTCACTTTTGGAAAAAGTGGAGTTGTCGATACAATAAGGCCTAATTCCAATGAGCATCAAGGGATAAGGCGACGGGCTAGAAGGTGAACTGGGGGAATCGGGTGGCTGGACCTTTCAGAGAAAGGATTCCTACGTATCCCTTAAAAAGGGAATCAAGCCAAATCGTAGTTTGAAATTACCAAAACTAACCATAAGCAAGAAAGGGGTAGAGATGTGTCTTCATACCTTTGCTGTGCTTACCTGTAACTTCTTGAGGGGTTGGTACTACTGCGGGTGGCTAGTAGCTGCCATTTGTGCCAAGTTGTAGCTGCCGGAGGGTCTCATGCTGCAACTGGTCTTTGTGGATGCCGGAGGGACTCATACCACTTTTGTTGGTGCAGGGTAGCTGCCGGAGGGTCTCATGCTACTGCTGCTGACGGGTTGTAGCTGCCGGAGGGTCTCATGCTACAACTGGTCTTTGTGGATGCTGGAGGGACTCATACCACTTTTGTTGGTGCAGGGTAGCTGTCGGAGGGTCTCATGCTACTGCTGCTGATGGGTTGTAGCTGCCGGAGGGTCTCATGCTACAAGTGGTCTTTGTGGATGCCGGAGGGTCTCATACCACTTTATTGGTGCAGGGTAGCTGCCGGAGGGTCTCATGCTACTGCTGCTGATAGGTTATAGCTGCCGGAGGGTCTCATGCTACAACTGGTCTTTGTGGATGCCGGAGGGTCTCATACCACTTTGTTGGTGCAGGGTAGCTGCCAGGGGACTCACGCTACTGTTGCTTCTTCTCGTGGATGCCGGAGGGACTCATACCACTTCTTTTGCTCTGCTGGGGATAAGTGTAGCTGCCAGGGGACTCACGCTACTTCTTTTGCTCTGTTGGGGATAAGTGTAGCTGCCAGGGGACTCACGCTACTTCTTTTTCTCTGCTGGGGATAAGTGTAGCTGCCAGGGGACTCACGCTACTTCTTTTGCTCTGCTGGGGATAAGTGTAGCTGCCAGGGGACTCACACTACTTCTTTTATTTTGTTGGTAATTTACTGGTTTTGCCAAATGCTGGATGGTCTTTGTTGACTGTTGCCTTTTGTGTCCTGAGCTTTTCTTGGTAAGCCGAGGACTTTGCTTTCTAGGGAGCTGGCTTTTGCTTGTGCTTTGGGGCCACTGATCTTGGAACTTTGCTTGCATCTGGAGCAGGTTCTTCTGGTGCTTTGGGGTCACTGATCTTGGTGTGCTCTGCTTGGGAGGCTAACATAGATACAGACTCTTTTTTGTTTTTTTGTTTTTTTTGTTTCAGCTTTTGCTTTTGCTTTTGTCTCAGCTTTGGCTGAGGGCCAGTCTTTGAGATTCAGTGAGGCTCAGTTGATCATTTTACCTGCGGGGGGAACAACACTCTAAGCGCTACATCTAACTAAGCTATCTCGTTAGCAAAGATTAACCTATGTTAGCTTGTTTGCATGAGTCTTCCTGCTCTGGGAAGGAAAATGCAATCATTGTATTAAAAGGTTGGCTTTGTCGGGTTGGGACATGAGATGTTGGAACTGTCTCGGGTGAGTTTATATAGTAAGGGGGTCCTCTTTCGTGCCTTTTCATAGGAATGTATGTGAGGATAAGAGGTGTATTACAGCGACGGCGAGTCGGGAAGTGCTCTGGGGTAACCACTGCAGGCCTTTCCATATTGTCTTATGTCAACCAAATGTGTCACCCGACATGCCATGTCTGCTTGGCATGTTGTGTCGCACGACCAGACGAAGCTCGTAACAGGTTCTTTTTAAAATCGGCTCAGGCTTCATTTTGTAAACACTGTCTCTTCAGTGAAGAAAACCAGCTGCCCTGACTTGGCAGATAAGCGAATTCTTTGGCCAAGACTGATACTTTTGACTGCAATGGAGCACTATAACAGGGAAATAGCTTCTCGAGAGCATCAATTTTGCCAGGATTTCCTCGAAATTTCACATTATCACCGGAGGCATCATAGGGAGCTCATTGACAGGAGGTACAGTATGCCGTGTCTCTGGTCGTTGAAGGATTGGAGAATCGATTGGGATTTGCTCCGGGCTGCATCCTGCTTTTGGGATTCAGAACGGCATGTCTTTACTCTGTCATACAATGATTTGACCCCAACCATGGAAGACTTTAGGGCATTGCTTGGGTGAAACGGCAATTGTAGCATTCCCACGGGACGGCCGATCGGCTGTGGAGCAGTTGTCAGACTTCCTTCACTTGCCAGCGGATCAGGTGTCATCTATGATTTTGGGTGATGGGTCCATAGACTTGACTCGGATGGCTAGGTTACGCTTGTCCAGTCCTGAGCTGCTCGATCTTTCCACGTCTCTGGATATGTTTATGCTGTTTAGCTTGTCGGCTCACTATTTCTGTGGATATGCCGGAGTCTGTTCAAGTGCGTTCCTGGAGACTGTCAGGCAACTGAGGGGTGACCGGGGTGTGAATCTTCGTCAAATCAGGTTTGGTCAAGGGGAGATGGACATCGTACCACTATTGCTGGCTGAGACCTACCATGGTATTGACAGGCTAGCAGGGGGATCGGATTTCATGGGAGCAGGTAGCCCCAACTTGTTGTCTTTGTGGTTCTCTGAGAGGCTACACTTGATCATGCCACTTCCAGCGGGTCAAATTGCTATGCCTTGGGTGACGGGGCAACACAGAGTGCTGAGGGACGAGGCTGTTGACAATTGGAAGAGGAGATTGATGCAGTATAGGACAACTGATCTGAACTTTTGGATTCTTGCTTGGAAGTTACAGACCATGAGAGACATTCAGGATGGATCAGTGATAGTCAGGCTGCCAGGCTTGCATGTATCTTCTTTCTGTATCCCATCACTGGTGAGCAGGCAGTATAGGTACCCTCAGCAGATTGTCCGAGTTTTGAAGGAAAGGTTGACGACTGATGTTGTTCCGATGTCTATGACCAAGCCCCAGACTATGCAGTTCTTCAGCAGGTCCTTTCTGGAGGGTTTTCTTCCCACACGGACGCTCCTTCGGCAGTCCAGAGGGATCACTTTCTTGACCACAGAGTATTTAATTTGGTATGAGGAGCAACAGGGTCCCGCACAGTTGGCTATAGAGGCTCGCCGTCGGGAATACTTGGGAGCAGATTACCCGTCCAGTCTGTCTTTCAGGGATACAGAGGCACGGGGGAACCCAGATAACATTACCGGTGATGTTATTGAGGATTATCAAAGGCAAGAGATCCGGAGGGCTGCTTTGAGGGATGATCCATAGGTGATGGCTCGCAGAGAGGCCTTGAGACAAGAGAGGGTTGCTAGGGCCGTTTTGAGGGAGACTGGTCTGATCGAGCCACCGGCGCATGTTATACCTGAGTTGGGACGGGTTCAAACCGACTTATTTGACATTCCTAGGCCAAAGACCTCCCGGGGACCGAGGAAAAGGAAAGACAGAGGATCGAATTCGGGAGCGGGAACGAGCTTCTAGACGCTTTTCTGAGAGATAGGAGACTCTTTTCTTTTGTGTTTTGAGAGTAGGAATTATTGTATGGAAACTGAGTACCCTTTGATCACTTAATGCAGACAGAATAGATGTTAGCAATGCTTTCTTTTTGTTCGCAGCAAATTATTTGAGTCAAAAGTAGGCCGTGCTTGAACTCATCAAAAAGAATATTAACTCAAAATGAACCTTTGAAAAGCTTTGGAACTGTAATCAAAACACATTTTGGCAAGAAAAGAGATTTTGCAGCAATTTTAGACCGAACCACAAGTGGTTGCCTACGTTCCCCTTTTGTAAAGAGAACTAAGGGGCTCAGGTCTCCGTAGTTCGACTCAATCAACTTTTGTGTTTAAGAAAGGGGAAGACAGAAGGGGGACATGGTGCAACCCTGTTTTTTACCTAGACCGCCCTTTTTAGGGTTTTCGGTCTAGCTGGGTATATTCTTTAGCACCGGGCGCGTCCCTTATTTTTGCATGGACTGCCTTTTGAGAGGTTTTCAGTCTCATCTGGGACAATTTTATTGCGCCTTTATTTTTTTTTATTATTTTTTTTACTTCTTCTTTTCTTTTTTTTTTACAGAGGGGGAAAAGACTCGATCATACATAATACCTCCGCAATTTGTCGCCGTTGACGGGGTGCAGAAATGGGTTGCCATCCAAATCTGTCAGCTGCATAGCTCCTCCGGAGAATATTTTCTTCACTAGAAATGGTCCGACCCAAACAGGTGACCATTTGCCCAATGCACTGCTCTGATTCGAGGGCTTCATCTTAAGGACCAGATCGCCAACTTTGATGTCCCTGGGTTTCACTTTCTTGTCAAAAGCACGGGCCATTCTTTTCTGGTACGCCCGGTTATGCTCTATGGCTTTTAATCTGCATTCATCTAACCGTGCCAATTCATTGTATCGACTTTGGAGCCATTCAATCTCATTCACCTCATTCTCGAGCAGAACCCTGAGGGATGGAATCTCTAACTCAATGGGCATGACAGCCTCCATTCTGTAAGTCAAAGCATATGGAGTTGCACCGGTGGCAGTTTGAATTGAAGTGCGGTAGCCCCACAATGCTAAATGCAGGTTCTCCGGCCAATCTCGTCCTTGTTCGGCCATCTTCTTTATGATTCTCTCCAAGTTCTTATTGGCAGCCTCAACAGCGCCGTTCGTCTGCGGTCTGTATGGTGAAGATTTATGGCGCTTGACCTTGTATTCGGTGAGTAACCGATCAGTTTCTCCTTCGAAATGGGTTCCATTGTCAGAAATGATCTCATTCGGGACTCCGTAGCGGCAGAAGATCTGTTCCTTTATGAAGCGAGCAACTTTCTTGGCTGTGAGCACTTTATAGGACGCGACTTCTACCCACTTTGTGAAGTAATCTACCGCAACCAATACAAATGAATGTCCATTGCTCCTGGGCAGAGTTATTTTCCCAATGACATCAATCCCCCATCTTGCGAAGGGCCACGGAGTTGTCATACAGTATAGGTCATGAGGAGGGATGTGGTTCAGGTTGGAGAATCGCTGGCATTTTTCACAAGTCCGCACAAACTGGATGAAATCAGTCTCCATAGTGATCCAGAAGTAACCCAGCCTGATAATGCTATGCATAAGGGATTGAGCGTTCATATGAGGTCCGCAGGCACCGTTGTGAACATCTTCCATTACTCTTTGGGCCTTTTCTTTGCGTCTGACAGAGCGGTGAGTGGGCAACCTTCCCTTTTCTTCCATAACTCATTGCCAAGTATGATGTACTATGCTGATAGTCTCTTTAGAGCTTGCAAGCTTTTGGCGTGAACACCTTTTAAGTCTCCTTCTTTGTCAACAGGGAAGGATGCTTCACCATGCTTGAGATATTGAAAGATCTGGTTGTACCATGGCTCATTGACAGTTTTGATCTCAATTTCACAACAAAATGCAGGATTTTCTCGCCTACCAACCCTGAACGGTTTGATCGACTTTCCCTCCGGTATCTCCACCAACGAGGCCAGAGTAGCTAGGGCGTCGGCAAATCTGTTCTTATCTCGCGGCAGGAACTGGAATGACACTTCCTTAAACTGACCGACGAGCTCTGCAATGTAAGCATGATACCTCTGGAGACACGGATCTAAAGTTTTCCATCTGTTGGCGGCTTGGTTGATTATCAATTGGGAATCACCGAACACTTCCAACTCGTCCACATGTCGCTCGAGGGCAGCCTCTAGACCAGCTATGCAAGCTTCGTATTTGGCAGCATTGTTGGTAATCGAGAAGTTCAGCTTGATAGCTATGGGGGTATGCATGTCATTCGGGTCTATTAGTACCATCCCGATGCCATTACCTCTTTTGTTCGCTGCTCCGTCAAAAAATAACTGCCACCGGTTGCCGTTTTCTATAACAAGAATCCCTCATCTCGGAAACCGGAGATCCGGTCCTCTCGCCTGCATCGGGAAAGTCAGCCAATTGATCTGCCAAAGCCTGTCCTTTGATTGACTTTCGGATCACATATTTGATGACGAACTCGGCTAGGAAGAAGGTCCATTTCGCCAATCTGGTAGAGATGTTGCCTCTGTCACCCTGAAATAGGTATCTAATCGGGTCCATTTTGGAGACCAAGTGTACGGTGTGGGATAGCATGTAGTGCTTCAGCTTTCCGACCACCCAAACCAGAGCTGCGCATGTCTTCTCTAGGGCAGAGTAATTTAACTCGCTACCTTGGAATTTGCGGCTAACGAAATAAATGGCATTCTCAATCTTTGAATCCTTCTTCTCTTGTGCTAGCATAGCCCCAGTGGCTGTGTCTGTGACCGTCAAGTATAGCAGTAAAGGCTTGCTCCCGTGAGGCGGACAAAGAATGGGAGAATTGACGAGGTAAGCTTTGATCCTCTCGAAAGCTAGCTGGCATTCCTCGTTCCAAACCACTTCCTGATTCTTCTTTAGTAGCTTGAAGATCGGCTCACACATAGAGGTCAGCTGGTTGACAAATCTGCTGATGTACTGTAATCGACCCATGAAGCCCTTTACCTTAGAGACAGTTCTGGGTAGCTTCATCTCAACAATCGCCTTGAATTTTCTGGGATCTATCTCGATGCCTCGCTCTGTAACCATATACCCCAGAACTTTACCGCGAATAACCCCAAAGGTGCACTTGGCTGGATTTAGCCTCATGGAATGTTCCCGAAGTCTGTTGAAGAACTTCCTCAAATCAATGAAATGCTGTCCATCTGAACCTTTCGAGTGAATAATCATATCATCCACATACACTTCAATCTCCTTGTGGTTCATGTCGTGAAACAGGGTAGTGACGGCCCTTTAATAGGTATCCCCAGCATTCTTCAGACCAAACAGCATTACTGTGTAACAATAGGTGCCCCAAGGAGTGGTAAACGCTGTCTTGTCCTGATCTTCCTTGGCCATTTTCATCTAATTGTAGCCTGCAAAGCCATCAACGAAGGACTTGACCTCGAAGTTCGCAGTTGCATCCACTAGCATGTCAATGTTGGGCAAGGGGAAGTCATCCTTGGGACTAGCTTTATTGAGATCCCGGAAGTCTACGCAAACCCGTACTTTCCCATTTGCTTTTGTGACCGTGACTATGTTTGCCAGCCAAGTCGGGTATTCGATCACCTTGATAAAACCTACCCGTAGGAGTTTCTCAACTTCTTCCTTCACCTGTAAGGACCACTCGGGCTTGATCCGCCTCAGTTTCTGCTTGATCGGCTTAATTTCTGGATCTAGGGGTATCCGGTGCTCTACGATAGACGTATCCAGCCCAGGCATGTCTTTGTAGGACCAAGCAAAGACATCCACAAACTCTTTAAGCAACTCGATCAGGGCAACCTGTTCATCTCCGGAGAAGAAGCTACCAATTTGTGTTTCTTTGGGTTCTT
Organism: Adenophora triphylla var. japonica; assembly: GCA_022495995.1. Taxonomy (NCBI): domain Eukaryota; kingdom Viridiplantae; phylum Streptophyta; class Magnoliopsida; order Asterales; family Campanulaceae; genus Adenophora; species Adenophora triphylla. The sequence goes on along the minus strand of JAFEMH010004927.1, from coordinate 100,520 downwards.
CAGCTGTTCCCAGGTTCACCGTTGTCAATACCTCATCGGCAGCTTGGGCCCGGCTTTCCTTTTGCTCGCCAACCTGCTTTGAATCATTTTCTAAAATTTGCTCATCTATTAAGTCTGCATCATCTTCAATTGAATTAGACTTAATTATTTTTAAATCTTGATGATCATTTTTTGTTAAGCGTTCAATTGTTAGATTTGCAATCACGGGATACTCAGAAAGGTCGACCATTTTATTCAAAGCAAAGGGAAAAACAGTGTTTACAACTCGACGACGGTCTTCCGTCGTGAGGAAGTCAGACCGATCAGAAGACTATAATTCAATAACAAGGGATTCAGGAGACCGACTCATGACACGAGGGACAAATTTAGACTCAGAGGGACAAGGACGAGGCTTGAGCCCAAGCTTTCCAATCATAGTCTCCCTGTCAGCAACAGGTCCTCGGAATGAAGTCCAGTTCTGCAACGGTCTCTCTGCAACGGTCTCCAAACTGTTTAGCTCCACAACTGGCTCCTTCTCAAATTCTAACATAGCCACCACCTCGCTATCAGAGGAAAAGTCAATCAAATCACTAGGCTCCTTAGCAACAACCACCCCTTCTGTAGGTACTTCTGCCAAATGCATACCATCCTCAGGCTCTGACAGCCCCTGCTCTTTGAACAAATCTGCCAAATCCCCATCAATGTCCACAGGTCCAGCACCGTGGATCTTGCATATTGTGGGCTCGTCCAGAGCAAGCTTTTCGAACTGGTTCACATAATCAGGTCCCCAGAAATGGTAGCTGTTCTCTTATGTGGCGGTGACACCTGTCCTTCTGGGCATACTAACAAACATTTCCTTCACCGGGTTTTGGCTGCTGGCGAGCAATTGGGCTTTACATTAACGAATCATGGCAGCATCAAGAGCAGCTCGCAACTCTGCTACTGACAAATCATTCATGACTAGCTGGACTGAAGTGAGAGGACTCCCAGACTGAACAGAGGGTATAACTTTTGCACCAAACATCTTGAATAGCAGAACAGATGGGAGCTTCGGTGATACTGCAAATATTTCGGAGATGTGAACTAACTGATCACCCAGAGCATGCACCCAACTTGTCACTACTACAAAAGGGAAGATACGGGTTTATAAGGTAAAGGAAAAAAAGGATTTCGAGAGAGGGAAAGGAATGAGGGACAGACTCGCACAAACAATCTTATTCATCTTCAAGTAGAAATCAATGTCTTAATCCTAAGTACGGTTGGAAAAGGAGAAGCCTTTATTCATACTAACTATACCTTGGGGAAACCTAAGGATACAACGTTCAAATTATACTAAATGCCTTGCTTTGAAATATATAATAGGTAATGATACCTAACCAAATCCTAACATCATTATGGGACGGAGAGGTCGTCCAAATTTCTAGGGAAATTTGGGCTTTATAACGGGTCTTTTCGAAGAATTTCGAAGAAAAATCCGGCATGACCTCTCGTCGGTGCACGTTGACAATGCGGCATGATCTCTCGTTTAGAACACGCCACGGGAGTGACATGTTCCCACGTGAAATCATGTTGTGTTGGCAACATGCCCACAAGATGCGAGGTTTTGGGGGAAGGTAAAAAGACCTACAATATGTTTCAAAACAATTCATTTTGGTGTAATAAAAAAACGTTGTATCAAAAACCAACCGTGGGTAAGGTTTAAGTGTGGCGCCACCTATAACGCACTAGGGGGGTAGGTTTGATATTAGGTGCTCAAGCGTAGGCGACATACATCACCGTCCGCGATGCCGTCAATCGCACCCAAGGGTTCTAGATCTAAGTGATGTGATGTGCGGACGACTAATTCTTTTATTTATGAAAACAAAATTTTATTATTTATTTTATTTATTTTTATTTATTTTGAAAAGAAGATAGAAACACACACACACTCTCACAGGAAAGAAGGGGAACAATAATCATCTGAGCCGCATTCAATTCAAGGGACTGCCCTCAAACCAACCTTCTGGAACCTGTTCAGTGGCTACTCCTGTCGCGTGACACAGGACATCAGGGGACATAGATGTCGCACGACCAGGGTAGTCACTAAACCAGGAACCAGCAAGCAATCAAATCATCCCCTGCCTCTACATGGCAAGGGACAAAGCAAGAATATCTAATAGCACAACAAAATGACCACAAAGCACACAAGGATCACAAGTCTCATAATCAACAAAATGCATGAACCACAAATGATTATCAAAGATGCACACAAAGACGGATGTATTGGATGTTCAATCTAATGAAAGCTTGACCCACTTAAGCTTTGAAAAACAGGTTTTCAAAGTGCAATCCCCAGCGGAGTCGCCACTGAATGTGCGCTCGGCAAAATTAATAAAATTTTAGGGAGTCGCCACGCCGTTTTTAAGGAAACATTGAAAACCTTTTTGTAAAGAGAAAATGGGTTCGGGGGTCAAGTTACGTGTTAGGAAAAAACGAGAGTTCACCCAACACGCCTCGTCCGTAGACGAGTCTTTCTATGTTCAACATTCAAAATCATTCAAGAGTGTGTGCAATTGTGTGTGACAATATATGTGCAAAATGCATAAAGTGCTTTGTTTTATTACTCAACAAGGGGAATTACAATTTGTAAGCCATTTGCCATGGGAGGTCACATCCCATTTACAACTAAGAGAAACAGGTTACAATTAGAAAACTGATTTCTGCATTTGATCACGGGGCAGCCCCACAATCACAACCTGTAACAAAATTCAAGCACAAGATCTGCAGTGCAAATTGTGTCACGTGACACTAAATATCATATGCAGAAACCTTACAACAATAAGAACAGAACCAACTGAGATTTATCCAATCACTTCAAAATGAGTGTGGATATTGAAGATCCACACTCTGCTTTGAGTGACAAGAAGACTGGATGAGCAACTTACAACTGAAATGGCAATCTCTGCATAGGACACGTTATGTCGCGCTACACAGGATGGCTAATACCTATAGTGTCGCGTGACATACCTATGTGTGTGTGCATTTGCATTTTTGAAAATGGGGGCTTGAATGACAAGCTTAATCTTGGTTTGAATGTCAAACGTTGATTATGTGATTCTTTTTGGAAAAGGCGAGCGTTTGAATGACAAACGTCGGTTTTGGAGTTTTTTAGGAAAAGTGACACGAGTGATGATTTTGATCTTTTAACTTAATTGTCAAATGTTGATTTTTAAGAAAAGAGCGTTTGAATGTCAAACATCATATTTTGAGTTTGAAGATGATCGTTTGGATGCCAAACGTCATTTCGCGTGTTTTGAAAGAGAGTTCGAATGTTGAACTCCGATTTTGAACAGGGCATTACATTGTTAGCGATTTTACGGGAAAAAAGCATTAAATGAGATTTGAATGTCAAATGTCGGATTTTAAGTTTGAAGATGATCGTTTGGACGCCAAATGTCATTTCGCGCATTTTGAAAGAGAGTTCGAATGTCGAACTCCAGTTTTGAACCGGGCATTACATTGTTAGCGATTTTACGGGAAAAAAGCATTAAATGAGATTTGAATGTCAAATGTCGGATTTTAAGTTTGAAGATGATCGTTTGGATGCCAAACGTCATTTCGCGCATTTTGAAAGAGAGTTCGAATGTCGAACTCCGGTTTTGAACCGGGCATTACATTGTTAGCAATTTTACGGGAAAAAAGCATTAAATGAGATTTGAATGTCAAATGTCGAATTTTAAGTTTGAAGATGATCGCTTGGATGCCAAATGTCATTTCGTGCATTTTGAAAGAGAGTTCGAATATCGAACTCCGGTTTTGAACCGGGCATTACATTGTTAGCGATTTTACGGAAAAAAAGCATTAAATGATATACGATCAACGAATCGTTTTGCGACTCGGACTTTGATAAGTAAATACTATCACGAGCCAAATGGCTCTGAATTATAAATGACAGTATTTAAAGTGCGGTATCGACGGAATCAAACGACCCGAATTTTAAAAGTGCGTTAAGTAAATAGCATTCAACGGATCAAACGATCCAGACCGTTAAATGACTATCACGAACCAAACGGTTCGGACTGTAAAGTTGCGTAAAGTAAATGACGTTCAACGGATCAAACGATCCAGAATTGTAAATGACATAAAAAGTAACGGAACGGGGCCGAAACGCCGTTTTAACCCGAGATTACTTCTCTTACGGGAAGAGAAGAGGATCAGGGACTAAAACGTATCGGACCCCGTTGACGGTGACGTCTACATTTCAACAACGTTCGTCCGAAACGGTTGTAGCGACTGGCGCGTAAACTGAGACGGAACGAGTGTTTAGGGAGAGAGAGTGTTACCTATGGCTATGGGTTGACTCTTTTGACTTGGGAGGCATATACGGGATATGATTTAGTGTTTGGAACGGTGTTTCGAGGTGGTTTGGCTTGTATTTGGTTGAAATATGGAGTTTTCACGCAAAACGAGGCAAAATGGGGCTTGGGAGAGGGTGAAAGGGTGTTATGCCATGGCTGTGGAGAGAAAATGGTTATGTTTTTTCTTTTTTTGAAATGTTGACAGCCCTCTGTATTTATAGGGTAAAATTGCAAAAGAGTACGGACGGACTTAACCTGAATTCCAGGGGGTTTTGTGGTATTTTTGAAATTGGAGGGACTTGCTGGCATTTCTGTTTTGCCTGTAAAAGAGTCCGGACGGACTGGGACTGCATCCCATGGATATTTTGGTCTTTTCACACTGAAATCTGATTGATGTTGACCGAAGGGTTGTGACATGCGTGCCACGTGCCCCTGTGACTCACTAGGGCATGGGTTTTCGTGCCATTATTTCCGGTTTTGTCCATTTTTTAAATAACTGTCCGGAAAATGTCCGAAACGTTCCCGGAAAGTGCCTAAAAGTGCATTTTTCAGGAGAAGCTGTACTTTTACGTGCGACGAAGTGTGTTGAGTATGCTTCGATGTTGGGATGCACAAGGCAGTCCCGGGACGTCACGTTGGCTTGAGAACGGGGAGCTTAACGGGTTCCGATTAACCTGGAGTGGGCCAGTTAATGGATTCCTGTTAACTTTTAACGAATTTTGGCGATCCGAATTTGGGTACTTACAGTTAGCCCCTCAGCGACCTCATTTCCGAAGGAAGTGGGGTCATTGAAAAAGATAAGGATCCAAATCGGGGGATGCCTTACTTTGAAAGACCTGGGCGGTCAGCTGGCTGGACCCTTAACGAAAGGATTCCTACGTATCCCGACGGGAATCAAGCCGATCGTAGTTCGTAGGTGCAAGGAGCCGCGCATGGGGACCTTGACCTAAGCGAGACTGTTGTGAGGCGTCTGAACCTAAACGAAGACTATTTTGAGGCATCTGAACCTGAGATTTCTGAAACATTCGAGGGCATGTGGCACCTCAGACCGAAGTTACCAAAACATACGAGGGCATGTGGCGCCTCAGACCGGAGTTAATTGAAATATACGAGGGCGTGTGGTGCCTCAGACCGGAGTTGCTGAAACATTCGAGGGCATGTGGCGCCTCAGACCGGTGTTAGTGAAACATACGAGGGCGTGTGGCACCTCAGACCAGAGTTACTGAAACATACGAGGGCGTGTGGCGCCTCAGACCGGAGTTACTTGAAACATACGAGGGTGTGTGATACCTCAGACCGGAGTTACCAAAACATACGAGGGCGTGTGGCGCCTCAGACCAGGGTTACTTGAAACATACGAGGGCGTATGGCGCCTCAGACCGGAGTTGCCGAAACATATGAGGGCGTGTGGCACCTCAGACCGGGGTTACTTGAAACATATGAGGGCCTATGGCACCTCAGACCGGAGTTACTGAAACATTCGAGGGCGTGTGGCGCCTCAGACCGGAGTTACTGAAACATTCGAGGGCGTGTGGTGCCTCAGACCGGAGTTACTGAAACATTCGAGGGCGTGTGGCGCCTCAGACCGGGATTACGAGGATGCGTTTGTCCTGAGATGAAGGCGTTCATGCTTTGAGATTGATAAGGCATTCATGCCTTGGGTGCTGGACTTATGATGACGGCCATGTTTTATCTGCTGGGGATAGGGTGGAAATGGTTGCGTTAAACTGGCGTTATTAACAACATGGAAGGATTGACGTTCTAACGACGGGATTAGGAACGGGATGTGGTCTCGGAGAGACAGACACATTGCTGGGGAAAATCGTCCAGAGTTCTAACAGAACTAGGAGGATTGATTGACGTTTCCTCTTAGACGGATGGTCTTAGAATCCTGCTGGGGAGGAATGTTCGGGCTTACAATGACTGCCGAAGAGGGATTGTTGTGCGGGCTTACCTTGATGGCCGCTGAATTGGGATGGTCGGGCTTACGATGACTGCCGCGGAAGTGAATGTTCACTTGCTGGAGTGAAAAGGTATTCGGACTTACGAAGATGGCCGAAGAGGGATTGTTGTGCGGGCTTACCTTGATGGCCGCTGAGGGGGAATGGTCGGGCTTACGACTGGCGGTCAGGGAGATGAACGTTGGTGAAAACCAATGGGAATTTTGATGTCGGGAGACGGAATTGTGATTTAACGTCCGAAGACGGGCCTGAGCACTTGAATGTCAAACGTCAGTTTGGGGCGGGGTCAAACGCCGATTTGAGATTTAACGTCTGGAGACGAAGCGTTAGTGAAAACTAACTAAAAATTTAACGTCTGGAGACGAAGTTGTGATTTAACGCCCGAAGACGGTTTGAAATTTAACGTCTGGAGACGAACGTTAGTGAAAACTAACGGAAAATTTAACTTCTGGAGACGAACGTTAGTGAAAACTAACTGGAAATTTAACGTCTGGAGACGAAGTTGTGATTTAACGTTCGAAGACGGTTTGAAATTTAACGTCTGGAGACGAACGTTAGTGAAAACTAACTGGAAATTTAACGTCTGGAGACGAATGTTAGTGAGAACTAACTAGAAATTTAACGTCTGGAGACGAAGTTGTGATTTAACGTCCGAAGACGGTTTGAAATTTAACGTCTGGAGACGAACGTTAGTGAAAACTAACTGGAACTTTAACGTCTGGAGACGAACATTAGTGAGAACTAACTAGAAATTTAACGTCTGGAGACGAACGTTAGTGAAAACTAACTGGAAATTTAACGTCTGGAGACGAACGTTAGTGAGAACTAACTGGAAATTTAACGTCTGGAGACGAAGTTGTGATTTAACGTCCGAAGACGGTTTGAAATTTAACGTCTGGAGACGAACATTAGTGAAAACTAACTGAAAATTTAACGTCTGGAGACGAACGTTAGTGAGAACTAACTGGAAATTTAATGTCTGGAGACGAAGTTGTGATTTAACGTCCGAAGACGGTTTGAAATTTAACGTCTGGAGATGAACGTTAGTGAAAACTAACATGAAATTTAATGTCTGGAGACGAACGTTAGTGTGAACTAACTGGAAATTTAACATCTGGAGACGAAACGTTAGTGAAAACTAACTGGAAATTTAACGTCTGGAGACGAACGTTAGTGAGAACTAACTGGAAATTTAACGTCTGGAGATGAAGTTGTGATTTAACGTCCGAAAACGGTTTGAAATTTAACGTCTGGAGACGAACGTTAGTGAAAACTAACGTGAAATTTAACGTCTGGAGACAAACGTTAGTGAAAACTAACTGGAAATTTAACGTCTGCAGACGAACGTTAGTGAGAACTAACTGGAAATTTTACGTCTGGAGACGAAGTTGTGATTTAACGTCCGAAGACGGTTTGAAATTTAACGTCTGGAGACGAACGTTAGTGAAAACTAACTGGAAATTTAACGTCTGGAGACGAAGCGTTTGCGAGAAACTAACGAGACTTAACCTCGGGGGAGGGGTGTTAGAAATGTCTAACTTGGGGAAATTTTACACTTTTGGGGGCCAAAAGGGGTAAAATTGAAACTGCGAGAAGCTGAGGGGCCAAATTGGTAAGGAATCTTTTCAGCTGCAAAAGAGTCCGGCCGGACTTAACCTGAATTTGACCAGGTTCAAATCAGCAACAGGCCGACGCAAACTGGTACAATTCTCCATACTTTCAGGCGAGGAAAAGAGAGAAAAGAGAGGAAAATTATTCCCCATTTCGCGAGTTTTGCTCAAATTTTCGAGGGAAAATCAACATGGATGCCGGTTTGGGATCAATGGCTAGCCATAGGAGGACCGATAATGAAAGAACGAGGTTGGTGAGGACCATTCGAACCACCGCTCTTCCCGTGGATCCGTCGGAGTTTTATCCGGCTCGGGATACTCACAAATCCAAGGGAGGGATCGAAAGACAGGTAAACTTCCTCTAAATTCCGTTAATTTTAAGAATGTGCATTCTTTAAATGTTAGGAATTTGACTAGAAATGAGTTAGGGTTCTTGGTGCCCGAATTGGGGCTTTTGACTTTGCTATGTGCCTTTGTCGAAATTGACTAGAGTGTAGTTCAATTGACGTTATGGGTAGATTATATAAAATTTTTGGTTGCAAAATTCCATGCCTAGAGGTGTTTTCCGAAATTAAAGTAAGTTTAATTTGGGACGGAGTAATTTTTCGAAATGTTCGAAATGATTGAAAGTTCCGAATTCGACGGAGTTTTCGAGATGTTTTGAAAGTTCCGAATTCGACGGAGTTTTCGAAATGTTTTGAAATTTCCGAATTCGACGGAGTTTTCGAAATGTTTTGAAAGTTCCGTTCGACGGAATTTTCGAAATGTTTTGAAATTTCCGAATTCGACGGAGTTTTCGAAATGTTTTGAAATTTCCGAATTCGACGGATTTTTTTGAAATGTTTTGAAAGTTCCGAATTCGACGGAGTTTTCGAAATGTTTTGAACTTTTTTGGATTTTGGACCGTTAATATTCCAACTGGGATGGACATATTTTAGGAAAAATGAACTCTATCTGTGTTTCATCATTTCGACATGCGTTCGTGCATTATGTTGATGTCGCTTCTGTATTAACATATTCTTGTCGTGTTCATCTGCAGGGCGAGGGACAGTTAACGTTCGCAACTTGAAGAGCAGGGGAGCCTTCGAGGCAGTTAGAGCGCTGTGGGAGATACTCCCAGACGAGGCTCGGGACGGAGAGAGGAGTCCACAACAGTTTGTGGTTGACTCCGGTTTGGCTGGATTCATTAGCGCAGTAGCCGCGGTGGCTTCGATGCAGAGGGCGAGGGTCTTGCACGTTGCCCTGAGCGAGTACTGGTGGGACACGACCCACATGTTTCACTTCAGGTTGGGGGAGGCGACTGTGACTCCCACTGACTTTGCGGCGATTACGGGGTTGCAATTCTGGGGCAACACACTGGTGTGGGTGGATGGCTACACCCCGGGGCAGTTGTCGGAGCTGCTGGGTTTTGATATTACCGATGCCAGGGGCTTGGGTATTCGGTACGGGCCGATGGAGGCTCATCTGAGGAGGGGTATTATTGCTTATTTGGAGGGGTCTCCGAGGATGACCGCAGAGCGTCTGGCTCGAGGGTTCTTATGGTTTGCTTTGTCAGCGACCCTGTTTCCTACTTCTGACACATCATGTCACTTCCCTCTGCTTGGCTCGCTGACTGATCTGGATGCCGTGAGCGGGTTTGCATGGGGGGAGGCTGGACTGGCCGAGCTCTACCATGCTTTGGATAGGTTCTCGCGGGGAGAGGAGAACACCTTATGCTGCTTTTCATTTGCTTTGGATGTAAGTTCCCGTCTTTTTCTCTTCCTTGTCTCATTTTGTACTCGTATGTATCTGCTCTGTAGCTGACATAACTTTCCATGTGCTTGACAGGTGTGGTTTTTGGAGGTGTTCCACCCGCAGAGGTGGGAGACCAAGGAGGAGTATGAGTCCTTGTTCCCTGCCATGTTGATTTGGCAGAAGGATGCAAAGAAGCCGACGATGTCGAGGGAGGGTACTCGGCTGACTTACGAGGAGGTGTCTCTGGCCATGAGCCGAGAGTTTTTCGGGCGGATCCAACTGACTTGGTGGAACCGAATTGGTGCTTTTGTGGTTCAGGCTGCCAGGGAGGTCACACGTCGGCGGAAGTTGCTGGTGGGGCTTCATTGTGACGCGATGTACTTGGGGGAGAGGATGACCTATTAACATGGTTCGGGGTTCCTTCCTTTAGTTCCGATGGACCCGCCTCCACACATGCAGCATCCATCGTTGATACCGATGGAGGATCTGGAGCAGTACAGACAGGGCGTGTTCTATACCGAGTTTATCATAGAGGGTGCCGACAATGACATCTTCCTGAGGACGAGGCTGAGGAGCCCGCAGGTGCTGCACAGGGAGGGCAAGGGCCCTGGATATACCCGGGACTACCTGCTCCCTCGCGCTAGGCTGGCGTATGATGGGCTGGATGGTTCTCGCAGGCGATTGGTGATTCCCATTCCGGAGGAGACGAGGCCTCGGTACAGAGTGGACCCCAATGCTATGGTGAGTGCTTTGATTTTCTGTACTTGATAGTAGCGTTCTGCAAATGTTGCATCTGTGTTGTCTGTTTGTCTTTTGATGACTTTCCTAATTTGCAGGTGTCTGGCCGTACGTACAACCAGGCCGTGAGACGTTTGGACAGGTGGGCCAACTACGCCAGGAGACTCGTGGAGTTCCTGCGGTGTAATTCCCGGAGGAGTGCAGCCGTACATGAGCCGAGGCCATCTAGGCCATCTGCAGCGAGGGATTTGTCTGCCTCCACGACTGGTGGGGCGGACTTTACGCAGGGTTTTGGCCAGTTCTCTGGTGAGACGGCGGGGTTCGGAGCTCGTCACTCTTCGTTCTCGGGGCACGAACAGGGAGAGTCCTCGGGGGCACAGGCGCAGAGGCTGCCTTTCTCGTATTCCCGCTTGGAGGAATTTGGAGAGTACCTGTCCTCGATGGATCCGGCTGCTGCGGGACTGTACTTCGAGTGCTCGGATGACGAGCAACGACTTTGAGTAGTCCTCTTTCTTGCTTTATTTTTAGACAAAATGTGTGTATTGTCCGAACAATTTGACTTGTACTTGTTAGGGGCCTTTGAGGTGGAACCTTGTATTTTGCACATTTATTTAGTGATTACCTTCTTTTATTTTTGGCAAATAAGCAAGTAGGTTGATCAAAAATAAATAAAATGAAACATGCACAAAAATTCGAACTGGTCAAAATTTATGTCTATATGCACTGTTATTTAATTAATTGCACTCTTGCACAAGCCCGAGGCGGAAGTGGTGTTGGCAGTGGTTGATTGAAACTATGGATGCACGTAGTTTCAATGAGGCTTAAACAGGATATGGTTTGGAAATGTTTCCAAATTTAAGCAATACCGCAGAGTTGATTGATCAACTTGAAAAGCGATCCTACTTTGGACTTGGATTCAATTTCCAGATTTTTTAAATTGCAGTTCAGTTTTTGCAATTGTAAAAACAACACGTTTGCTTCTGATCAATACTGAACTTTTCTCTTAAATTCTTGAAGATTTCCTTTGCTCTTTTCATGGCTCCCTTTCCTAGGCTATCGTCTCAGATGCAAGAGCGATACTTGGACAATTTCCAGTCGTGGGTACGGCACCACACGAGGCAAAGCAAGGGTTTTTTCGAGGGTTGTTACGGGATGAAATCGGTTTGGGCTTTGAAGGAGCTCATGCCGGATTGGAATCTTTTGAGAGGTGCGGCTCGCTTCTGGGACGTAGGGAGGCACGTGTACAGCTTTTCGTACAACGAGATCACGCCCACGTTTGAAGATTTTCGAGCCATATTAGGAGGGCCTGAGACGGAACAGCTTGTTCTTCCCTTAGCGGGTGGCATGGCCACTGTTGAGAAGTTAGTGTCTCTGCTTGGTATCTCAGTTGAAGAAGCATACGGGATGCTAATACTGAACACAGATTATGTTGACATTTCGGGGCTGCCCGATAAATTTGCCGGTGTCGAGGGGAGCGTTTTTGCGTGGGACACGTTTGCTCTGTGAGCAATTGCTACTTTGTTCACGTTCACGTCCCTGGGTGTGTGCCATCACGGTGTCTTCGGACTGGTGAGGCAGTGCCGAAACGGGGGAGACATCGTGCCTTTGATCCTGGGCGAGACGTTCCTGGGCATAGGTCGGATGGCGACCGGCAGCCGATACATGTGGGGAGGGAGTCCCGCTATGCTCACTATGTGGTTGAGGGAGCGATTGCAGATGGTGCCTGAGGTGCCAGTGTCTTGTGACCCTTGGTCCTTTTCTCGACGTCCTCTGGTGATAGGGGGCGATCAGGCTGAGCTGGAGCTCTGGATGGCCGGACTCCGCACGCATCACTTGCGATGGTGGGTTCCTCATTGGAAGATACAAACTTTTCAGACTGCTCAGGAGGGTCTTTTGGTTGTCACAGTACCGGGGTTGTCCCAGACTGCTTTCTACATTCCATCCTTGGTGCATGCGACAGTACGGGCTGGAGTAGGTGCCATTGATGGGTTTGGGTCATCCTGCTACCTTCGAGGTGGGATCTCTGCTAATGGAAGATCCTTCGACGCTATTGCTCCTCACGTGGTTGTGGCAATACACGTCCTTTCTAGCCAGGGTTCTCTTTCACCGGAGAGGGGGCATTATTCTGTCTACGCTGTATCTGAACTGGTACGAAGAGTGTATGGGGGAGACATAGATGGCCATCTTGTGGAGAAGGAGTGAGCTGTTGGGTCTTGATTACCCTGACGGCTCAACTTTGAGGAGAGCCGAAGCGATGGCTAACCCTCAGAATTGTACTGGGGACGACATGGCTAATTATGAGGCCAATGCTGATCCGGCGGCCGATCAAAGCACGATTATGATGACTCGGAGAGAGGTAGCTCGTGATAGAGCTAGGGAAAGGGTTGCGTTGGTAGCTGCAGGCTTGACGGAGGCGTCGAGAAGGGTCCCTGAGCTAGGTAGAAGGACAACGGGAATATTCCCTATGAAGGTGAAGAATACTCGCCGCGGAAAAGGGAAGGGGAAGAAGGATGAAGGACCAAGTACAGGGGACTAGGTTGACCTTGCTGTCCGGAGTATCCACCCACTGTCATTACAGACACTGTTTTATTGTAGTTTTGCTAGCATGTAGCGAGTCAAGAGTTGACCGTGCTTGAACTCATCAAAGATTGTTTTAACCGTTTTTAATTTGTAGGTTAATTGAAAAGAGTTTTTCGAAACACAAGCAATTGATGCTTATTTGTTTTTTTTGTTTTTGAGACCGAACCAATGATGGCTGCCTACGTTCCCCTTTTACAATTGGACTAAGGGGCTCAGGTCACCGTAGTTCGGCACCTTAGGTGATATTTGAGAATAACAAAGACAAAAGAAGTGCCACCCTGTTTTTTTACCAGGATCATTATCGGGAATGTATCCAGTTGGGTATTACTCTTTTAGCACTTTAATTTTACTGAGGGGTGGTGTATGGGGAAGGAGAGTTGACTCGTGCTCTTCCTCAAACGAAGTATCTGCGGAGCTTGCTTCCGTTCACGGGGTTAACGAAAGGGTTCCCATCTAAATCTGCTAACTTCATGGCTCCTCCAGAGAAGATTCTTTGTACAACGAATGGGCCTATCCAGGTAGGCTCCCACTTTTCGAGGGGATTGGTCTGCGTAGGAGGCTTCTCCTTTAGCACCAAGTCGCCTTCTCTGATTTCTCGGATCTTGACTTTCTTATTAAATGCTTGGGCCATTCTGCTTTAGTAGGCTCGAGTGTATTCCATGGCTTTCAATCTGTGCTCGTCGAGTAGAGCAAGTTTGTCGTGACAGCTCTGTAGCCATTCGACTTCATTGATCCCGTTTTCCAAGAGGACTCGGAGGGATGGAATTTCCAATTCCACGGGTAACATTGCTTCCATTCCGTATGTAAGTGCGAAAGGAGTCTCCCCTGTGGCAGTTCTGACTGATGTTCTGTATCCCCAGAGGGCTAGATGTAGCTTCTCGGGCCAATCCCGACCTCTGACGGTCATCTTTCTGATTATCATTGTGAGAGTCTTGTTTGCTGCCTCTACTGCACCATTAGTCTGTGGTCTGTAGGGAGAAGACTTGTGGCATGTAACTCTGAACTCGGTCAATAGTTGGTCACAATCTCCTTCGAAGTGGGTCCCGTTGTCAGATATGATCTCGTTGGGCACTCCGTATCTGCACATGATGTTCTCTTTGATGAACTCGGCCACCTTCTTAGAATTCAGTACCTTGCATGATTTGGCTTCTACCCATTTGGTGAAGTAGTCGACTGCGACTAATATGAACTCGTGACCATTGCTCCCTGGCGGCATGATTTTGCCGATGACGTCGATTCCCCATGTGACAAAAGGCCATGGTGTAGTCATGCAATAGAGTTCGTGAGGAAGGATGTGATTGAGGTTGGAGAACCGTTGACATTTGTCGCAGCTTCTGACGAACTGGATGCAGTATATTTCCATTGATACCCAATAGTATCCCATACAAAGGATGATCTGTGTCAATGCTCCGACGTTCATGTGCGGACCGTAGGTTCCGTTGTGAACTTCGTTCATTAGCTCGCTGGCTTTTTCTTTATTTACACATCAAAGGAGTGGCCCTTGGTGGCGCTTCTTGTACAACTTACCCCCCAAAATGATGAAATGGGATGCCAGGCATTTTAGTGCCATCATGTTTTTGGCTTTGATCCCTTCTTTGTATTTTCCATCTTCATTTGTGAAGGAAGCTTCTCCGTTTTGGAGGTACTGGTAGATTTGATTGTACCAGGGTTCGTCGATCGGTTCATTTTTAACTTTGATCTCACAGCAATAAGCGGGTGTTTCCTGTCTGCCTATTCTGAGGGGTTTTACTGATATCCCTTCGGGAATTTCGACAAGAAATACGAGGGTAGACAGAGCATCTGCGAAGCGGTTCCTGTCTCTTGGCAAATAATGGAAAGAGATGTCAATGAGCTCCTCTATGTACGTGTGGTACTTCTGGAGGCCAGAATCTATCGTCTTCCATTTGTTGGAAACTTGATTGATGATCAATGCTGAGTCTCCGTACACTTCCAGTTCTGAGATGTTGCGCTCAAGAGCGGCTTCTAGGCCGGCTGCGCAAACTTCAAACTCTGCTGCATTGTTGGTTGTTTCGAAATTCAGTTTGATGGCTATGGGAGTGTGCTCGTCCTTGGGATCGACAAGGAGCATTCCAATACCATTTCCCTTCTTGTTGGCTGCCCCATCGAAGAAGAGTTGCCAGCGGTTTGCGCTGTCAAGTGAAAAGATACCGTCGTCCGGAAACTGCGGATCATGACCCTTGGGTTCACTGCTTGGGAAGTCTGCCAGCTGATCTGCCATTACTCTGCCCTTTGTTGATTTTCTGACAATGTACTTGATGTCGAATTCAGCCAGGAAGAATGATCACTTGGCTAGTCTCATTGACAGGGATGGCTTGTCAAAGAGATATCAGACGGGGTCCATCTTAGAGACCAGGAGCACTGAATGTGACTGCATGTAGTGTTTCAGTTTCTCGACTACTCATACTAAGGCGGTACAAGTTTTCTCTAATGCTGAGTAGCTGAGTTCACTTCCCTGAAGCTTTCGGCTTACGAAATAGATTGCATGCTCAACTTTGGAATCTTTCTGTTCTTGTGCCAGCATTGCTCCGATTGACATGTCTGTCACTGTCAGGTATAGGAGGAGTGGCTTATCTTCATGTGGCAGGTACAGGATTGGGGGATTCACCAAGTATGTCTTGATTTTCTCGAAAGCTGTCTGGCACTCGGAGTCCCATTTGATGTCGGCATTCTTCTTCATTAGCTTGAACATTGGCTCGCAGAGAGATGTCAACTGGTTGATAAAGCAACTGATGTACTGAAGTCTTCCCATAAAACTTTTCACTTCTGTCAGGGTCTGAGGCCGCTTCATGTCGCTGATGGCCTTGATTTTCTTGGGATCGGCTTCGATACCTCTTTCTGTAACCATATACCCCAGTACTTTGCCTCTCTTGACACCGAAAGTGCACTTCGCAGGGTTCAATCTCATGGAGTGCTTTCTTAGTCTGTTGAAGAACTTTCTCAGATCTATCATGTGCTGCATGTCTGATCCTCTGGAGTGGATGATCATGTCATCGACATACACTTCGATTTCCTTGTGAATCATGTCGTGGAAGAGGGCTGTTGCAGCCCGCTGGTAAGTAGCCCCAACGTTCTTTAAATCAAACGGCATGACCGTGTAGCAGTATGTCCCCCACGGAGTGGTGAAAGAAGTCTTGGCTTGATCTTCCTCGAACATTTTGATCTAAATGTATCTGGCAAACCCATCCACGAAGGACTTTACTTTGAAATTTGCCGTGGTGTCGACTAGCATGTCGATGTTGGGCAGTGGGAAATCATCTTTAGGGCTGGCCTTGTTGAGATCTCGGAAATCCACACAGCATCTGAATTTCCATTGGCCTTGGTGACCGTCACGATGTTGGAGAGCTAGGTCGGGTACTCAATTACTCTAATGAAGCCGACGCGGAGCATTTTCTCAATTTCTTCTTTCACTTG
This sequence comes from Adenophora triphylla var. japonica, assembly GCA_022495995.1. Taxonomy (NCBI): domain Eukaryota; kingdom Viridiplantae; phylum Streptophyta; class Magnoliopsida; order Asterales; family Campanulaceae; genus Adenophora; species Adenophora triphylla. The sequence continues at coordinate 84,149 of JAFEMH010004927.1, read as the reverse complement.
CAAGGACCACTTTGGCTTGATCTTGCGCAATTTCTGCTTGATAGGCTTGGATTCTGGATCCAGGGAAATTCTGTGCTCCAAGATTGAGGGATCGAGTCCTGGCATGTCCTGATATGACCAGGAGAACACGTCAACATACTCTTTGAGGAGGTTTATCAGGGCTTCTTTTTCTGCATCGGTAAAGAAACTGCCCACTTTTGTCTCTTTAGGCTCTTGCATTGACCCCAGGTTCACTTTAGTCATAACCTCTTCGGCAGCTTGGGCCTGATTGTCCTCTTGGTCTACTACAAGCTTGAGAACTTCTTTAATGCATTGTTCATTTAATGTGTCTACTTCTTTATCAAGTGAGTCATTATTAACGTCTTTTAAGCTGTTTGTTAACTTATCAGTTGTTAAAGTGGCAATGAGGGAATACTCTGAAAGGTCAGACTTTTCATTAAATGCGAACGGAAATACATTGTTGGCTACATTATCATAGTCGTCCGGCGTATGGCCGTTGGACGACTCAGAGGTCTAGACTTTAACAAGGACTGACTCAAAGGGTTTGAGACCCTTTAGGGAGATGTGGGTGCAAGCCCAGCTTGTCTTCCATTTCTGCCTGGCTTGCCCTTGGTCTGGTGAAAGTTACCAGTTTTTCAGTGGCATTGCGGGATGCTTGATGAGGGTTCGGGGGTCGAGAGGCTTGGCTTCTGCTGTCCCGATCATGGCGATCATGCTGTTTTTGGAGCCCGGGTCAATCAGGTTTGTCACCTCCATGACTTCTTTAAAAATACTTTGTAGAGCGGGTCCACTGAGAGCGTCTTCTATGAATTCTGGTTCCTTCTGCTTTGGAGTTACTGTCTCGAATGTGGCCTCGGCGGCTGACCCGAATAGTCTATTTCCCCTGAAGAGTGTCTCGAGTTGCTCTTCTATGCCTAGGATTCCTTTGAATGTGTACTCATGCTGAACTGTGGTGGCAATTGGTCCAGGTAGAGTTGTGATGTCGAGGAACGCTCCCCTTATTAGATTAGCCTTGCGTCCTCTTAAAATGCTTGAGGTCCCGTGCTAACTTTTCCATCCTTTCTGTAGTTTTGTTGCTGACTTTCCCTGCTTCTTTCTCATCTTCATCAGTTCCACTTTCAGTCCCCTCAGTTCTGCTGTCGGTTCCGCTGTCGGTTCCCTCAGTTCTGCTGTCAGTTCCCTTGCGGGTTTCCTCAGTTCTGCTGTCGGTTCCCTTGGTGAAGTAATGAGCGAGGTCGAAACTGTAAGGTTGGAGGTTGGGTGTGCCGTTGGAGGTTCCCCTTTTGCGGGCTGCTGCCTTGGTGCGGGCGAGTCTTTTGTTTTCTCTGATATCAGCTGGTGTTGGCACATAATCGAGCCACTGGACTGTAGTGTGGTCCTTGACTTCGATAACTTGGTGTTGGCCTTGTAACCTTTTGCCGAGCCCCAGTTCTGGGATGAAATTCATGAGTTTCATCATCTTCATGGCGGGAGGGATTTTGTCTTGAAACAGTGGAAGGTCCACGTTGCATATTTGGATTTTGGAGGTCTCCAAAGTGAATCCAGTTAATGCCATGTCGTCATCATGCTTGATTTCTAACACAGGAATGCCGTTGGTGCTGGTCCCCTCGGTGGTGATGCTGTTGCCATAGAATGTGGTTAGCTCGTTGCCTTGCATGAACTTGATACACTGGTAAAGGGTGGATGGCATGCCATTCATTTGATGCATCCAGGGTCGCCCCAGGATGGCTGTGAAAGTGATAGGAATGTCCAACACTTGAAATTCGATGGGGATCATCCGCTTGCCAAACCAGATATTTAGAGTAGCAACCCCGATGACTATACAGGAAGTGGAGTCATAGGCCTTGACAGTGTGTACTGAAGGCTTCAGATCTGTGGGCTTGATGTCCAGCAGGTCCATCATCTTGGCGGGCAAGACATTCATTCCGGAACCTCCGTCTACCAACACGCGGGGAAGGCGACGCTCGTCCAGCTGGACTGTGATGTAGAGAGGCTCATTGTGATCAGCCCCAAATTTTGGCAGGTCCAAATCTGTGAAGGTGATAATGTTGCTGTAGTGGATGTTGTCGATCATCTGAATTACTTCGTCTGGGGTTGCGTCCACGGGGACCATGGTACGGGCCAGACTTTCCTCCAGCTTGAGCTTGTGAGGGTATGAGGATGTGAGCAGGGACCAAAGGGAAATGTTCGCCTGGGTCTGCTTGAGCTGAGTGAGGATCGGGTCCTCTTTCACGGAACTTGTGTCTTCGGGCAGGCCGGGTTGCGGTTCTGGCTCCGTTGGCTTTTTAGTGGCCTTAGGTGGTAATGCATGGATTTGACCCGATCGGGTCAGGACGCTGACATCAGCCTTGGTCCCTTCTGAACAGGTCACTCTGAGCTGAGCCATAGTCAGAGGAGGATTCCTCGAAGCATAGGGCCATATGTTTCCCTCAATTCGTTGATCGTAGATGCATTCCCGGGAGCTTCGGCAACTTTCCGGATTCTGTCCCAGGATACTGGCTTGGTAGCCTCCGTGGGGAGGGAGTTTATGGTTTGACGCAGCTGTTCGAACGTCAGTGCGTAACAGTGGTTGCCAGGACTGAACTGTGCATTGCTGACCCTCTGGGGGAGGTTAGAGAGTTCTTGGTTTATGCGAACTGTCACTTTGATCTCTTCACGGTATACAACACTTCTTCCCTTCTTACTGAGCATGCTCAGGGCATTCTGGAGTTGGGTTTGGCGATATTCATGGTTTGCTAATTTTCCCCCACTCATAGCCCAGATCAACTTTCTTGCAAAGGAGCCTACGTCCAGAGTTAGCGCCTGTGTTTCTTCCCACGTGAGAATAGCCAGTGCTTCCATGAACTGTATGCGGCAGTCTAGATAAACTTCCATCGAGGAGAGCTTTCCCTTCTGCTTTATATGAGTGGCGGGTATGTCGGAAGGTGAGTATATGGCTTCCCGAACATATGCCCATGTAACTGGCTACTGTCCCAGTTGATCGTTTCTGTAAACGAATGCCGCGGTCTGTGGAATCTCCCTGAGTAGTTGCTGGAGATGTATTTCCATCTTTCTTTTCTTTTTGAATAGACCTTCCTCCCTTAGTTGACCTTTTAGTTTGAGAGCGGAAATGATCAGTCCCCATCCTCCCAGGACCCTTGGGATTTCGGTTTTGTTGACTTCATGCCCGGCTTGGAAGAGAATGGTTTCATCGTCTTTGTCGTCGCTTTCACAGAGAACTTGCTTTTCTCGGGGAGATAAGCGCTTGTACCCTTCATGCTATTTGGCTAGGTATTCCTTGTGCTGTGCCATACCATCTCCTAGGTCGTCGGGACCGTTGACCGCCCTCCCTTGCCAGAGGGGGTTGGATGAGAAAAGTCGGTAGTCCAGGAAGTTGCCGTGAGCAAAACCCTTGAGGTCGAACATGTCTAGAGTGGCCTCTAGCTTTCTGTCTGAAGCTGCTTGTGACACTTTAAGGGCTTGGTCCCTGTGGGTCTTTTGAGCTTGGTTCTCGTCCCAGAGACGGTTTTCTTGAGCGGCTAGTTCCATGAGGGCTTTCCTTGCGAGAGCTAAACAGTCCCCGTAGGTGCGCGCCGTCTGACTGGTGTCTAGAACTGTAATCACATCCAAGTCCCCGAATGGTGGAAACACTTGGATTATATTGACGAGGGAAGTCGGGCTGGGACATTCCATGTGGCCTTCCTTGATCTCATTACCAAGAAGTTTGCCCATATCTGCTTGATTTAACCCACGGGGGTATTGAATTCTGCGATGTTGATAGTCTCGTGATCTCCCTGGATCGCCAAGTCTATCAGAGCTAGCAGTTTACTGGCGGGGTGCCTGAGTCCGTGGTCGTGATGGCTGGGAGCAGGGTCGAACTTGAGAATGTTGATGCTGAGGTGATCATTCCTTTCGTCGGAAGCTTGATCTGTCTTGCGGGGAAGACTCTCACAGATGTTTTCAGGGTGGCTACTGGAAGCATTCCTGAGGTTGATCTGATTCGTAGCAGGGTGAGGAGCTTTGTCTCCTTTGCTGGTGCCCTTGGCCTTGGCGGCGCTTGTGGCTGTAAGCTTGACTGACGGCACGGGCCGGTTGCCACTGGGGCTGGTAGTCGGAAGTGACGATGAGCTCTGAGCTCGATTGGCCAGGGCTTCGTTTACCATGAGCAGGCATTCGTCGAGGGTAACTTTGGCATTGCAGAATCTAATAATAAGGACCGGATCCTTGGTATCATCGGGATATCTGGAAAAGATAATGTTGAAGAAGTCGCCGTCAGTCACTTGATCAGAGGGGTTCTTTGTCGTGTCAACCAGTTGTTTCCATTGGCCGGATAACTGCCTGTACAGGATGTTGAGCTTGACAATTTGCATGGTATTGGATCCCTCATCGTAGGTGACATCATCGGAACTGGTGCCGTCCTCAAAACTGAGCATATGTATGTAGGGATCTTCTTGCAGATCTGCCGCGTCCTCGACTCCGGAGAGTCCTGATTTGTTGTCATCTGACGGCTCAACCCAGACATAAGGACTTCTCGCGTCCTGCTGTGATGCTGGAGCTGCTAGAAAAACATCATGCCCTTCGCTTGAGAAGAGGGGCTCGGCGGGCAATTCCTCGTGGAGGACATCCCATACGACTGCCATACATTCATCACGAGTGTGACGATGCTTGTTGACCTTTATCATGAAGATTTCCTCGCCTGGCAGGGCCAAAGAGTAGGATTGAAGGATGCTGACAAATCTCCGATCGGAGACAGGGGGTTTACGTGCCCGCATCATGGCAATGCTCAGGGTTTCTTTCCAGTCTGCTTCCAAGTTTCGAAAACGGCAGTTGAACTTGATGAATCTGACTAGGATTGAAGGATGCTGACAAATCTCCAATCGGAGACAGGGGGTTTACGTGCCTGCATCAAGGCAATGCTCAGGGTTTCTTTCCAGTCTGCTTCCAAGTTTCGGAAACGGCAATTGAACTTGATGAATCTGACTGCTTCTGGGTCTGCATGTTCGAGCACGTTGACATAGTTAGCATCTCCTGACTCTGAGGGATTCTGATGAGATTTTCCCCGATAGTCCGTTGGTCGATTTGAAGGAGGTAGCCCCGATGCCTGGCTGCGGGCACGCTTGGCTGTTATCTCGGCTTCGACCCTATGAGGAAACTGTCCCCTCTGATGACTTCAAGATCTCCTTGCCGGTTAATGAACTTGACGCACTGATAGAGAGTGGAAGTTATGGCTTTCATGTGGTGTAGCTAAGGGCATCCTAACAGAGCTGTGAATTCGGACGGAATGTCCATCACGTGGAATTTTGCTGGCACCATTTGCGTTTCAAACCAGAGCTCTAGAGTCACCGTCCCTAGGATGGGACGAGACGTGCTGTCGTAGGCCTTGATAGTCCGGGCAGATGGGATCATGTGGCCTTCGTCGATGCGTAGGGCTCACATCATGCTGAGAGGGAGGACATTGACTGCTGATCCGTTGTCTACCAATACTTCGGGGAGAGATATGGTGTTGAGCCGGAGAGTGATGTACAATGCTTCATTGTGCCCTGAGGCGTCTCTCGACAGGTCTTTGTCACAGAAGGTGAGCATACTGCCATACAGTTGGGAATCGTAGATCTGATCTCTATCCGGAGAAGGAGAGTCGTCAAGCCATCCGTTTCCTGTCTTCCTCTTGCGAGGTAAAGCTTTTGGTGGTGCCTGGGGATTGTGTTGAGGCTGCTTGCGACGTGGCCGCCCTTGGTTAGCACGTTGATTGAGTGCGAGTGCCAAGCTGACTTTGACTTTCCTTTGCCGGCCCGTGCCCTGAAGTCGGGCAAATTGAACCTTGGTTAAAATACCCAGATTTTGCGCGGGCGAAAGGCGGTTGGCTTTCGCGGAGGGTTGATGTCTGAGACCTCACTTTCAGGAAGGAGAGGAGTCGCCACGCGGTTTTTGTATTTTGAGCCCAAACATTGAGAAACGGCTTTTGGTTGAAAATGGTGTCGTTTTTATTAGTAGCAAAAACTTAGGAAAAGGCTTTGAAAACGGGGTATCATTTTTATTGGTAGCAAAAACGAGTAAAAAGCTTTTTAGTACCAGAGATTGTTAGGTTCGGAGGTCACGTTACGTTTCGGGAAGAGTATTTTGAGATCACCCGAAATGCCTCGTATGACGAGTCTTTCTACCTTTCTCGAAATCGTGTGCGTGTGTGCGTGTGTGTTTGCATTTTGAAATGGGGGCTTGAATGACAAGCTTAATCTTGGTTTGAATGTCAAACGTTGATTATGTGATTCTGTTTGAAAAGGCGAGCGTTTGAATGACAAACGTCGATTTTGGAAGTTTTAGGAAAAGTGGCGCGAATGCTGATTTAACTGTTTATCTTAAGTGTCAAATGTTGACTTTTAAGAAAAGAGCGTTTGAATGTCAAACGTCGGATTTTGAGTTTGAAGATGATCGTTTGGATGCCAAACGTCATTTCGCGTGTTTTGAAAGAGAGTTCGAACGTCGAACTCCGGTTTTGAACCGGGCGTGTCAATGTTAGCATTTTTACGGGAAAAAAGCATTAAATGATTTGAGTGTCAAATGGCGGCTTTTAAGTTTGAAGATGAGCGTTTGGATGCCAAACGTCATTTCGCGCGTTTTGAAAGAGAGTTCGAACGTCGAACTCCGGTTTTGAACCGGGCATTACATTGTTAACATTTTTACGAAAAAAAGGCATTAAATGATATGCGATCAACGAATCGGGTTGCGACTCGGACTTTTAATAAGTAAATACTATCACGTTCCAAACGGCTCAGACTTGTAAATGACAGTATTTAAAATGCGGTATCGACGGAATCAAACGACTCGGAATTGTAAAGTACGATCGACGAGTCAAACAACTCGGAATTGTAAAGTTGCGTAAAAGTAAATGACGTTCGACGGATCAAACGATCCGGAATTGGTAAATGACATAAAAGTAAATGAATATCGACGGATCAAACGATCCGGAATTGGTAAATGACATAAAAAGTAACGGAACGGGACCGGAACGCCGTTTTTACCCGAGATTACTTCTCTTATGGGAAGAGAAAAGGATCAGGGACTAAAACGTATCGGACCGCGTTTAGATGATGGAGTCTACATTTCAACAACGTCGTCCGAAACGGTTACGAGAGTTTAAAGAGAGAGGGAGCTACATATGGCTAGGGTCGGCTCCTTTGGCTCGGTGGGCGTATACGGGATATGAAAATGTGTTTGGAACGGTGTTTTGAGGTGGCGGGGGTTGTATTTGATCGAAATACAGAGTTTTCACGCGAATCGAGGCGAAATGGGGGCTCAGGAAGGGGTGAAAACCAGTTGGGCCGTGGCTTTTGGGTGAAAGGGAGTAATTTTTTGTTGTTGTTCTAAATGGCTTTGACAACCTCTATATTTATAGGTAAAATTTCAGGATGAGTCCGAACGGACTGAGGGTGAAACCAGGAGGTTTTGTGAAACTTTGGAAATGGGAGGGACTTGCTGGCAATTCTGGATTGTCTGCAAATGAGTCCGGCCGGACTGAGACTCTATACCAGGGGTATTTTAGTCTTTTCTCATTGATTTTTGATTGATGTTGACGAGGGAGCTGTGGCATGCACGCCACGTATCCCATGACTCACCAGGTTCGTGGGAGTTTGCGCCATTATCCCCGGTTTTATCCGTTTTTAAAATAATTGTCCGAAAAATGTTCGAAATGCCCCCGAAAAGTGCATTTTTCAGGGAAAGACGTACTTTTTTGTGCAACAACGTGTGTTGAGTACGCTTCAACATTAGGATGCACGGGGCAGTCCCGGGACGTCTCGTTGGCTTGAGAACGGGGAGCTTAACGGGTTCCGGTTAACCTGGAGCGGGCCAGTTAACGGATTCCGGTTAACTTCTAACGGATTTTGACGATCCGGATTTGGGTACTTACAGTTAGCCCCTCAGCGACGTCACTTCCGAAGGAAGTGGAGTCGTTGAAAAAGATAAGGATCCAAATAGGGGAATGCCTTACTTTGAAAGAGACCTGGGCGGTCAGCTGGCTGGACCCTTAGCGAAAGGATTCCTATGTATCCCGAGCCAGAATCAAGCAGGTCGTAGTTCATAGGTGCAAGGAGCCGCGCGTGGGGACCTTGACCTGAGCGAGACTGTTGGGAGGCGTCTAAACCTGAATGAGACCATTGCAAGGTACCTGAACCTGAATGGAGACTATTGTGAGGCGTCTGAACCTGGGATTTCTGTAACCTTTGAGGGCGTGTGGCACCTCAGACTGGGATTGCTGAAACATACGAGGGCATGTGGCGCCTCAGACCGGAGTTGCTGAACATACGAGGGCATGTGGCGCCTCTGACTGGAGTTGCTGAACATACGAGGGCGTGTGGCGCCTTAGACCAAAGTGGCGAGGATACGTTTATCCTGAGACGAAGGCGTTCGTGCCTTGAGTACCGGACTCATGATGACTGCCAGGTTTATCCGTCGGGGATAGGGTGGCAATGATGTGAATGGTTGTGTTAAACTGGCGTTATTAACAACACGGAAGGATTGACGTTCTAACGACGGGGTTAGGAACGGGATGTGGTCTCGGGAGAGACTGACACATTGCTGGGGAAAAGTATCCAGAGTTCTGACGGGGTGAGTTAGGAACTGAGGGGGTTGATTGACGTTTCTTCCTTAGACGGCCGGTCTTAGGATCCTGCTGGGGAGGAATGTTCGGGCTTACGATGATGGCCGAAGAGGGATTGTTGTGCGGGATTACCTTAATGGCCGCTGAAGTGGGACGATCGGGCTTACGACTGGCGGCCGGGGAAGTGAACTTTGGTGAGAACCAATGGGAATTTTGACGTCGGGAGATGGAATTGTGACTTGACGTCCGAAGACGGGACTGACCGTTTGAATGTCAAACGTCGGTTTGGGGCTGGAATGAGCGTTTGAATGTCAAACGTAAACTGGGGATTGAGAATTTAACGTCTGGAGACGAGCGTTAGTGAGGACTAACTGAGAATTTAACGTCTGGAGACGAGCGTTAGTGAAAACTAACTGGGAATTTAACGTCTGGAGATGAGGGTTAGTGAAAACTAACTGAGAATTTAACGTCTGGAGACGAACGTTAGTGAAAACTAACTGGGAATTTAACGTCTGGAGACGAGCGTTAGTGAAAACTAACTGGGAATTTAATGTCCGGAGACGAGCCTTAGTGCAAACTAACTTAGAATTTAACGTCTGGAGACGAGCGTTAGTGAAAATTAACTGAGAATTGATCCTCAGGGAATGGGGTGTTAGAAAGGTCTAACTTGGGGGAAATTTTACACTTTTGGTGGCCAAAAGGGGTAAAATTGAAATTGTGAAAAGTTGAAGGGCCAAAGTTGCAAGGAATCTTTCTGCTGCAGAAAGAGTCCGGCCGGACTGAACCTTAAGTTGACCAGGTTCATTTCAGCGCCGAGGCCGACGTGAAATTGGGCCATTTCTCCATTTTTCCAGGCGAGAAAGAGAGAAGAGAAATCACCCCAAATTGTGAGTTTTGCTCAAATTTACAAGGGAAAATCGACATGGAGGGTGATTTGGGACCAATGGCTCGTCATGGAAGGACCAATAACGAAAGAACGAGGTTGGTTTGGACCATTCGAACCACCACTCTTCCTTTGAATCCGGCGGAGTTCTATCTGGCTCGGGACAATCACAAATCCAAAGGAGGGATCGAGAGACAGGTAAACTTCCTTCAAATTCCATTAATTTTAAGAATGTGCATTCTTTAAATGTTAGGAATTTGACTAGAAATGAGTTAGGGTTCTTGGTGCCCGAATTGGGGCTTTTGACTTTGCTATGCGCCTTTGTCGAAATTGACTAGAGTGTAGTTCAATTGACACCATGGGTAGATGACATAAAAATTTTGGTTGCAAAATTCCATGCCTAGATGTGTTTTCCGAAATTAAAGTAAGTTTAATTCGGGACGGAGTAATTTTTCGAAATGTTCGAAAGGATTTGAAAGTTCCGAATTCGTCGGAGTTTTCGAAATGCTTTGAAAGTTCCGGGTTCGACGGAGTTTTCAAAAGGTTTTGAAAGTTCCGGATTCAACAGAGTTTTCGAAGTGCTTTGAAAGTTCCTGATTCGACGGAGTTTTCGAAATGCTTTGAAAGTTCCGGATTCGACGGAGTTTTCAAAATGTTTTTAAAGTTCCGGATTCGACGGATTTTTCGAAATGTTTTGAAAGTTCCGTATTCGACGGAGTTTTCGAAAGGTTTTGAAAGTTCCGGATTCGACGGAGTTTTCGAAGTGCTTTGAAAGTTCCGGATTCGACGGAGTTTCTAAATGCTTGGAAATTTTTGGACCGTTAATACTCCAATCGGGATGGAAATATTTTAGGAAAAAATGAGAACTGTATCCACGTTGCATCATTTTGACATGTGTTCGTGCACTCTGTTGATGTCGCTTCTGTATTAACGTATTTTGCCGTGCTCACCTGCAGGGGCGAGGGACAGTTGACGTTCACACCTTGAAGAGTCGGGGAGCCTTTGAGGCAGTTCGAGCATTGTGGAAGATATTCCCGAACGAGGCTCGGGATGGAGAGAGGAGTCCATGACAGCTGGTGGTTGACTCTGGTTTGGCTGGGTTTATCAGCGCGGTAGCCGCGGTGGCTGTGACGCAGAGGGCGAGGTCCATGTACGTAGCTCTGAGTGAGTACTGGTGGGACACGACCCACACTTTTCACTTCAGGTGGGGGAGGCGACTGTGACTCCCACTGACTTTGCGGCTATCACTGGGTTGCCAACCTGGGGCAACGCGCTGGTGTGGGTTGATGGCTATACCACGCGGCAGTTGTCGGAGCTGCTGGGTTTTGATATCACCGATGCCAGGGGCTTAGGTATTCGGTACAGGCCGATGGAGAATCACCTGAGGATGGGGATTATTGCTTATGGGGAGGGGTCCCCGAGGATGACCGCTGAGCGTCTGGCTCGAGGGTTCCTATGGTTCGCGCTGTCAGCGACTCTGTTTCCTACTTCCGACACATCCTGTCACTTCCCTTTGCTCGGGTCGCTGACTGACTTGGACGCCGTGAGGGGGTTCGCATGGGGGGAGGCTGGACTGCCCGAGCTCTACCACACCTTGGACAGGTTCTCGCGGGGAGAGGAGAACACCTTGTGCTGCTTCTCATTTGCTTTGGATGTAAGTTCCCGTCATTTTCTCTTCCTTATCTCATTTTCATACTCGTATGTATCTGCTCTGTAGCTGACATGACTTTCCATTTGCATGACAGGTCTGGTGCTTTGAGGTGTTCAGCCCGCAGCGGTGGGAGATTAAGGAGGCATACCAGTCCTTGTTCCCTGCCATGTTGTCTTGGCAGAAGGATGCGAAGAAGGCAGTGTCATCGAGGGAGGGTACTCGGCTGACATACGAGGAGGTGTCTCAGGCACTGAGCCGAGAGTTCTCCGAGCAGATCCAGCTGACTTGGTGGAGCCGGATTCATGTCGGCGTGGTCCAGGTTGCTAGCGAGGTTACGCGTCAGCGGAACCTGCTGGTGGGACTTCACTGTGACGCGATGTATCTGGGGGAGAGGGTGACCCGTCAGCATGGTCCGGGGTCCCTTTCGATGGTGCCGGTGGACCCGCCTCCATACATGCAGCATCCTTTGTTAATGCCGATGGAGGATCTGGAGCGGCATAGACAGGGTGTGTTCTACACCAAGCTTATCATAGAGGGTGCTGACTATGACACTTTCTTGAGGATGAGGCTGAGGAGCCCGCAGGTGCAGCACAGGGAGGGCGAGGGCCCTGGATATCCCCGAGATCTCTCGCTCCCACGCGCTAGGCTGGCGTATGAGGGGCTAGATGGTTCCCGTAGGCGGTTGGTGATCCCTATCCCGGAGGAGGCGAGGCCTCAGTACAGAGTGGACCCCAATGCTTCGGTGAGTGCTTTTGATTTTCTGCATTTGATAGTAGCATTCTGCAAATGTTGCATCTGTACTGTCTGCTTGTCTTTTGACGACTTTCCTGGTTTGCAGGTGTCTGGCCGTACGTATAACCAGGCTGTGAGGCAGTTGGACGGGTGGGCCAATTACGTTAGGAGGCTCGTGGAGTTCCTGCGGTGCAATTCTCGGAGGAGTGCGGCTGTACATGAGCCGAGGCCGTCTAGGCCGAGAGGTTCGTCTGCCTCCACGACTGGTGGAGCAGACTTTTCGCAGGGATTTGGCCAGTTCTCAGGCGGAACGGCGGGGTTCGGAGCTCGTCCTTCTTTGTAATCGGGGCACGAACAGGTAGAGTCCTCGAGTTCGTAGGCGCAGAGGCGTCCTTTCGCGTATTCTCACCTGGAGGAATTTGGGGATTATCTGTTCTCGACAGATTCGACTGCTGCGGGGAAGTACATCGAGTGCTCGGATGACGAGCAGGACTCCGAGTAGTCCTCCTTTATTGCTTTCTTAGACAAAATGTGTGTATTGTCCAGACGATTCGACTTGTATTTGAAAAGGCGCCCTTGAGGCGGAACCTGTATCTTGCACACTTATTTAGTGATTACCTTCTTCTATTTTCGGCAAATAAGCAAGTAGGTTGATCAAAAATAAATAAAACGAAACATGGACGAAAAATTGAGCTGGTCAAAATTTATGCCTATATGCACTGATATTTAATTAATTGCACTGTTGCACGAGCCCGGGGCAGAAGTGGTGATGGCAGTGGTTGATTGAAACCATGGGAGCACGCAGATTCAAGGAAGCTTGAACAGGGCTTGGTTTGGAATTGTTTCCAATTTGAGAGCAGCTGGCTGCAGAGTTGACCCAGTCAACTGCAGAAAGAGTCCGGCCGGACTGAGAATGAGTTTTCAGAATCTTTTAAATTGCAGTTTCAGCTTTGCAATTTGTAAGAAACTGCGCGTTTGCTTTGATCCATTACCTGAATTTCTCTCAAATTCCTGAAGTTTTACTTTGCTTTTTTCATGTCTCCATTTCCTAAGCTATCGTCTCGGATGCAAGACCGATACTTGGAAAATTTCCAGTCGTGGGTACGGAACCACACGAGGTAAAATAAGGGGTTTTTCGAGGATTGTTACGGGATGAAATCTGTTTGGGCTTTGAAGGAGCTTATGCCAGATTGGGATCTTTTAAGAGCTGCGGCTCATTTCTGGGACGTACGAAGGAATGTGTACAACTTTTCGTACAACAAAATCACTCCTACGTTCGAAGATTTCCGGGCCATTCTAGGAGGACCTGAGACGGAACAGCTAGTTCTTCCCTATGCGGGTGGCATGGCCACTATTGAGAAGTTAGTGTCTCCGCTTGGTATCTCGACTGGAGAAGCATACGGGATGCTGATATTGAACACACACTATGTCAACATTTCGGGGCTGCCCGATAAATTTGCTGGTAGTGAGGGGAGCATTTTTGTGTGTGACGCGTTTGCTCTGTGCGCGATTGCTACTTTGTTCACATTCACGTCCCTGGGTGTGTGCCATCACAGCGTACTGGACCTGGTGAGGCAGTGCCGGAACAGGGGAGATATCGTGCCTTTGGTTCTGGGCGAGACGTTCCTGGGCATAGGTCGGATGGCGACCGGCAGCCGATACATGTGGGGAGGGAGTCCCGCTATGCTCACTATGTGGTTGAGGGAGAGGTTGCAGATGATGCCCGAGGTGCAAGTGTCCTGTGACGCTTGGTCCTTTTCTCGATGTCCTCTGGTGATAAGGGGCGATCAGACTGAATTGGAGCTCTTGATGGCCAGACTCCGCACGCATCACTTGCGATGGTGGGTTCCTCACTGGAAGTTACAGACTCGTCGGACCGCTCAGGGGGGGGGGTCTTTTGGTTGTCAGAGTGCCGGGGTTGTCCCATACTGCTTTCTACATTCCATCCTTGGTTCTGCGACAGTACGGGCTGGAGCAGGTGCAATTGACGGGTTTGAGTCATACTGCTACCTTCGAGGTGGGATCTCTGCTGATGGAAGATCCTTCGATGCTATTGCTGCTCACGCGGTTGTGGCAATACACGTCCTTTCCTGCCAGGGTTCTCTTTCACCGGAGAGGGGGGATTGTTCTGTCCACGCAGTATCTGAACTGGTACGAAGAGTGTATGGGGGAGACACAGATGGCCATCTTATGGAGACGGAGTGAGCTGTTGGGTCTTGATTACCTGGACAGCTCGACTTTGAGGAGGGCTGAAGCGGGGGCTAACCCTCAGAATCGTACTGGGGACGACATGGCTGATGATGAGGCCAATGCTGATCGGGAGGCCGATCAAAGCACGGTTATGATGGCTCGAAGAGAGGCAGCTCAAGACAGAGCTAGGGAAAGGGCTGCGTTGGCAGCTACAGGTTTGACGGAGGCATCGAGAAGGGTCCCTGAGCCAGGTAGAAGGACTACGGGAATATTCCCTGTGAAGGTGAAGAATACTTGCCGTGGAAAAGGGAAGGGGAAGAAGGATGAAGGACCAAGTATGGGAAACTAGGTTGACCTTGCTGTCTAGAGTATCCACCCACTGTCATTGCAGACACATTAACTGATTAATGTTTCATTGTAGTTTTGCTAGCGTGTAGCGAGTCAAGAGTTGACCGTGCTTGGACTCATCAAAGATTGTTTTAACCGTAATGAATTTGTAGGTTAATTGAAAAGAGTTTTTCGAAACACAAGCAATTGATGCTTATTTTGTTTTTGAGACCGAACCAATGATGGCTGCCTACGTTCACCTTTTACAATTGGACTAAGGGGCTAAGGTCACCGTAGTTCGACACTTTAGGTGAATTTGAGAAAAACAAAGACAAAAGCAGTGCGACCCTATTTTTTTACCTGGATCATTGTTGGGAATGTATCCAGTTGGGTATTACTCTTTTAGCACTTTAATTTTACTGTGGGGTGGTGTATGGGGAAGGAGATTTGACTCGTGATCTTCCTCAAATGAAGTATCTACGGAGCTTGCTTCCGTTCACGGGGTTAACGAAAGGGTTCCCGTCCAAATCTGCTAACTTCATGGCTCCTCCGGAGAAGATTCTTTGTACCACGAACGGGCCTGTCCAGGTAGGCTCAACTTTCCGAGGGGATTGGTCTGCGTAGGAGGCTTTTCCTTTAGCACCAAGTCGCCCTCTCTGATGTCTCGGATCTTGACTTTCTTATCAAATGCTCGGGCCATTCTGCTTTGGTAGGCTCGAGTGTGTTCCATGGCTTTCAATCTGTGCTCATCGAGTAGAGCAAGTTCGTCGTGACGGCTCTGTAGCCATTCGACTTCATTGATCCCATTTTCCAAGAGGACTCGGAGGGATGGAATTTCCAATTCCACGGGTAACATTGCTTCCATTCCGTAGGTAAGTGCGAACGGAGTCTCCCCTGTGGTGGAATCGACTGATGTTCTGTATCCCCAGAGGGCTAGATGTAGCTTTTCAGGCCAGTCCCGACCTCTGGTGGTCATCTTTCTGATTATCATTGCAAGAGTCTTGTTTGCTGCCTCTACTGCACCATTGGTTTGTGGTCTGTAGGGAGAAGACTTGTGACATGTGACTCTGAATTCGGTCAGCAGTTGGTCACAATCTCCTTCGATGTGGGTCCTATTGTCGGATATGATCTCGTTGGGCACTCCGTATCGGCACATGATGTTCTCTATGATGAACTCGACCACCTTCTTAGAATTCAGTACCTTGTACGATCTGGCTTCTACCCATTTGGTGAAGTAGTCGACTGCGACTAGAATGAACTCGTGACCATTGCTCCCTGACGGAGTGATTTTGCCGATGACGTCAATTCCCAATGTGGCGAAAGGCCATGGCATAGTCATGCAATAGTGTTCGTGAGGAGGGATGTGATTGAGGTTGAAGAACCGTTGACATTTGTCGCAGCTTCGGACGAACTGGATGCAGTCTGTTTCCATTGATATCCAATAGTATCCCATACGGAGGATGATCTGTGTCAATGCTCGGGCGTTCATGTGCGGACCGCAGGTTCCGTTGTGAACTTTGTTCATTAGCTTGCTGGCTTTTTCTTTGTTTACACACCGAAGGAGTGGCCCTTGGTGGCGCTTCTTGTACAATATACCCCCCAGAATGATGAAATGGGATGCCAGGCGTTTTAATGCCATCATGTTTTTGGCGTTGATCCCTTCTTTGTATTTTCCATCTTCATTTGTGAAGGAAGTTTCTCCGTTTTGGAGATACTGGTAGATTTGATTGTACCAGGGTTCGTCGATCGTTTCATTTTTTATTTCGATCTCACAGCAATAAGCGGGTGTTTCCCGTCTGCCTATTCTGAAGGGTTTTACTGATTTCCCATCGGGAATTTCAACAAGAGAGGCGAGGGTAGCCAGGGGCTCTGCGAAGCAGTTCCTGTCTCTTGGCAAATAATGAAAAGAGATGTCCTTGAACTGAACAATGAGCTCCTCCATGTACGTGTGGTACTTCTGGAGGCCAGAATCTATCGTCTTCCATTTGTTGGACACTTGATTGATGATCAATGCTGAGTCTCCGTATACTTCCAGTTCTGAGACGTTGCGCTCGAGAGCGGCTTCCAGACCGGCTGCGCAAGCTTCATACTCTGCTGCATTATTGGTTGTTTCAAAATTCAGTTTGATGGCTATGGGAATGTGCTCGTCCTTGGGATCGACAAGGAGCATTCCAATACCATTTCCCTTCTTGTTGGCTGCCCCATCGAAGAAGAGTTGCCAGCGGTTTGCGCTGTCAAGTGAAAAGATTCCGTCGTCCGGAAACTGTGGATCAGGACCCTTGGGTTCACTGCTTGGGAAGTCTGCCAGCTGATCTGCCATTACTCTGCCCTTTGTTGATTTTCTGACCATGTACTTGATGTCGAACTCAGCCAGGAAGAATGACCACTTGGCTAGTCGCATTGACAGGGACGGCTTGTCAAAGAGATATCGGACGGGGTCCATTTTGGAGACCAGGAGCACTGAATGTGACTGCATGTAGTGTTTCAGTTTCCCGACTACCCATACCAAGGCGATACAAGTTTTCTCTAATGCTGAGTAGCTGAGTTCACTTCCTTGAAGCTTCCGACTTACGAAGTAGATTGCATGCTCAACTTTGGAATCTTTCTGTTCTTGTGCCAGCATTTCTCCGATTGATGTGTCTGTTACTGTCAGGTACAAGAGAAGTGGCTTGTCTTCATGTGGCGGGCACAGGATTGGGGGATTCACCAAGTATGTCTTGATTTTCTCGAAAGCTGTCTGGCACTCGGAGTCCCATTTGATGCCGGCATTCTTCTTCATCAGTTTGAACATTGGCTTGCAGAGAGATGTCAACTGGTTGATGAAGCGACTGATGTAATGAAGTCTTCCCATAAAACTTTTCACTTCTGTTAGTGTCTGTGGCGGCTTCATGTCGATGATGGCCTTGATTTTCTTGGGATCGGCTTCGATACCTCTTTTTGTAAGCATATACCTGAGTACTTTGCCTCGCTTGACGCCGAAGGTGCACTTGGCAGGGTTCAATCACATGGAGTGCTTTCTGAGCCTGTTGAAGAACTTTCTCAGATCTGTCATGTGCTGCATGTCTGATCCTCTATCATGTCATCGACATATACTTCGATTTCTTTGTGAATCATGTTATGGAAGAGGACTGTTGCAGCCCGCTGGTAAGTAGCCCCAGCGTTCTTTAGACCGAACGGCATGACTGTGTAACAGTATGTCCCCCACGGAGTGGTGAAAGCAGTCTTCGCTTGATCCTCCTCGGACATTTTGATCTGATTGTATCCATAAAACCCATCCACGAAGGACTTTACTTCCAAATTTGTCGTGGTGTCGACTAGCATGTCGATGTTAGGCTGTGGGAAATCATCTTTAGGGATGGCCTTGTTGAGATCTCGAAAATCCACACAGCATCTGACCTTTCCATTGGCCTTGGTGACCATCACGATGTTGGAGAGCCAGGTCGGGTACTCAATCACTCTGATGAAACCAACTCGGAGCATTTTCTCAATCTCTTCTTTTACTTGCAAGGACCACTCTGGCTTGATTTTGCGCAACTTCTGTTTGACAGGCTTGGATTCTGGATCCAGGGGAATCCTGTGCTCCACGATCGAGGGATCGAGTCCTAGCATGTCCTGGTATGACCAGGCGAACACGTCAACATACTCCTGGAGGAGGTTTATCAGGGCTTCTTTTTCTGCATCGGCAAAGAAACTGCCCACTTGTGTCTCTTTAGGCTCTTGCACTGACCCCATGTTCACTTTGGTCATAACCTCTTTGGCAGCTTGGGCCCGGTTGTCCTCTCAGTCTACTACACGCTTGAGAACTTCTTTAATGTATTGTTCGTTTAATGTGTCTGCTGCTTTATCAATTGATTCATTATTAACATCTTTTAAGTTGTTTTTTAACTTATCAGTTGTTAAAGTGGCAATGAGAGGATACTCCAAAAGGTCAGACTTTTCATTAAACGAGAACGGAAATACATGGTTGGCTACATTATCATAGTCTTCCGGCGTAAGGCCGTTGGATGACTCAGAGGACTGGACTTTGACATGGACTGACTCAGAGGGTTCGAGACCGGGTTTAGGGAGATGTGGGTGCAGGCCCAGCTTGTCTTCCATTTCTGCTTGGCTTGCCCTTGGTCCGGTGAAAGTTACCCAGTTCTTCAATGGCATTGCTGGATGCTTGATGAGGGTTTGGGGGTCAAGAGGCTTGGCTTCTGCTGTCCCAATCATGGCAATCATGCTGTTTTCGGAGCCCAGGTCAATCAGGTTTGGCACCTCCATAAATTCTTCAAAAAGACTCTGTAGAGCGGGTCCACTGAGAGCATCTTCTATGAATTCTGGTTCCTTCTGCCTTGGAGTTACTGTCTCGAATGTGGCCTCGGCGGCTGATATGAACAATCTGTTTCCCGTGAAGAGTATCTTGAGTTGCTCTTCTATGTCTGGGATTCCCTTGAATGTGTACTCGTGCTGGACTGTGGTGGCAATTGGTCCAGGTAGAGTTGTGATGTCGAGGAACGCTCCCCTTATCGGATTAGCCTTGAGTCCTCTGAAACGCTTGAGGTCCCGTGCTAGCTTTTCCATTCTTTCTGTAGTCTCTGTGCTGACTTTTCCTGCTTCTTTCTCATCTTCATCAGTTCCACTGTCGGTCCCCTCAGTTCTGCCGTCGGTTCCGCTGTCGGTCCCCTCAGTTCTGCTACCGGTTCCCTTGTCGGTCCCCTCAGTTCTGCTGTCGGTTTCCTTGTTGGTCCCCTAAGTTCAGCTGCCGGTTCCCTTGGTGAAGTAATGAGCGAGGTCGAAACTATAAGGTTGGAGGTTGGGTGTGCCGTTGGAGGTTCCCTCTTTGCGGGCTGCTGCCTTGGTGCGGGCGAGCCTTTTGTTTTCCCTGATGTCAGCTGGTGTTGGCACATAACCGAGCCCTTGGACCGTGGTGTGGTCCTTGACTTCGATGACTTGGTGTTGGCCTTGTAACCTTTTGCCGAGCCCCAGTCCTGGGATGAAGTTCATGAGTTTCATCATCTTCATGGCGGGAGGAATCTTGTCTTGAAACAGTGGAAGGTCCACGTTGCATATTTGGATCTTGGAGGTCTCCAGAGTGAATCCAGTTAATGCCATGTCGTCATTATGTTTTATTTCTAACACTGGAATGTCGTTGGTGCTGGTCCCCTCGGTGGTGATGCTGTCGTCGTAGACTGTGGTTAGCTCGTTGCCTTGCACGAACTTGATGAACTGGTGAAGGGTGGATGCCACACCATTTATCTGATGCAGCCATGGTCGCCCCAGGATGGCTGTGAAAGTGATTGGAATGTCCAACACTTGGAATTCGATGGGGATCATCCGCTTGCCGAACCAGATATTAAGAGTAGCAACCCCGAGAACTGTACGAGGAGTAGAGTCATAGGCCTTGACAGTGTGAACTGAAGGCTTCAGATCTGTGGGCTTGATGCCAAGCAGGTCCATCATCTTGGCGGGCAAGACATTCATTCTGGAACCTCTGTCTACCAACATGCGGGGAAGGCGACGCTCGTCCAACTGGACTGATGTAGAGTGGCTCATTGTGATCAGCCCCAAATTTTGGTAGGTCCAAAATGAACTATATCTGTGTTTCATCATTTCGACATGCGTTCGTGCATTATGTTGATGTCGCTTCTGTATTAACGTATTCTTGTCCTGTTCACCTGCAGGGTGAGGGACAGTTAACGTTCGCAACTTGAAGAGCAGGGGAGCCTTCGAGGCAGTTAGAGCGCTGCGGGAGATACTCCTGGACGAGGCTCGGGACGGAGAGAGGAGTCCACAGTAGTATGTGGTTGACTCCGGTTTGGCTGGATTCATTAGCACAGTAGCCGCGGTGGCTTCGACGCAGAGGGCGAGGGTCTTGCACGTTGCCCTGAGCGACTACTGGTGGGACACGACCCACATGTTTCACTTCAGGTTGGGGAGCGGTGACTCCCAGCGGCTTTGCGGTGATTACGGGGTTGCAATTCTGGGGCAACACACTGGTGTGGGTGGATGGCTACATCCCGGGGCAGTTGTCAGAGCTGCTGGGTTTTGATATTACCAATGCCAGGGGCTTGGGTATTCGGTATGGGCCGATGGAGGCTCATCTGAGGAGGGGTATTATTGCTTATTTGGAGGGGTCTCCGAGGATGACCGCAGAGCTTCTGGCTCGAGGATTCTTATGGTTTGCTTTGTCAGCGACCCTGTTTCCTACTTCTGACACATCATGTCACTTCCCTCTGCTTGGCTCGCTGACTGATCTGGACGCCGTGAACGGGTTTGCATGGGGGGGGAGGCTGGACTGGCCGAGCTCTACCATGCTCTGGATAGGTTCTCGCGGGGAGAGGAGAACACCTTATGCTGCTTTTTATTTGCTTTGGATGTAAGTTCCCGTCTTTTTCTCTTCATTGTCTTATTTTGTACTCGTATGTATCTGCTCTGTAGCTGACATAACTTTCCATGTGCTTGACAGGTGTGGTTTTTGGAGGTGTTCCACCCGCAGAGGTGGGAGACCAAGGAGGAGTATGAGTCCTTGTTCCCTGCCATGTTGATTTGGCAGAAGGATGCGAAGAAGCCGATGATGTCGAGGGAGGGTACTCAGCTGACTTACGAGGAGGTGTCTCTGGCCATGAGCCGAGAGTTTTTCGGGCGGATCCAGCTGACTTGGTGGAACCGAATTGGTGCTTTTGTGGTTCAGGCTGCCAGGGAGGTCACACGTCGGTGGAAGCTGCTGGTGGGGCTTCATTGTGACGCGATGTACTTGGGGGAGAGTATGACCTATTAACATGGTCCGGGGTCCCTTCCTTTGGTTCCGATGGACCCGCCTCCACACATACAGCATCCATCGTTGATACCGATGGAGGATCTGGAGCGGTACAGACAGGGCGTGTTCTATACCGAGTTTATCATAGAGGGTGCCGACTATGACATCTTCCTGAGGACGAGGCTGAGGAGCCCGCAGGTGCTGCACAGGGAGGGCGAGGGCCCTGGATATCCCCGGGACTACCTGCTCCCTCGCGCTAGGCTGGCGTATGACGGGCTGGATGGTTCTCGCAGGCGATTGGTGATTCCCATTCCGGAGGAGACGAGGCCTCGGTACAGAGTGGACCCCAATGCTATGGTGAGTGCTTTGATTTTCTGTACTTGATAGTAGCGTTCTGCAAATGTTGCATCTGTGTTGTCTATTTGTCTTTTGACGACTTTCCTGATTTGCAGGTGTCTGGCCGTACGTACAACCAGGCCGTGAGCCGTTTGGACGGGTGGGCCAACTACGCCAAGAGACTCGTGGAGTTCCTGCGGTGTAATTCCTAGAGGAGTGCAGCCGTACATGAGCCGAGGCCATCTAGGCCATCTGCAGCGAGGGATTTGTCTGCCTCCACGACTGGTGGGGCGGACTTTACGCAGGGTTTTGGCCAGTTCTCTGGTGAGACGGCGGGGTTTGGAGCTCGTCACTCTTCGTTCTCGGGGCACGAACAGGGAGAGTCCTCGGGGGCACAGGCGCAGAGGCTGCCTTTCTCGTATTCCCGCCTGGAGGAATTTGGAGAGTACCTGTCCTCGATGGATCCGGCTGCTGCGGGACTGTACTTCGAGTGCTCGGATGACGAGCAGAGACTTTGAGTAGTCCTCTTTCTTGCTTTATTTTTAGAAAAAAATGTGTGTATTGTCCGAACAATTTGGCTTGTACTTGATAGGGGCCTTTGAGGTGGAACCTTGTATTTTGCACATTTATTTAGTGAATACCTTCTTTTATTTTTGGCAAATAAGCAAGTAGGTTGATCAAAAATAAATAAAATGAAACATGCACAAAAATTCGAACTGGTCAAAATTTATGTCTATATGCACTGTTATTTAATTAATTGCCTTTGTTGCACAAGCTTAGGGGCGGAAGTGGTGTTAGCGGTGGTTGATTGAAACTATGGATGCACGTAGTTTCAATGAGGCTTAAACAGAGGATATGGTTTGGAAATGTTTCCAAATTGAAGCGGTAGGCTGCGAGTTGACCCGATCAACTTGAAAAAGCGATCATTTGGACTTGGATTCAATTTCCGGATTCTTTTAAATTGCAGTTCAGTTTTTGCAATTGTAAAAACAGCACGTTTGCTTCTGATCAATACTGAACTTTTCTCTTAAATTCTTGAAGATTTCCTTTGCTCTTTTCATGGCTCCCTTTCCTAGGCTATCGTCTCAGATGCAAGAGCGATACTTGGACAATTTCCAGTCGTGGGTACGGCACCACACGAGGCAAAGCAAGGGTTTTTTCGAGGGTTGTTACGGGATGAAATCGGTTTGGGCTTTGAAGGAGCTCATGACGGATTGGAATCTTTTGAGAGGTGCGGCTCGCTTCTGGGACGTACGGAGGCACGTGTACAGCTTTTCGTACAACGAGATCACGCCCACGTTTGAAGATTTTCGAGCCATATTAGGAGGGCCTGAGACGGAACAGCTTGTTCTTCCCTTGGCGGGTGGCATGGCCACTGTTGAGAAGTTAGTGTCTCTGCTTGGTATCTCAGTTGAAGAAGCATACGGGATGCTAATACTGAACACAGATTATGTTGACATTTCGGGGCTGCCCGATAAATTTGCCGGTGTCGAGGGGAGCATTTTTGCGTGGGACACATTTGCTCTGTGCCGAATTGCTACTTTGTTCACGTTCACGTCCCTGGGTGTGTTCCATCACAGTGTACTGGACCTGGTGAGGCAGTGCCGAAACGGGGGAGACATCGTGCCTTTGATCCTGGGCGAGACGTTCCTGGGCATAGGTCGGATGGCGACCAGCAGCCGATACATGTGGGGAGGGAGTCTCGCTATGCTCACTATGTGGTTGAGGGAGCGATTGCAGATGGTGCCTGAGGTGCCAGTGTCTTGTGACCCTTGGTCCTTTTCTCGACGTCCTCTGGTGATAGGGGCGATCGAGTGGCCGGAGCTACGGATGGCCGGACTCCGCATGCATCACTTGCGATGGTGGGTTCCTCATTGGAAGATACAAACTTTTCGGACCGCTCAGGAGGGTCTTTTGGTTGTCACAGTATCGGGGTTGTCCCAGACTGCTTTCTACATTCCATCCTTGGTGCATGCGACAGTACGGGCTGGAGTAGGTGCCATTGATGGGTTTGGGTCATCCTGCTACCTTCGAGGTGGGATCTCTGCTGATGGAAGATCCTTCGACGCTATTGCTTCTCACGTGGTTGTGGCAATACACGTCCTTTCTAGCCAGGGTTCTCTTTCACCGGAGAGGGGGCATTATTCTGTCTTTGTATACGGCGAGTACGAAGAGTGTATGGGGGAGACATAGATGGCCATCTTGTGGAGAAGGAGTGAGCTGTTGGGTCTTGATTACCCTGACGGCTTGACTTTGAGGAGAGCCGAAGCGATGGCTAACCCTTAGAATTGTACTGGGGACGACATGGCTATTTATGAGGCCAATGCTGATCGGGCGGCCGATCAAAGCACGGTTATGATGACTCGGAGAGAGGTAGCTCGTGA
The DNA here is from genome assembly GCA_022495995.1 of Adenophora triphylla var. japonica. Classification (NCBI taxonomy): domain Eukaryota; kingdom Viridiplantae; phylum Streptophyta; class Magnoliopsida; order Asterales; family Campanulaceae; genus Adenophora; species Adenophora triphylla. The sequence continues at coordinate 60,335 of JAFEMH010004927.1, read as the reverse complement.
TAGAGCTAGGGAAAGGGTTGCGTTGGTAGCTGCAGGCTTGACGGAGGCGTCGGGAAGGGTCCCTGAGCTAGGTAGAAGGACTCCGGTATATTCCCTATGAAGGTGAAGAATACTCGCCGCGGAAAAGGGAAGGGGAAGAAGGATGAAGGACCAAGTACAGGGGACTAGGTTGACCTTGCTGTCCGGAGTATCCACCCACTGTCATTACAGACACTGTTTTATTGTAGTTTTGCTAGCGTGTAGCGAGTCAAGAGTTGACCGTGCTTGAACTCATCAAAGATTGTTTTAACCGTTATGAATTTGTAGGTTAATTGAAAAGAGTTTTTCGAAACACAAGCAATTGATGCTTATTTGTTTTTTTTGTTTTTGAGGCCGAACCAATGATGGCTGCCTACGTTCCCCTTTTACAATTGGACTAAGGGGCTCAGGTCACCGTAGTTCGGCACTTTAGGTGATATTTGAGAATAACAAAGACAAAAGAAGTGCGACCCTGTTTTTTTTACCTGAATCATTATCGGGAATGTATCCAGTTGGATATTACTCTTTTAGCACTTTAATTTTACTGAGGGGTGGTGTATGGGGAAGGAGAGTTGACTCGTGCTCTTCCTCAAACGAAGTATCTGCGGAGCTTGCTTCCGTTCACGGGGTTAACGAAAGGGTTCCCATCTAAATCTGCTAACTTCATGGCTCCTCCGGAGAAGATTCTTTGTACCACGAATGGGCCTATCCAGGTAGGCTCCCACTTTCCGAGGGAATAGGTCTGCGTAGGAGGCTTCTCCTTTAGCACCAAGTTGCCTTCTCTGATGTCTCGGATCTTGACATTCTTATTAAATGCTCGGGCCATTCTGCTTTGGTAGGCTCGAGTGTATTCCATGGCTTTCAATCTGCGCTCGTCGAGTAGAGCAAGTTTGTCGTGACAGCTCTGTAGCCATTCGACATCATTGATCCCGTTTTCCAAGAGGACTCGGAGGGATGGAATTTCCAATTCCACGGGTAACATTGCTTCCATTCCGTATGTAAGTGCGAAAGGAGTCTCCCTGTGGCGATTCGGCGATGTTACGTATCCCCAGAGGGCTAGATGTAGCTTCTCGGGCCAATCCCGACCTCTGACGGTCATCTTTCTGATTATCATTGCGAGAGTCTTGTTTGCTGCCTCTACTGTACCATTAGTCTGTGGTCTGTAGGGAGAAGACTTGGTGCGTGTAACTCTGAACTCGGTCAACAGTTGGTCACAATCTCCTTCGAAGTGGGTCCCGTTGTCAGATATGATCTCGTTGGGCACTCCGTATCTGCACATGATGTTCTCTTTGATGAACTCGGCCACCTTCTTAGAATTCAGTACCTTGTATGATTTGGCTTCTACCCATTTGGTGAAGTAGTCGACTGCGACTAATATGAACTCGTGACCATTGCTCCCTGGCGGCATGATTTTGCCGATGACGTCGATTCCCCATGTGGCGAAAGGCCATGATGTAGTCATGCAATAGAGTTCGTGAGGAGGGATGTGATTGAGGTTGGAGAACCGTTGACATTTGTCGCAGCTTCTGACAAACTGGATGCAGTCTGTTTCCATTGATACCCAATAGTATCCCATACGAAGGATGATCTGTGTCAATGCTCCGACGTTCATGTGCGGACCGTAGGTTCCGTTGTGAACTTCGTTCATTAGCTCGCTGGCTTTTTCTTTATTTACACATCAAAGGAGTGGCCCTTGGTGGCGCTTCTTGTACAACATACCCCCCAAAATGACGAAATGGGATGCCAGGAATTTTAGTGCCATCATGTTTTTGGGTTTGATCCCTTCTTTGTATTTTCCATCTTCATTTGTGAAGGAAGCTTCTCCGTTTTGGAGGTACTGGTAGATTTGATTGTACCAGGGTTCGTCGATCGGTTCATTTTTAACTTCGATCTCACAGCAATAAGCGGGTGTTTCCCGTCTACCTATTCTGAGGGGTTTTACTGATTTCCCTTCGGGAATTTCGACAAGAAATGCGAGGGTAGCCAGGGCATCTGCGAAGCGGTTCCTGTCTCTTGGCAAATAATGGAAAGAGATGTCAATGAGCTCCTCCATGTACGTGTGTGTAACGATTGTGTACCCTTCGCGGAAAAAATTCGATTTTTCGTTTCTTTGAAAACCAAATAAAACCGGAAAACGGAGTCGCCACGCCATTTTTGTTTTAAGGGCCAAAACTTTGAAAAATGCCCGAAATAAGAGATTTGGGTTCGGAGGTCACGTTACACGCCGGGAAGAACGTTAGTGTTCACCCGGAATGCCTCGTAAGACGAGTCTTCCAAGCATTAAAAACCATTTGTGTGTGTGTGTGTGTGTTACTTTGGCCAAAATAAATTGAAACTGAGAAAAGTAAAAATTGGTAAATCTTTATTAGACTTTGAACAAATTCCCTGATTTTTGGTATGATTTTTGGGTTGAGTTTTGGGACTCAAAATATTTTTTGAAGTTGAAAAACATTTCTGCCAGAATGAAAAAGGCAGTAGACACTTTATTTTGAAATGGACTTAAGGGCTTCAAAATCTCAGAATCTGGGGAATGTCCGAGAATTAAAGTTGTTCAAAACACCCTAAATAAGGTTTCATTAAAAGAATTTTCCATTTTGGAGATGATTTGAGGGACCAAAACCTTCTGGAAATCTCAGATGTGAATTCTGGATTTCCAGAGACTGAGGAACTGACCTTTAAAATAAAATTTGAAAAAGGGAGTTTTACTCACGTAAAAAATAAAATAAAAATATATCTGGAAAGCTCTGGATGTTGGCTACAAAAAGTGTTTTGTAGTCAACACCAAATTCCAAGTTTATCTGTGTCCAAAAAATTAGACCATGGACAGAGGTCTTAGAAAATTGCTACTGGACAGCAACTTTCTTAAGAAGAAAAACATTATTTTAAAGGGGGTTTGGCATCCATGCTTGTCCCCATTTCCTTAGGATTTTATTAGTGATCACTTAACATTTTAGTGGTGAATCAACTATATCAAGCCATCCTTAGGGTACATTAGGACTAAGCACTTCATTTGCTTGGAAAGGGGAATTTTATCCTTTGAAAATGAAGATTTGATGTATGAAAATGGTTTTTAGGGTTTTGAAGATGCATTTGCAAGTAAGTAAGAACACTTTGAAATTAATGTTGATCCTTGTAGAAGATCAACCATGGAGATGAACTTCCATGGTGATCTTCTTGGATCTAGGGCAAGAAGATGAACAAACTACATTTTGGAGTTTGAAAATGCATGCATGGATGAGAGAGATTTAGGGTAAGGAGAGGGAGGTTATACCTATCTTCCTTGTGTTTGTGTATGAGGCTTGAATATGTGAGTGTTTGAATTTGAGAGTGAGTGGGATTTGAGAAAATAATTAAGAGAAAAAGGTGACAATTCTAGAGAATTCTCACTGTTTTCTCCCTATTTTCGCCAAGGTGCAGTTGTGAAATGTGTTGTGGCTCTCTATTTCTGTGACTGAAGGCCTCAATTTATAGCCCTCTGAAAGTGCCATTATCATCCGCGCGGATCAAACCCTTAGCGTGCACTGTTCATTAATTACAGCTGCAGGCTTTGGACACACAGAATATTTTTTTTAAAATTCAAATTAGGCAGCCAGTTTTTGTTCCAGCAACTTCTATTTTTGGTTTTTGACCATTTCTTTTGCTTTTTTGATTCTTTTCCTTGGTTTATCTTAAAATGGCAATCCCTAATCTACCCTTGCTTGGTTAGAAATGTTAGGAATTGTTAGAATTGTTAGAAATGTTAAAACTTTCGTTAATTTTCTAACGAAAATACTAACAACTCAAATTGAAGCACTTACAGTAGCCCCTCGGCGACGGTGCTTTCGAAGGATGCGGGGTCGTCGATAAGAGTAAGGCTCCATATTTGACATGATGATCAAGTGATCGAGTGGCTGGACCTAGCGATAGGCTACCTATGTATCCCGAATGGGAATCAAGCCGGCCGTAGTTCGGGTCCTTGACCCTGGAATGACTGTTTTAGGATGTCAACCTGGTGAGCGAGTTCTGCAGTCGATTGCTGGGAGAAACTCTGCTGGGGATGAGAAATGACCATTTTGGTCTAGTGGCTGAAGTTGTATATCCGCTCTGCTGGGGATAGGAATGACCATTTTGGTCTGGTGGCTGAAGTTGTATATCCGCTCTGTTGGGGATAGGAATGACCATTTTTGGTCTGGTGGCTGAAGTTGTATATCCGCTCTGCTGGGGATAGGAATGACCATTTTGGTCTGGTGGCTGAAGTTGTATATCCGCTCTGTTGGGGATAGGAATGACCATTTTTGGTCTGGTGGCTGAAGTTGTATATCCGCTCTGTTGGGGATAGGAATGACCATTTTCGGTCTGAAATTGTATATCCGCTCTGCTGGGGATAGGAATGACCATTTTCGGTCTGATGGCTGAAGTTGTATATCCGCTCTGTTGGGGATAGGAATGACCATTTTGGTCTGGTGGCTGAAGTTGTATATCCGCTCTGCTGGGGATAGGAATGACCATTTTGGTCTGATGGCTGAACCTAATGATAGGCTACCTACGTATCCTTAAGAGGAATCAAGCCAGTCGTAGTTCGGGTCTTTGACCCTGGAATGACTATTTTGAGGCGTCAACCTGGTAATGATGGCGTTCTAGGTGCCTCGAACCTTGATGATGGCGTTTTAGGTGCCTCGAACCTTGAAGATGATGGCGTTTTAGGTGCCTCGGACCTTGATGATGATGGCTTTTTAGGTGCCTCTGACCTTGAAGATGATGGCGTTTTAGGTGCCTCAGACCTTAATGATGATGGCTTTTTAGGTGCCTCTAACCTTGAAGATGGTGTTTTAGGTGCCTCAGACCTTTGGAGATGATGGCGTTTTAGGTGCCTCAGACCTTGATGGCGTTTTAGGTGCCTCGAACCTTGATTTGAAATGTTTTCCCTTGATGATTTGGGATAAATGATCCTTCGGTGGACTTCGTCTGCTGCAGAAGGAGAGGGTGACCATTTTGGTCGGGTGGCTGGACCTAATGATAGGCTACCTAAGTATCCTTAAGAAGAATCAAGCCAATCGTAGTTCGAAAGCGTATTGGGGGTTTATTTGGGAGAAAAAATAGGGCTTACGTTTTATGGCCGGGGATGATGATGAGGAAAGAAACGGGATTCCGTTAGCTTCGCTGGGGATTTTGTTAGCTTTTGCTGGGGAAATCGGACTTACGTTTTACTGCCGTTGATGATTTTGATGAAAGAAACGGGATTCCGTTATCTTTCTCGGAGAAATCGGACTTACGTTTGACTGCCGTTGATGATTTTGATGAAAGAGACGGGATTCCGTTATCTTTCTCGGAGAAATCGGACTTACGTTTGACTGCCGTTGATGATTTTGATGAAAGAGACGGGATTTCGTTATCTTTCTCGGGGAAATCGGACTTACGTTTGACTGCCGTTGATGATTTTGATGAAAGAAACGGGATTCCGTTATCTTTCTCGGAGAAATCGGACTTACGTTTGACTGCCGTTGATGATTTTGATGAAAGAAACGGGATTCCGTTATCTTTCTCGGGGAAATCGGACTTACGTTTGACTGCCGGGAAGCTCTTTTGAAGAGGGGGTTAACTTTGGTTAACTCTGTTAAGTTGAGGACTAAATTGCAGAGTCCTGAAATTTTAAAGGGCAAAAGGGTCTTTTTGACCCTTCCATTGTGTCCGCGCGGATCAGAACGCGACCTGGACTGGTTTTAAATGAGGGCCAACGCCCTTCCTTCTCCTTCCTCACCCTTTTCCAGTTTTTTGCATTTACGAGAGAGAGAGAAAACCGAGGAGGGAAGCCATTTTTGGCCAAAAAACCTTCAAAAATCTTCCATTTTCTTTGATTTTCAAGCAATGGAACACGGGGAAGCTGCTGTCCAAGGCCAAGGACGCGGTCCGGTTGCCGAGAGGCGATTAGAGCTCGTTCGAATGAGGAGGCATTACACCCTTTCGCAATCGATTGCGGAGGAGCCGTACCCCGATGCATGGCAACATTGGGCTTCTGATCCGAGTCTCCGTACGGTATACTTCGAATCTCTTCATTCTCTTTGTCGATTTTTCATTTGAAATTGATTTTTGGTGATTTTTTTTCTTTTTTTTTAGATCCGAAAATTTTGATGTTCTTGGAATTGAAATTTGATTTTGATGCTTTGCATGTTGCAATGAGTATGTGGGTAACCAAAATGTGCATTTTGTTTGGAAGAAAGAATGGGCATTTTGCCATTTTTTTTTTAAATTCGAAAAATGCAATGAAAATTCGAAAATTATGTTCTTGACATTGAATCTTGAACTTGATGATTTGTATGTTACAATGAGTATATGGGTAACTCAAATGTGCATTTTGTTTGAAAAAAGAATGGGCATCTTGCCATTTTGGAATATGAGATGAAAATTTGCCCAAATCCGGGACGGACTTTTTGTAGAATTCTTGCAATGTGATATGAATGATATGAATGCATTTTTTTTTTTGTGAGAGTGTGATTTTCTGTGAAAATGGGACGGATTTTTCGTTCCCTTGACTGAATGTATGAATGGTAAAAAAATTGTTTATGTATGCTATTTCATGAAAAATGGGACGGAATCTTTTTTCTTCCGTTGACTCAATGTTATTGAGATGTTTTTTTTTATGTATGAATGAATGAATGGTTGTTGAAAGTCTTTTCTTTTGTGTAAGAAAAATGGGGCTGAGTCCATTGTATGCCGTTATGCTGCCCGAAAATTTTATGTCTATGATGCATGTGTATGCTCTCTCTTTTGGATGCAATTTTTTTTTTAATGCAATTTTTTTTTAATGCAATTTTTTTGAATGCAATTTTTTTCTTTTTTTTTGACTCTTTCTTTTTTTTTTTTTCAATTGCAGGGTGGAGATCGCTTTGTGACGCAGCAGCTGAACAAGATGAAGACTCGAGGATCAGTGGAGTCTGTGGTTGACCTGTGGGACCGGCTTCCAGTCTTGGGCCGAGGAGCTTTGATGAGTCCGAGACAGATCGTCATTGGGACCAGGCTGTATGAGTTTATCGAGTGCCTGAGGGGGCTGGTCAAGTTCTCCAAGAGCAAGGGCCTAATTTTTGCTTTGGCACAGCATTGGTGGGACGCAACCCACACATTTCATTTTTTCTGGGGCGAGGCCACGGTTACACCCTCCGATTACCCTGCGATTACTGGCCTGTCCTTTAAAGGACGGAGCATTGAGTGGAGAGACGGCTACAGTGATCGGGACCTGCAGGAGCTTCTGGGCTTTACCCCCATTCCCAAAAAGGGGATGGGGATGGAGTATGCCGTTGTCTACGGGAAGATCGTGGAGACCATCGGGAATTACGAGGCTGGGGACGAGAGAGTGGGTGCGGTGCAGATTGCTAGGGCTTTCTTGTGGTTTGCCTTTTCGAGCACACTTTTTGGACATGTCGAGGGGACGGCGATGTTTGCTTTGCTCAGGAGTTTGGAGGATGTGGAGATGGCTGGGGAGGTCTCTTGGGGAGAGGCAGGGCTGGCAGAGCTCTATTTTTCCTTGGATCGATATAGCCGGAAGGCCGTCAGCTCTTTGACATGCTTCGAGTTTCCTCTGGAGGTATAAGCTTTCTTTTTGCTTTCTCTCTTTTCTTTAAGCACGTATTCCTCTTTTTTTTTTGCACCGGATTGATGGGGTTTTTCCCTTTCGCAGGTATGGGCTCTGGAGTTCTTTCACGTCACGATGTGGCGGCAGCCGGCGGAGTACATCAGGGCATACCCGGCCATGCTCTCCTGGAGCAAGCATGCTCGGGAGAAGATAGGTTCTAAGGGGCGCACGACCCTTAAGTACAGGGAGTGCCTGCCTTTGACGAGGGCTGAGACGGATGAGGGGATGGTTTTCTACCCTTGGGACCGCTTTGATGTGGAGCAACTGAAGGGTGCCGAGAGATGGACCGTGCAGCGGAGGATTTTGAGGGGCTTGACTTGCGACGTATATTATCTGGGAGAGAGAGTGACGCGCCAGCATGGCATGAACTCGCCTTTGATGGCTCCAGTGGAGCCTCCCGCCGACATGATGCATCCGAGCGAGAGGTCGGAGACCTGGGGCGATTATCGAGGTGGCCAACACTTCTCGGCATTCGTGGCGATTGAGCAGTATCCGATATTTATCTTGAGGAGGTTGAGGATGCCCCAGGTCCTTGAGAGAGAGGGGGTAGGGATCGTACGGTACCCACGAACTGACTTTTCATATGTCCAGAATGGGGTCCGATTGAGGGTGCAGATCCCTCAGCCTGAGCGGCTTCCACGAGCTTTTCAGCCTCGTCCGGGTATGAAGGTAAGACTTTGTTGGTGTAATGCCCTAGGCTTTAGTTATGTTTAACTGAAAACCGTTATGTATCATCTTTATCGTTTATGTTTATTATTTGATTATTATATAGTTTGCATATTTATTGTAATAATCTCTGTCCCTAATTATTAAGAGAATAATTAGTATAATTGTCAATGGATAATCATATGATGATTATATGCATAGAGATGCACATTGAAATTATGGGTACTTGTTAGAGAACAAGTGACTGGACTTGACCTGTATGAGATTTATGTCATGGTCAAATGTCATAATTAAATCTCATATGGTCACTTCATTTAGTCCCTAGACCTGAGATTATCATGACCTTACATATGATGAAAGTTATGTTTGATTTTAGTCAAACGGTATCTTAACACGATATCTATAAAGGCTATCTTTGGCATGATCGGATTCATGATGGGAAGGAGATAAGTCAAGATGGAATTTGTCCCTCGGAAGAGAGATGTTTTGCTTGGGTCCCTCGATGAGTAATAATGATGAAAGCGTGTGGCCACACCCCAATATGATTGGACTATCATTATACTCAAGATCGAGAAAGCATTGAACAAATACAAGTTGACGTGGACCATGACTTGTGTTCAATATAACATCGTGAGACAAAGGGAGAAATGGAAGTGTACCATTGGAAACGTGAACTCTTACGTTGTGTTATTTGGGTAGACATAAAGGCTTGCTAGAGTCCGCTTATGTCTTATGAGGGTCGATATGATCGGACTCATTGCCAACATAATACAATCCTATTGGGTCATACACAAATAGAATGAATTGGTTGAACAAAAGGAAGAATGATTGAAAGTTTTCAGAAGCGGCTAAGTATGTCACGCGACATAACTAGCCACTGGCTAAATATATCACGCGACATAACTAGCCACCAGACGCGGATTGATAGCCTGGTCTCCTAATTCGATTAGGAAACATATTAATGCTAATGTAGTATAAATATGAGAGGTCTGTCAACCCTAATGGTCTAGCCGAATTTTTCAATAGAAATTCACAATCAAAAGTCCTCTCAATATTCTTCCATAAGTTTTAGGAATCTAGCAATTCCCAACCCGAGAATCGTTCTCGACATTCATATTTGTGTGGATTACCAAAAGAGGGTCTTAATTTTGTTCAAACAAATCAAAGACCTAGAGTTCAAATCTGAAGATCCAAAGGAGTTGAAGATTCGAAGATTTGAAGATCAAAAGTTTGTGATTACGAATCACATAATTATCCGTTCGATAGCTCAAGACGGGAAAGCAATTTAGGTTGGTAAATTCTATCTCATAGCAATTCAATTTAATCGTATAGAACGGATCTTAGGGCTTGGATTTTGTGTTAATTTTATGCTTAATTCCGCTGCGCATGGATCCATAAAACCCAATAGTGGTATCAGAGCCCCGTTCGTATGGTTAAGTTTGAATTAACATGCTAGAATGATTATATAAATTGTTTATATGTTCGTTGCATGTTTTTGTATGCGATAGAATTTTGATTGTTTATGTGAAACAATATGAAAATCGTTTTCGAATTATGATGAATTAAATCTGTAAAAGGGCTGTTTTATATGATTTAATTGCCATGTAATCTGAATTGATTGAAATCTGGAAATCCTGCGAACTGGCTACCTATGTCATGAGACATAGTAGGCCACATGTGGAAATCTGGTTATCTGGCTAGTTATGTCACGCGACATACTTAGCCACTGGCTAGTTATGTCACGCGACATAATAAGCCAAATACAAGCGTAATCGGTTTGTTTAATTTTTACGCTATTCTGTGATTGTGTTTACAATCTGATATGTTTATATGATAATCTGGATGCTATAAATTTCTGGAAATAAAATTTATAGGGCTATGCTAGATTAAATCATTGTTTATGATGCATGCTTAATTAATTCAAATATGTTTTTATTAATTGTTGCGATGCATGAATTAATTGTTCTTAAGTGTTAATAATTTTATTAGATGTTTAGTTGAAACATTGATTCATAGTTTCCTAATATGTTTAGATTTAGACATTGTAAATTTTGGATTTTATGATTGTTTATGGAAACAAGTCATAATTACGTGAAATTTAAAAGGAAACTGATTGTTTATAAAAGGTAATGATTATGTTGCCAAATCAGAGCTGATTTCTAATTGTGCATGACTAGGAGAGTTCTGTCTAAGGAAGAGTTGGTACTTAAGTAGTCCTTGTGGCTCACCTATCTTCCTGGGAACTTACCTGGTGCATGATTGTGACTATCTTTGCTGATATGCTTATAATCTACCTTAAAGAACCTTCATTTAACTTTTAAGTTCTTTATGCCAATCCATGATTAAAACACTTGAGACCACTCGGATAGTTTTGGGTGGGCTTGCCATAGCAAGGTGCTTTGATTCTATTCCGTTTGCGAGCAAGATGAGGAAATGGTGGTTCCTATACGTTTAAAATGGATGAACTTAATTTGGTTATCAAAATGGTTTTGGACCCAAGGCATAAGATGAGATTAAAATATGCTTGGACATATGATGTCTTAAATAAATCTCATAAAAGATCCTAAGAGTCATATATGATATGATTGATGTTTTCTACCTAATTAGTTTAATCTTGAGCGGTGCGCCATAGCGTACTTGAGATTAAATTAAAGTTGGATCTTAGCCCTAAGAGTCATATACGATATTATTGATGTTTTCTACCTAATTAGTTTAATCTTGAGCGGTGCGCCATAGCGTACTTGAGATTAAATTAAAGTTGGATCTTAGCCCATTAAATGCATATTATGCTTATTTGCATTGGAAGGTGTATGATTTAGTGGGAGTATTTGTAAAATACATTATTTGCTCTTAAATGATAAATGTGTTGATATTGATATGTGTTCATATAATTTGTATATTTTGTTGTAGAAATAGCATTACATAATGATAATTGCGATTCGTCCTTATGAAAGACAAAGTTCGAAAGGAACAATACATAATGTGTACGTTCTTGACGAATCCGTTCCTTACCGAACCCATTGCAAATGTTGCAAAGGGAAAATAAGGAAGCAACATTAGAAACATAGTGATGATTCTGACAATATTGCTTGCCTTGTATTTGCCACCATGTTTAAAGGCTCTTATGAAGAACCTTGAGCACATGATAACTATTCTTTTGTTCTAGCACACCGCATAAAGGAAATGTTCCAAATGCGAACTAGGCAAAAGATATATGTTGTGGTGAAGGCTCTCAATTCATATGATGAAAGAAGGAGCAATCCACAAATTGTGTTAATGGTTGACACAATAAAAGGGTTCATAAAGGAAGGAAAAGAAGGTAAAGCAAAAGTTGCTAAACCTAGGACAAATGTTGTCAAAGCCGAAGAGGCTAAACCCAAAGTGTCTCAAAAGGATGCATTTTGCTATCATTGCAATAAGATTGTCATTGGAAGCAAAGTTGCAAGGCTTATTAGGAAGGCCTAAAAGGTGAAGAAGGGCAATATGATTGCTACTACTTCAAATATCTATATGATAGATATTTTCCCTTCGACTTCTTATTCTTGGGTATATAATACCGGATTGGATCTCACATTTGTTTAAATGTGCAAGGAATAAAGAATAGAAAGCCACTCAAATAAGGTAAATTAAACCTATGCATGGGAATGGAGCAAGAGTTGCAACATTAGCCATAAGGGACTTATGAAGTTACTTTACCTTGTGAAGTAGTACTTGTTTTGAACAAGTATGACTACGTTCCGAATTTGAGTAGGAGTATTATTTCCGTTTCTTAAATGGATGATGAAGGATATAATTTTCTTATTTTCAATAAGAAGTTTTATATTTATTTAATGATATGCCTTATTGTAATGCATATGTCATTGAATGGTCTTCATATCTTTGATGATGAGAAACAAAATAATATTGAAGATATCTAAAATATAAATGGGATTTCTGAACCGAACGATATGAACAACGCGTTCATATGGCATTGCAGGCTTGATCAAATAAATAAGAAACATATATCTAAACTCCATTAACATGGACTTTTAGACTCATATGACCATGAATCATTTGAGGAATGTGGATCTTATTTATTGGGATTATTGACCAAACCACCCTACACTAAAGTAGTGGGAGGGCTAGTGACTTATTGGTCATTATACATGAGATGTATGTGGACCATTAAGTAGCATTGCTAGGGGAAGACTTCGGTATTTCATCACATTTCACTAAAGACTTATCTAGATATGACTATGTCTATCTGATGAAGTCCAAAGGTGAATCGTTTGAGATGTTTCGAACATTTCAAGATGAAGTGCAAAACAAACTTGGCAAAACTATTAAGTACTTCGATTAGATCAAGGTGGTGAATATTTGAGCCAAGAGTTTGACAATCATCTCAAAACTATGAAATCGTTTCAAAGTTGACTCCACCCGGAACATCACATTGTATGGTGTGTCTATAGGAGGAAGTGAACCTTGTAGGACATGGTTCATTCGATGATGTGTCAAGTTGACTTTCCTAATTCCTTTTGAGGATATGCATTAGAAATAATGCGGTTACACTGAATTGAGTCCTTACTAAATCGGTTCCTAAGGCCCCACATGAGATGTGGCATGGAAGAAAACTTAGTTTGTCTTTCATGAAGATTTGGGGTTGCGAATCTTATGTAAAGAGACTTGTCTCTTATAAGTTAGCACCAAATTTGACAAAGATTATTTTCGGAAATTAATCTTACAACCGCAAAGAGAACAAAATGTTTGTTGCTCTATACGATTCGTTTCTTGAGAAATAGTTTTTCAATAAAGAATCTAGTGGGAGTAAAATTAATCTTGAAAAGAGTTCAAGAACCTGAAAACACTACAAGAATCAGGGTTTTTAGCCACGGTCGTCGGACCGTGGTAAATAGAGTTAAAACCGTGGCTAATAGTATTTACCACGGTTTTGTCACGTTTTTACGTCCGAGGCTTTTGTGAGCGTCGCTTATACTGTTCTACGTTTTTCTAAACCGTGACAAATAGTATTTGCTACGGTTATGGTCACGGTTAAAAATCGTAGCACAATAAGTGTGATATATGTTATTTTTTATTTGTCACGGTTGTTGTGACATTTTCTAAACCGTGACAAATAGTATTTTTTATTCGCCACGGTTGTTGTGACATTTTAAAAACGGTGCAATTTGTAATACTTGTGACAATTTGAAACCGTCACAAAAGTTATATGCGACATATAAATCATTATTTGTATTGATAATTAATGTGGCAAATGATACCATAACGTGTGTTTTTCATATTTGTAACACAATTCAAAACTGTGATATATAATATTTTTTAATTATAAAACCTAGTGTACTATATATTCATTGTACTACATTTAGTAGCAATAAAAGAGTTAAATGACCATTTTAACAGTAATGCATAAATTTTCATAAAAATCCAAAAACGGTGATATAAGTGCTTAAACAAAAATCCTAAATAATTCATTCTAGTAAATCAAATCTAACAACTATCTATAAAGCATTTGCTACTATTAAGCATTTGTCTTAAGTTAAACATGTACAAAAGTGTAATCATGGCCATAATCAAGTCTAAAACATCAAAGTTTTGAAGTTGAAGTTGATGTTGAAGATCAAAGAGACATCATCAAGGCTCCAATCCTGTCATGCGTATACAGAAAAGCAAATCTTCATAAGTGAATGAATATCGTTGACAATTGAAAATATAAACAAAATCAAGTAATTACTAATCGATGACATGACATATGTATGAAACCGAGAGAAATCGATAAATGCAAGGTTTGTCAATCATCACCCAAGTGCAGAGTACACTCCAGATCAGAAAGACCTTACAACCTACATCTATTGGTGAACACAATTCTTAGCCGAAAAGGGGGGGGTCAAGATAACATTCTTTCCTTTATGACCAGCAATCTTACCAGCTTGTTGTCCACAAAAACCAGCGCATGGCAGGTAGCAAGTATCTCTTGCGTATGAGATGGCACTTTACTTGTGTCTGTTTCTAGATCTGCAATGTCAGTCAACCCACCTACTCCAGAGAACTCCTGCAGATTGGAAGTGTGAACATATTAAAAGGAAGGCCAAGTTGACTACTGGAGCAACTACGCTTAATATTAGAGTTGCATTTCGTATACCATGTCATCGGATGTCGGCGTCCAGTCTTGTCAAACAAAGCATATGTCAACCTGAAAAAGATATAACTATTTATCAAACAAAACCAATCTCAAATCACATTCACTAAAAGTAGATAATGACCCCATTCGGAGAGCTTAATACACATGGCCAGTGATTCCTCTAAACTTTTAAAATACTTGGTCATAATTTCATGGAAGTTATCTTACATGCAACTACTTTAATTACATAGTGCATCTACTCGGTGATAGTTTGGTTTGACCCTTTGAGTAGCATTTGGAGGGGGGGAGGCAAGTATTCATATACATTCTCAGCCACTTGAACAGCTTAAGCTATTAGAGAAGCTGCAGAACATTATGGTCACACATTGTGCGCAAAATCAAGGCCACTAATTGCAGAGTTATGAGCAAATATACCCAACCCATACAAATTCCTAAGACGTAACAAATATAATGCAAAGAAGCAGACAACTATGCTCAATTCCAATTTTAGACAACGCCATTCATTCGGTCCAAAGGCAGGCTAATGTTCCGGCCTCTACTATCTTATGTGTTTACGTATTAACATGCAAGCCAAAGAAAAAGGACACAAATAGAGGCCAAGATCAGAAAAAATAACTAGCGACACTATGAAGGGTAATAGTAAAAACTACACCAAATGAGCCTAACATGATGACACAATAATGAAGATAACTTTTGGCGCTACTCACCTTTCCAGCAAATGGAATTCTGAAAGGTTCAGTACAAAATATCCCGCGTCGTGCCAGTGCAATCAAAGATGTATTAACAGCTATTGACAACTCCATTGGCAGTTCAGGGGGAATCACGGAATTTATAGTCAATGAACAACTTAGGAGAAGCTTGTATGGAACACACAACTGAAGCCAGATTATCTACCACTTGATATGGACAGCAATAAAAGAAGACCTCTCTACTTTAAAAGAACCGAAACCTTATGATAAGTCATCATGTAAAAGCTTTATGTTTCTCGCTGAATAAACTGTTAAACGTCAGCAGCAGAATACGAGTACAGAGTACTTACACCCTTAGCAAATTCCACAATGAGACGACTTCCATTTAAATATCTGCCGTTTAAGCTGTACCTCGCATCATCAGCATCCCGTGGATCGCTAAATTCCTGTCATTACAAGTTGATGCACAAAGCAACATAGGCAAACCAATGGTGTATAATACATGAATAATTAGGTTTTCCAGCATGATTGGGAGATAGCTTGAATGCATTAAATTAGAAGCAAAAAAGCAAAAATAAGAAATTAATAGAAAAGTTAGGAATACGATACATACGACGAACGCAAAGTCATGCTTCATATCCACATCTCGTACTCTGCGGAAATGGTTGCCAGAAACAGTAAGGCCATCATTACTTAAGTGCATCATACATCGCCCCACAAGAGAACAACACACCAGATTGGATTGTTGCCAATTCCATAAAAACACACAATAATACTACAGTAAGAATCGCCAAAGTCTCCTAACACTCGGCAAGACTTTCCACCAATTCCACCGAGGCCAGACTCACCATTGACCTCCAAGTCGGGTAAAAGCCCAAAAACCTTCAACAAGATCATCATGTTAAATCATAGATACCTAGAGTCATGATAACCCTCCGAACATAAATGATCAATAACGTAGACCCAAGCATAGAAAAAGCTTGGCAAAAAGCCGAGGACTCCAAAAACGTTCATTGAAGTGAGCTCCTGATACATATATACTTCCAATGCTCTAATTTCCCATAAACATTTGTGCACATGCTTTAGTGGTTATACGATGAAAAATGTTCTGCAGGGCATACATGCATCACCAAGGCAGTATGAATGTTGATCCAAAATGCAAGATTTTCTTCACACTTCACGCTTCAGCTTCATCGGATCAACCTTCTCGAGATGTTTAATAAGAGATCTGAAAAGTTTGGACTTCAATCAATAAGAACATAGGGATTAAAGAGAATCCAACTAATAAAAGAAGGAAAATTCAAAATCGCGGGCCTTCTATTTATTCTTCAAATGAAAGCCACAAGACCCCAAGAGGCCGGCAAGATGACAGAGGTTCACAGAAGTTGAGGTTGGAGTTAGCGTGACACTATCTACAGTCAAATTAAGACACCCCAGCACCTTCTACCTAAAAAGAAGGGCTGAAAACAAATAGGACGGCCCATGTATGTAGCAAGTTCAGAGGTAGAAACAAATCTGAGGGGTTTTAATACATATAACAATGTTAGTAAGGAATATGAAGTTGTCCACTTGGAGTACCTAAAATTTTCAAGCATTTTAGCAGCATAATTGAAACTATCATCATCTAGGCATATCTTCAAAACATCTATCATATCAGCATATGGCCCTCTCTCCTCTTTACGGTCTTTGAATTGTCCAGACCCTGTAAAAGAACCAGATGAAAAACTCTTGTCCATGTCTTATTTTGGGAAAAAAATAGGACATTATAATTGAACATGAGGGAGGGAGGATTTTGCAAGCTATCGATTACCTTCAAGAATATTTCGGCGTGTGAAGATTTCTAGGTTTGCGGTTTGCGTTGAATGAAGATTTGCCAGGAAGCTTCTTGCTTCTTGAAGCTTTCTTTCCCCTAATTCCGAACCAATTCACAGGAAAGCCACCACTATCAATTGACCTAAGCGGGCAGTTTCACTCTGTTCTGAGTCGCCGGAGTAGGGTTAGCTGGGTCTCCTGTCCTCCTGCCGGTGGGGAATCCGCTCCCGGGTCGTCGCTTTGCTGTTGAAGGTTTGCGTTGAACTGCGACAATAAGAATAAGAACTGGCCAAAATCCTAATTAGCTAAGAATTCTAGGAGGAATCGGAAATCAGAAACGATTTGGATTTGGATTTGGATTTGGATTTGGAATTGGAATTGGAATTGGATTTGGATCGACATGAAATTTTTGGGGGGAATTTTGGGAGGGGAATTTGGGGAAGGCACTGGAGTTTTGGATTTTGAACGTAAAAATAAAATTAAAAGAATAGTTATCCCTCTTAAACCACGGTTAACTATTAAACCGGTGCAAAAAAAAATATTTGCTCCGGTTAAGAAGACCGTGGTTTATAGTAAATTATTTGCCACGATTAACGGACCGTGACAAATAAAATGTGACAAAAACATCTTTTTCTTGTAGTGAAATGACATGGATCCAAGAGTAGAGACGGAACCAAGTTCACAAAGGAGTTGTGGAACCGGTTCAAGATGAACAAGTCCATCGTAGATCAGATAGGTTACAATCCGAACCCAAGAAATATTGATTTCTCGTATCGGAAAGTAATGAAGTAAAAGTCATTAAGAATGACAATCCTACTTCCTATCTTGAGGCGATGTCCACTCCTAATTTGGATAAATGGTTAGGAACCATGGAATCCGAATTACAATCCATGTTTGACAATCAAGTTTGGAACTTGATTGGGCTACCTGAAGGTGTAAAAACTAATGGGATGCAAGAAGGTCTTCAAGACCGACATGGATGGGAAGGTGTGTACTTTCATGACTAAGGATTGTAACAAAGGGATTTAGGCAAATTCATAGTATTGACTATGTTGAAACCTTTTTCGCCAGTTACAATGTCGAAGTCTGTTAGATTTTCAATTGCCATTATCACATATTGTGACTATGTGATATGACAAATGGATGTCAAACGACTTTTTTTAAATGGAAAGATTATTAAGGATGTGTATAGTACACAACCCGAATAGTTTGACGATCCAAGAAACTCTAATAGAGTATGCATGTTGCAAAGATCCATGAGATGGGTTGAAGCAAGCTTAAAGGAATTAGAATCTTCGTTTTGATGAATTGGTCAAAGAGTTTGACTTTATCAAGTACGAAGATGAACCTTGTGTATGCATGAAATTCAGTGGGAGCATGGTATTATTTCTATTGTTTATTACAATGATATCTTACTCATTGGAAAAACAAGTTCCGACACTTAAGACTGTTAAGTCTTGGTCAAGGAAAGGATTCTCAATGAAAGATATGGGTGAAGCCGCTTACATCCTTGGCATCAAGATCTATAGAGATGGATCTAGAAGGATAAATTGGTTTGAGTCAAAGTGTTCACATTGACAAGATTCTTAGAAGAGTCTAAGAAGAGTAGCTTGTCAATGGGTCATGGTATTTCTCTTAGCAATATTCATTGTCTTATGACAACTGATGAGCAAAAGGGAATGAATGAAGTTCCATATGCTGCGGCACTTGGATCTGTCATGTATGCCATGATTTGTACTAGACTCGACGTCTCGTATGCTATAAGCATGATGAGTCGATACCAATCTGATCCTGTTGAGAACCAATGGATGGCGATCCAAGATGATCCTAAGTACTTAAGAAGAACTAAGGATACGTTCTTGGGATTTGAAAGATTGGAAGTTAAATCTTGTTGTAAGGGTTACAAAGATGCTAGCTTCCAAACTGACAAAGTTATTTTAAAATCGCAATTAGGATTTGTGTTTGTGCTTATTAGAGGTGTAATTTTGATTGGAAGAGTTCCAAGCAGAAATTGTAGCCGATTCTACTACTAAGGCCATATTTTAGCAACATATGATGTAGCTGAAAGAGGCAGTTTGGATCAAAAGTTCATTTAGTGTTTTGGAAACACTTCAAGTGTTTTTCCAAGTATCACTAATCCGTGGAACTTTGTTGTGATAATTATGGTGTCATTTGTGCAAACAATGGAACCAAAATCACAACGGTGATCCAAACACTCACTTAGACGTTCTTCGAGGAATTCATAAAGAATGAGAAGACGTTAAGATATAAAAAATATCAACCGATGATGACATAAGGGATTCACTTACAAAGACCCTCGCATAGGTAGAAGCATGGTGGGCATGTTAGATCCATGAGTATTCGATACATAAATGGAGCCTAGTGCAAGTGGGAGACTGTTGGTGTAATGCCCTAGGCTTTAGTTATGTTTAACTAAAAACCGTTATGTATCATCTTTATCGTTTATGTTTATTATTTGATTATTATATAGTTTGCATATTTATTGTAATAATCTCCATCCCTAATTATTAAGAGAATAATTAGTATAATTGTCAATGGATAATCATATGATGATTATATGCATAGAGATGCACATTGAAATTATGGGTACTTGTTAGAGAACAAGTATTCGGACTTGACCCGTATGAGATTTATGTCATGGTCAAATGTCATAATTAAATCTCATATGGTCACTTAATTTAGTCCCTAGACCTGAGATTATCATGACCTTACATATGATGAAAGTTATGTTTGATTTTAGTCAAGCGGTATCTTAACACGATATCTATAAAGGCTATCTTTGGCATGATCGGATTCATGATGGGAAGGATGATAAGTCAAGATGGAATTTGTCCCTCGGAAGAGAGATGTTTTGCTTGGGCCCCTCGATGAGTGATAATGATGAAAGCGTGTGGCCACACCCCAATATGATTGGACTATCATTATACTCAAGATCGAGAAAGCATTGAACAAATACAAGTTGACGTGGACCATGACTTGTGTTCAATATAACATCGTGAGACAAAGGGAGAAATGGAAGTGTACCATTGGAAACGTGAACTCTTACGTTGTGTTATTTGGGTAGACATAATGGCTTGCTAGAGTCCGCTTATGTCTTATGAGGGTCGATATGATCGGACTCATTGCCAACATAATACAATCCTATTGGGTCACACACAAATAGAATGAATTGGTTGAACAAAAGGAAGAATGATTGAAAGTTTCTGTAAACTGGCTAAGTATGTCACGCGACATAACTAGCCACTGGCTAAATATGTCACGCGACATAACTAGCCACCAGACGCGGATTGACAGCCTGGTCTCCTAATTCGATTAGGAAACATATTAATGCTAATGTAGTATAAATATGAGAGGTCTGTCAACCCTAATGGTCTAGCCGAATTTTTCAATAGAAATTCACAATCAAAAGTCCTCTCAATATTCTTCCATAAGTTTTAGGAATCTAGCAATTCCCAACCCGAGAATCGTTCTCGACATTCATATTTGTGTGGATTACCAAAAGAGGGTCTTAATTTTGTTCAAACAAATCAAAGACCTAGAGTTCAAATCTGAAGATCCAAAGGAGTTGAAGATTTGAAGATCAAAAGTTTGTGATTACGAATCACATAATTATCCGTTCGATAGCTCAAGACCGAAAAGCAATTTAGGTTGGTAAATTCTATCTCATAGCAATTCAATTTAATCGTATAGAACGGATCTTAGGGCTTGGGTTTTGTGTTAATTTTATGCTTAATTCCGCTGCGCATGGATCCATAAAACCCAACAGGCTTATCCTTCCCACCTCTCTTTTTTTTTGCTTCTGTCTTTCCCTTTCTTTCCTGTCATCATTTTTCGCCTCAATTATTTCTGACGCTTTTGCTTCCGTGCAGTTTCCAGAGGTGGTCGTGGAGAAGCTGACGAAGCAGGTGATCGGGGCTAAGAGATTCATTAGGAGGATGGTTGCTTGTGGAGCCCCTCAGGCTAGAGCGAGGCGAGCACAGCCGGCGCCTGTCGAGCGGGAGACTTCCCCTGAGCCTTCTGAGCATTCTTCTGAGACTCCTCTTTCTCCTCTCATAGATCCCAGCGTGGTGCTGCCTTCGGACCACGTCATTCTCGGGGATCCGTACGGGCAGGGGCATGTCTGGCATCACGGTAGGTCTTCTTCACACGTCCAGGAGTCCAACGCATTCACCTTCGGATATGACTTCTTTGCGGATCTTGGTTTGCGCATGTCGTAGTCAAAGGCCGGCTGTCTGACGAGCCTTCTTCCGGAGACGAGGACGATGATTCTGAGCCCGAGACATTCATGGCTACCGAGGAGGCGGGCCCGAGCCGCAAGAGGGGTCGGGGGAAAGCACCGGCCACCGAGGATTCTGATTGACTTCTGAGATTGATTTCTGGGACTGGGGCTGGGATTGTACTTATTCAGACAGATACATTTTATGCACATTTTTTTTGGAATGTAATAATTATTTTATGAATGCAATTTTATATGAATGCACTGTTGCATGAGCCCCGGTTTTTTGGCAAGGGTGTGAGTGTTTGGTATATGAACTGTTTGGGCAGGCTTTGCACAGGTTTCGAGTGACCGGGATGAAATATTCCTCCGTGGTGCAGCAGTTTGAACTGCTGCAGATTTTTTCTAATGGTGGCAATTATGTCCGTGCGGATAGGACAGCTTTCTGACACTGTCCTTTAATTTTGCTTCAGATCTGGTTTTCCTTTATTTCAAATTCAAACACCTTCTTCAACCACCAGTTCAAACAGCCATTTTCGGGAAGAAGGAGAGAAAAACCATGGAGAGAATTGTGATCATGCAAAATCCACCCAAATTATCCCAAAATTCTCAAATGCAATTCTTCACCAAGTTTAAAGAGTGGTGCCGGGAGATTATGCATGAGAGGAGGCCATTCTTTGAAGAAAGGTACAAGATACGATGCTTGTGGTCTCTCAAGGAATTGATTCCAGATTATGATCTTTTGAGAGATTCTTCCTCATTTTGGGAAACTAGAAGGCATGTTTTTTGCTTTTCTTACAATGAAATGGTCCCGACTGTTGAAGAATTTCGGGCTTTGCTTGGTGGTCCTGAGGTGGAAGAGATTGCAATTCCTTTGCCCGGAGGAGCCTCTTACGTTGACAAGCTGTGCAACCTTCTTCATCTTTCCCCGGAGGAAGCACAAGGTATGATCTGTGGTCCCGATCATTTTAACATTTCTGGTCTTCCTGATAGATTTAGGGGCTTAGGCTTGGTGGATGATGCCTATTGGGATGCTTTTGCACTTTGCATGTTTGGTACCTTGTTCATGGTTTATTCCTTTGGGAATTGTCACCGGGCTCTACTGGATGTGGTTGTTCACTGTCGCTTGGGCAGAGATGTTGTACCTTTGATCTTGGGAGAGACTTTTCATGCTCTCGACAGGCTGGCTACCAGGAGGCAGTATATGCACGGGGGCAGCCCATTTCTCTTGACTTTGTGGCTGATGGAGCGCCTGGGGGTTCTTCGGGAAACTTCTGATATGATCAAGCCTCGACATTCGCCAAGAGAGGGTTTTGTGGATTTTGATGATCGTGGCTCGTGGGAGCGTTGGATGGCTGGCCGTCGATCGAAGATATCAGATGGTCGGTGCGTCATTGGCGGGTGGAGACTCGGAGAATACTTCAGACGAATCTCCCGTGGTTATGCTTCCGGGCTTTCGCACCCAGCTTTTACATTCCTGGCTTTGGTTCTCGAGACAGCTTGGTTTAGAAAGGCAGTTCCTTTGGAGGACTTTTGATGATATAGCCACTAGGGTGGTGGCTTCGCTTCTATGGAGGATCCTTCGGTGTTTCCCTTTCTTTCCCGAGTATGGAGGTATGACGTCTTTCCTCCTCGGTTATCCTCAGGCGTCCGAGACTCCGTGTTCTTGACCACTGGGTACTGGATTGGTACGAGAGGCATTTGGGAGAGACTCAGATGGCTATTTTGAGACGGCGTGAGGCCATTGTGGGTGCGGAGGACCCGACGCTAGCTTTGGAGAGGAGAAGGGCCGAGGCGAGGGCCAACCCTTACATGACGGGAGCGGAGATGTTGTGGACCGACTAGGAGGCTTATGTCAAGAGACAAGAGAGGAGGGCTCCTATGCTACCAGCTAGGCTAAGCACAGGAGATGAGAGATGATGCTAGGGCCACTAAGGCCCCGACGTAGGCAAATTTGGTTTGATAGATCCCGTCCCTACACCAGCAGCTTGGTAGGAGGAAGACCGACATTTTTCCCGTTCGTAGGAAGAAGACCCGAAGCGGGGAAGAAGAGGGGAGATGCCAAGACGAGCGGCTTGGAGTGACCTCGAAGTTTTCCGAGTATCCCTTTCTTTTTGTAGCACACATTACTAGTTTGATTATGTATCTTAGTTTTCTTTTAGCAAAGTTGCCGCTTGTAGGAATGAACCAGGCTTAGATTCATCAAAAAGTTTTTAACCGTAATGAATATGTGAATTGCTTTAGAGTTTTTCGAGACGCTTTCATGGTCTCGATCGCTGTATTGATGTCAAAGTATGACTTTTATTTGTATTTTTAGACCGAACCGTTTCCGGCCGCCTACTTTCCCTTCTGGACAAAGGGCTCGTGTCTCCGTAGTTCGACCCGACTTTTTTTTTTTTTTTTTTGTTTTTTTTTTTTTTTTTTTTTTTTTTTTTTTTGGTGCAACCTCGTTTTTTACCTAGGCCGCCCTTTTCGGTTTTCAACTTTTTTTCTTTATATTTTTCTTTTTTTTTATTTTTTTGACTCGTTGTTTTTACGCGTAGTATCTGCAGCCTTGTCACCATTTACTCGGGTGTACAAAGGATTTCCATCGAGGTCCGCAAGTTGCATGGCTCCTCCGGAGAAGATCTTCTCGGACGACATATGGCCCGACCTGCACGGGTTCCCATTTGCCAAGTGGGTTGATACGGACTGGGGGCTTTTCTTTCAAAACGAGATCACCTTCTCGGATCTCCCGATGCTTTCACTTTCTTGTCGAAGGCCTCGGGCCATTCTCCCTTGGTATGCTCTGGATATATTCCATGGCCTTTAATCGTCGTTCATCTAGCAGGGCCAATTCATCATGGCGACTTTGGAGCCATTCGACCTCATTGATCTGACTTTCCAACAGTACACGGAGTGAGGGGATTTCTAACTCGATTGGGAGTACGGCTTCCATTCCGTAGGTAAGAGCAAAATGGTGTTTCCCCGTTGCGGTTCGAATCGATGTCCCGTAGCCCTGCAGTGCCAGTAGCTTCTCGGGCCAATCTCGACCTCGGACAGCCATTTTCCGAATGATGTTTTCTAAGGTCTTGTTTGCTGCTTCGACGGCTCCGTTGGTTTGGGGCCTGTAGGGAGATGACTTGTGACGGGTTATTCTGAATTCTGCCAGCAGCCTGTCGCATTCCCCTTCAAAGTGGGATCCATTATCTGAGATGATTTCGGCTGGCAACCCGTATCCGCATATGATGTTTTCTTTGATGAAGAGGGCTACTTTCTTTGAATTGAGGACTTTTGTAGGGCATCCTTTCTAGTTCCTTCGAAGAAACTACCAATCTCAAGCGTCTCTTTAGGGCTCTTCTCAGCTCCTGATTCACACTTGTCAAAATCTCTTCGGGCACTGGGCTCGATTTTCCTCTTTCCGAACAACCTCGCTTAAAGATTTTTGCTCTCTTTTTTTTTTGTTTATTTAATGTGTCTCAGTTTCTTTATCTAATGAATCATTATTAAATGTTTTTTTTTTATTAGTTAATTTATCATTAGTTAAAGTGGCAATCAAGGGATACTCGTAAAGGTCATTTCATCGAGAACGAAAAGGAATACATCATTTGCTACGTACTTGTAGTCTTCATGCGTAAGGCCATCTGGACGACCCTAGAGACTCCGACCTTAACAATGAGAGACTCCTGAGGACTCTTCCTAGATTGACACAAAGGGACGGGGACCAATCCAGGCTTGGTGATCATTTCTTCTTTGGTCGCGGACGGCTCGAGAGAGTTTCCCGATTCTTTAATGGCATCGCCGCCGCTGACCTCACGACTGGAATTATACCGTTTCGTCCTCCTTCCTCGATCATCGCTACCATTTCTTTGACCGAGCTGAAATCAATCAGTCCGGCACTGGATCTCTTCCCCGAATAACCGCGTATAATCGGACCATCCCAATCATCTCAAAGACTTCGTGGCTTTGGCTGCACCGTCACATTCAAACTCAAAGCCGGGCCATCCCGGGCAAGTAGGGAAGTGGTTTTCGAACTGTTCCACTAGGCTTGGCACGCCTTCAAGGAGTACTCACTTTTCATGGTAGTGGTAGCCTGGTATCTCGGGTAGGTCCAAACATTCTACTGGACCGAGTTAGCTTGCCCCCGAACTTGTTGAGGCTATCATATAGCTTCACCCACCCTTCTCGTAGGAGTGGGCTCGTGGATGTTACCCGGTTGTGTGGGACCCTTTACAAAGTAGTCAACTAAATTAGGACTAAAAGGGAGAGATTTAGGGTCATTGACCGAGACCCTTCCCCGTGATAGCTTCTTTCCTTCGTAGAGCAAATTCTTTTTCTTTCGCACTGGTCCACCGAGGAGGCCTCATATCCTGTGCCGTGGCGAGTTTTCTGTCCTTTCACCTCGATGAGTTTGTGAGTTCCTTGTTGGTGCTTCCTGCATCGAGGCCAGTAGATAGCTCATCTTTCTCATCATTTTCAAGACCGAGGGATTTTATCCCGAGTGATCGTCGATCTATGTTGCACACTTGGGCTTTGGGAGGCCTCGACCGTGAAGCCCGTTAGCATGAGACCTTCCTCATCATGTTTGATTTCCGTAATAGGTATTCCACCCGTATACGTGCCCTCCAAGGTGACTAAATCCCCGTAAATGGTTGTCGTGTCCCCATTCGAGACGAATTTCACACACCGGTGGAGGCTTGAGGCGACCCCCTGACCTCGATGCAGCCAAGGTCTTCCCAATAAGGCATTAAAAGTGATCGATGTCAATAACCTGGAATTCCACAGTATCAATTTCTCGCCAAACCATAGGTCCAAAGTAGCAACTCCAAGGACTGCCGAGATGTCGAGTCGTAAGCTTTGACTGTGAGGGAGGAAGGCTTCAAGTCTGTGGACTTGATGTCAAGCAGTGCTCATGATCTTTGCCTAAGGATATTCATTCCGACTCCATTGTCGACCAGTGACCCGAGGAGGCATTGTTCATCCAATTTGACCGTGATGAAGAGAGGCTCGTATGATTAGCCCCAAATTGAGGGAGGTCGAGATCCGCGAAAGTGATTATGTTCCCGTAGTGGATGTTTCCAATCACTGTACCACGTCATCGGGAGTAGCATCAATAGACCAAGGTGCGGGCCGTGCTTTCTTCCAGCCTTTAGCTTATGGGGATAGGGATGAGGTGAGCAGGGACCATAGAGAGATGTCGGCATCGTGCTTGCTTCCAACTGCGAGCACGGGATCCTCCTTTCCGGGTCGAGCTTCGCTGTCTTAGCATAGGGGCGGCGGCTCTCCTCAGATGCTTGATCTGTGGCCTTCTTATCTGCCTTGGGATTCCCTTGGAAGATTTGCCCGGATCGGGTCAACAGGTTGACTTCCTCATCAGTTGTTTCTTGACTAGATTTCTTCAATGCTGCTAAGGTCAATGGGGGAGGCTTTTTGGCTATCGGCCATTGGTTCTAACGGAGTCTAGCAACGGTGAGGGGCTGAGCTGTACTGGCTCCTTCCTGGGCGGCCCTTATAACTGCTTCCCAAGTCACAGGCTTTTGAGTCTGGGGTTGTGTTATTGCCCACAGAGCTAGGGCATCCTCTGATTCACTCCCATAGTCTACCTTATTCATAGTTATCATACAACAAGAGTCGCTATTGTTGGGGCTCGGCGGCTTTTCGATCTCATCCCCGGTATAGTGCAACCATTCTGGTTCCTTTCTGTAATACTCAGAGCTGGAGATGATTATAGCACTCTGTGTGGGGGGCGCATCCGGTATCATGCCGGTTTCCGTGACTTCTCCGAGAGGCGACATACATTCGGGGAAGGTGACCTCTTCTTGGGTAACCCCGACAAGGAGTGTTACTTTGTTCCGGGGTGGATTTGATCTGACCATGGTTATTTTCTCATTTGGGCAGATGGGAGTTAGTTTCCCTCTCTCTATCAGATCTTCGACTATCAGCCTGGATCGGATGCCTGAAAACCCTTTCCCCAAAGCACAGTAGGCAGTGCTGAATTCTAGGACATCCACGTGCTCAGCCCCAGGAAATTTCATGGCCTTCATGTCCTCGGTTTCATATTCGTCTTCTGAAGTGTCTTCGGTCTTATGGCTATCAGCCTCCATCTCATCATACATCTTTTTTCTTTCACCCTTGCAAGTAGGGCTCCATTGGGTAAAGGATAGGCAACGTTCCCCCTCGTAGTTCGATGTAGCAGTTCGATATATCTGGGTCCAAATAAGGAGCACCCGGGGTCCATTGTAGGGCACTGGAGCAATTAGGAAGGCGTCATGTGGATCCATAGGTATGAAAGCCACTGGGGAGACGTTTAGATCAATAACCCTTTTCAGTGATTGCAGGCACTCGTGCGTGCTCAGCGGCCGGTTGTGACCCTTACGGTTGTTATGCCATCCGTTCTCGGGAAAGAAGAAAAAGATCCGATGACGTTTATGAATTCTTCATCTTCTGGTCGCTGAAACCCTCCATTCTCGACCAGTGCTTCAATGAACCCTTTCCATTCACCGGTTAGGTTCTTATAAGGAACATTGTGTTCTAGGATTTCGGATGTGTGGATGATCTGGGCGCGCTTTGTCCCTCATCCTCTACGGCATCTTCGACAGCAGACCGCAGGTGCAGCTTTCTTGCTCGATTCTTCTCGATTGTTCTAACCATCTTGTGTAAATGGTTCTCTCATGTTTTGACCGGAACAGCCCCAGTTCTTCAGTATCAGCCTTCCCTTCATCCGAGAAATAGCGGGCCTCGTACTCTTGCAGGAAGTCTCTGACATGAGACCAAGGTGGGTTGATTCGTTCAATATCCTCAAGGCTGAGGGGGAATCCGAATTTAGGATCCTCGACAAGGTTGGCCATGGGTATTTGGGAACCTTCATCGGCATCTTCCTGGGCATGCGAAGGTTCTCCGCATTCAATCATATTTATCTGATTATGGTTCCTTGGCAGAGGATTTTTGACTGTATTAGGCCCTTCGGGGCCTTCCAACTTTCCTTGCTCTATTAAGCCTTGGATCGCCTTTTTCAGAGTGAAGCAGTTGTCAGTCAGATGTTCGTAGGCTTGATGAAAAGCACAATACTTTGAGGTATCCACAGGAGCATTCGGATTCCTGGGTTGGAAATTCTCCAAAGGCCGCAGCAAGCCTTCTTTCACCAGTCCCCTAAAGATGTCGTTCAGGCATTCCAAAGTTTTCGAGGTTCATGACCCGTGATGCAGGCCTCGGCGGTTTTCTGGGAGCAAAAGGAGTTGTGTTATTACATTCTGTCTCCACATAATTAATCATCTCTTTGCCTTTAGCTTGGGAGCCGAGGCGGTGTGGAAGGAGGAGCCCGTATACGTAGCTTGAGTGCAGCGGCCGGTTGCTGATTGTAAGCCTTTTCAAACTTAGGCATGCTGAGTTAACCATGGCCCGTAAGTCCGAGTACGGGAAGTGGCCGAGGGAGGCTCTCGAGATGTGGTTTCGGGAATGACCGAAAGATATCCAGTTGTTCCTCTTCGTAAGGAGGGATGGCCATTTCACCGAGTTTCGAATTCCACTGCTTGTAGAAGTCCCCAACATTCTCGTCGGGACGCTGCACTGTTGTCTGCAGATCAACTCTATTTGTTTCCCATTCCAAGTTAGCTTTGTACTTTTCTGTGAAGGCATTAGTAATCTGGTCCCATGTAGCCCTAGCATCGGGTTTTAAGCGGAAGAACCATTTTAAGGCCTTTGGATTTCAAAGATAGGCGAAGTAGTCGGCCAGCTGGCGATTGGTACACCCTTTGGCCTTCATCGCCAAGGTATACGTGTCCGAGATGAGTTTTCGGGCATGCGGTACCATCAAAGAGGTCCAGATTCGGCATAACAAATTTGTGAGGCGGGGAACGATGGAGTCCGGGTCCGTAGGCCGGAAGGCGAACTTCTTAGCTGGTCAATTCAGCAATCTGCGCTTTCATTTCTTTATGCTGTTCCATGAACCAGGCCAGATGAGGGTCTTGTGGCGGAGTCATTGCGTTCAAGCCAGTGACTGAGCTAGAGAGAGGAGCTACCACTGGCGGCAGACTGGTGGAGGGAACGGCCGATCCGGGGACGTAGGTAAAAACATCCTTGGCCCAAATTGCCGGGGAGCATGAGTAGGAGCACAGGCGAAGGGATAGAACCTTGCGGCTGCTGTTGTTGATTTTCAGCTGGCAAAGTGGGTGGAGGCGACCCCAATGTAGTTGGATAGCTTGGATTTCGGAGTGAGACCCATAAGTAGGCTTAGGTGCGGGCTCTTTGTCCCCGATTGTTGAATTGCATGGCCGGGCCGAGGCGATGGTGTATAACCGGTACTGCGGTCTGGTGATTCTCGATGAAACTGGGATGGAGGTTTGGTAACCCATCGAACCCCGAGTGAGAAATGGGTTTGTGAAAGCTGTGGGAGGAGCTTGGTGAGCTAACATCATTCTGAGTGAGGGGCTCCTGATGGCCGTTGAGGCATGCCGAACTCGTTGTTGTGGCCCTTTGAACCGCTGTCGCGAAGGCCCTGGATTGATCGGTTCCAAACCGAGGCGGGATCCCAATTAGATCAGTGGCATTCCGAGGTAACCCCAACCATGAGAAGACATTCCGTGCGGCTTTGTCCCACCGAGGAACTGTGAACGGATTTGTGCCGTCGGGGCTGTGTGGATCCAGTGGTCTGAAGCTGGGGACTGGTGACCCGAAGATCGAGGAGCATGGGTTACGTAGTGGTACCATAGGAGGTGGGTGGTGGCATCCTGGAGTAATCGGGCGGCCGAGAGTGGGATTGGCATCCTCGTCTTCTTCCACGGTGAAGGTGCCATCGGGATTGAGGCGGCGGCCAAACCATGGCTCTTGATAGCCTCCATAAGGCTATTCGAGATGTGCTTCTGTCGTAATCTCATACGTTACGCTAGCGATTCCACTTCTTCGTCTCCGAGGGTCCGGGAGGCGGAGTGACGTTGTCCCCATCATTACCGGTGATGCGAGACATTACGAAACCCGGAGTCGGAACAAACGGCGGAGCTGGCGATGCGCTTGACTCTTCCCAACCGATCAAACGGTGACCCGGTGTCCGGAACCAACCTTTGTGAGGAGCTGCGGGGGAAAAGGTACGAGGGTTCAGAGATTTGGGAATGAAGGAGGGTAAGTGTTTGGGCTTTGGGCTCATGCAACATGCGGTTATTTGTTCTTGTTTACTTAAAACATATTTTATAAACCTAATCGGTTGGAAAAGATTGCTCTTCTTTTTCGCAAACTACTTTGGGTCCTGGATCAGTGGGCCCCGTCACTACGTCTATAAGCCCCTCGTATTCCACCTGTATTTCCACCTCCCAGGGTGGACAGCCCCGGGCGAGGGTCCTATAGGGCAAGCGGGTCCCACCGACCGAAAGAAAAACGATCCTAAAAGTCTGGCGGGTAATCGAGTCTTAACGAGCATTCGATGTAAATTACGGACAAAGCTAACGTCAAAGTCAAGATCATGTCCGAGGGCTCGACAAAAGCTCTGCATGATTTGACTCGGAGCAAATGTCCACGATTGATCTTGACTTGTCGTCAATTAGGCCGTAATTAGGCATGGAATAATCATTAATCCTTGATGACTCGGTGCCATCTTTGGGAGTCGATGTATAATTTGTGCCGATCGAGTCAAAGTCAAGGCGCCGATCAATATCGGTCAAAGTCCGTGACGGAAAACCGGCGAGAACTTCGGCGATTAGGGTCCCCGAAAGATATTGATTTGGTATGCCGACTAAGGCTTGAAAGGAAAGGTCTATACACGAGACGGGGCATGACACGAGACCCGGACTAAAAACCAACCGGGTCTCGGATAAAGTGTGTCACGGACAAGTGCATGGTCGACACGAGGCTCCATGGGATGTTTGGGTAGTCCCGTGCTTGCACCGAGAGGCGTAATAAGACCAAACGGGCCGCGACAGGGATTTCCCCGGGTTAGGGACGTAGTGTGCAGTGTAAGGTCACGTGCGCGTAGTGTGCAAGCAGTCTATCTTCTTTTTCTGAGTAAAATAGAAATTTTTCATGTGTCTTAAAAAGTATGATGCATGATTTTTTTTTGAAAAATTTCTTTTTTTTTTTGAAAATCCCATTTTTTTTGAAAATCTTTTTTTTTTTTAAATTCTTTTTTTTTTTGAAATTCTTTTTTTTTTTGAAAGTAAATGCACACATAATTCAAAATCCGAGGCAACGGGTCCAACAGTCAAGATTTTGACTTTTCCGAGGCGGCCAAAACAACACGAAAATGTGAAAAATCAACACACACCACAAATGATTTCAAATGCCGGGACGGAAGCTTGACCCTCAAAAGCTTTTTATTTTTTGAAAACAATGATACCGGTACGTGGGATTGTTAACCACAATTTATCTCCGACTCGTGTTAGGAGGCGATAACGGGAAGTTTAATGGTTTCCACCAATATACCAAATATCATTTTTTTTTTAAGATAAAGCTTATAATTCCCCAGCGGAGTCGCCACTGTGACGATGTTGAATTCCATTCGCGGAGAAAATTCGATTTTTCGTTTTTTTGAAAACCAAATAAAATCCGGAAAAACGGAGTCGCCACACCATTTTTGTTTTAAGGGCCAAAACTTTGAAAAATGCCCGAAATAAGAGATTTGGGTTCGGAGGTCACGTTACACGCCGGGAAGAAGGTTAGTGTTCACCCGGAATGCCTCGTAAGACGAGTCTTCCAAGCATTAAAAACCATTTGTGTGTGTGTGTGTGTGTGTGTTACTTTGGCCAAAATAAATTGAAACTGAGAAAAGTAAAAATTGGTAAATCTTTATTAGATATTGAAAAAATCCCATTATTTTTGGTATGATTTTTGGGTTGAGTTTTGGGACTCAAAGGATTTTTTGAAGTTGGAAACCAATTCTGCCAGAATGAAAAAGGCAGTGGACACTTGACTTTGAAAGGGATTTAAGGGCTTTAAAACTTCATAATCTGAGGAAACTCAGAGAATGAAAGTTGTTCCAGACACCTTAAATAAGATTTCTGTAAAATAATTTTCCATTTTGGAGATGATTTGAGGGACTAAAACGTTCTGGAAATCTCAGATGTGAAATCTGGATTTCCAGAGACTGATGAACTGACCTTTGAAGTAAAATTTGAAAAAAAGAGTTTTACTCACTAAAAAAATAAAATAAAAATATGTGTGGAAAGATCTGGATGTTGGCTACAAAAAGTGTTTTGTAGTCAACACCAAATTCCAAGTTTATCCGTTTCCAAAAAATTAGAACATGGACAGAGGTCTTAGAAAATTGCTACTGGACAGCAACTTTCTTAAGAAGAAAAACATGATTTTAAAGGGGGTTTGGCATCCATGCTTGTCCCCATTTCCCTAGGTTTTGATTAGTGATCACTTAACATTTTAGTGGTGAATCAACTATATCAAACCATCCTTGGGGTACATTAGGACTAAGCACTTCATTTGCTTGGGAAGGGGAATTTTATCCTTTGAAAATGAGATTTGATGTATGAAAATGATTTTTAGGGTTTTGAAAATGCATTTGCAAGTAAGTAAAAACACTTTGAAGATAATGTTGATCCTTGTAGAAGATCAACCATGGAGATGAACTTCCATGGTGATCTTCTTGGATCTAGGGCAAGAAGATGAACAAACTACATTTTGGAGTTTGAAAATGCATGCATGGATGAGAGAGATTTAGGGTAAGGAGAGGGAGGTTATACCTATCTTCCTTGTGTTTGTGTATGAAGCTTGAATGTGTGAGTGTTTGAATTTGAGAGTGAGTGGGATTTGGGAAAATAATTAAGAGAAAAAGGTGACAATTCTAGAGAATTCTCACTGTTTTCTCCCTATTTTCGCCAAGGTGCAGTTGTGAATTGTGTTGTTGCTTCTTATTTCTGTGACTGAAGGGCTTAATTTATAGGCCTCTGAAAACTCCTTTTATGTCCGCGCGGATGAGAAGCCTAGCGTGCACTGTTCATTAATTACAGCTGCAGGCTTTGGACACAAGGAATATTTTTTTAAAATTCAAATTAAGCAGCCAGTTTTTGTTCCAGCAGCTTCTATTTTTGGTTTTTGACCATTTCATTTGCTTTTTTGATTCTTTTCCTTAGTTTATCTTGAAATGGCAATCCCTAATCTACCCTTGCTTGGTTAGAAATGTTAGGAATTGTTAGAAATGTTAAAACTTTCGTTAATTTTCTAACGAAAATACTAACAACTCAAATTGGAGCACTTACAGGACCGCGAAGGTCGAGATTTGAGATTTAAAATCGGACCGTGAGGGTCGCGAATGAGGATTGGACCGCGAAGGTCGAGATTTGAGATTTGAAATCGGACCGTGAGGGTCTCGATTGAGGGCTGGAGCGCGAAGATCGAGATTTGAGATTTGAAATCGGACCGTGAGGGTCTCGATTGAGGGTTGGACCGCGAAGGTCGAGATTTGAGATTTAAAATCGGACCGTGAGGGTCTCGATTGAGTGTTGGACCGCGAAGGTCGAGATTTGAAATCGGACTGTGAGGGTCTCGATTGAGGGTTGGACCGTGAAGGTCGGGATTGACTATTTGAGATTGGACCGCGAAGGTCTCGATTGGGGGTTGGACCGCGAAGGTCTCGATTGGAGATTTGAAATCGGACCGTGAGGGTCTCGATTGAGGGTTGGACCGTGAAGGTCGAGATTTGAGATTTGAAATCGGACCGTGAGGGTCTCGATTGAGGGTTGGACCGCGAAGGTCGAGATTTGAGATTTGAAATCGGACCGTGAGGGTCTCGATTGAGGGTTGGACCGTGAAGGTCGGGATTTGAGGATTGGACCGCTAGGGTCACGAATTGAGAATCGGACCGAGAAAGGTCGAGATTGAGAGTTGGACCGCGAGCGGTCGAGATATGAGATATCGGACCAAGAAAGGTCGTGCATGAGAGTTGAACCGCGAGGGGTCGAGATATGAGATATCGGACCGAGAAAGGTCGCGGTTGAGTGTTGGACCGCGAAGGTCACTATTAAGGGTTGTACCACGATGGTCACGATTGGAAATATCGGACCGAGAAAGGTCCCGATTGAGAGTTGGACCACGAAGGTCGAGATATGAGATATCGGATCGAGAAAGGTCTCGATTGGATTTTTGAGATCGGACCGTGAAAGGTCTCGATTGGATATTTGAGATCGGAGATCGGACCGCGAAGGTCGGAATTGACTTTTTGAGATCGAACCGTGAAGGTCTTGATTGACTACTTGAGGTCGGACCGTGAGGGTCTCGATAAGATACTTGAGATCGGACCGCGAAGGCTGGGATTAACTTTTGAGATCGGACCGCGAAGGTCTCGATAGGAGTTTTGAGATTGGACTGTGAGGTTTCGATTGAGGGTTGGACCGCGAAAGTCAAGATTTGATGTTTAAAATCGGACCGTGAGGGTCACGATTGATGGTCGGACCGCGAAGGTCGAGATTTAAGATTTGAAATCGGACCGTGAGGGTCTCGATTGTGGGTTGGACCGCGAAGGTCGAGATTTGAGATTTGAAATCGGACCGTGAGTGTCGCGAATGAGGATTGGACCGCGAAGGTCGAGATTTGAGATTTGAAATCGGATCGTGAGGGTCTCGATTGAGGGATGGACCGCGAAGATCGAGATTTGAGATTTGAAATCGGACCGTGAGGGTCTCGATTGAGGGTTGGACCGTGAAGGTCGAGATTTGAGATTTGAAATCGGACCGTGAGGGTCTCGCTTGAGGGTTGGACCGCGAAGGTCGAGATTTGTGATTTGAAATCGGACCGTGAGGGTATCGATTGAGGGTTGGACCGTGAAGGTCGGGATTGACTATTTGAGATTGGACCGCGAAGGTCTCGATTGGGAGTTGGACCGCGAAGGTCTCGATAGGAGATTTTAAAACGGACCGTGAGGGTCTCGATTAAGGGTTGGACCGTGAAGGTCGAGATTTGAGATTTGAAATCGGACCGTGAGGGTCTCGATTGAGGGTTGGACCACGAAGGTCGAGATTTGAGATTTGAAATCGGACCGTGAGGGTCTCGATTGAGGGTTGGACCGTGAAGGTCGGGATTTGAGGATTGGACCGCTAGGGTCACAAATTGAGAATCGGACAGAGAAAGGTCGAGATTGAGAGTTGGACCGCGAGCGGTCGAGATATGAGCTATCGGACCGAGAATGGTCGCGCATGAGAGTTGAACCGCGAGGGGTCGAGATATGAGATATCGGACCGAGAAAGGTCGCGGTTGAGTGTTGGACCGCGAAGGTCACTATTAAGGGTTGTACCACGATGGTCACGATTGGAGATATCGGACCGAGAAAGGTCCCGATTGAGAGTTGGACCGCGAAGGTCGAGATATGAGATATCGGACCGAGAAAGGTCTCGATTGGATTTTTGAGATCGGACCGTGAAAGGTCTCGATTGGATATTTGAGATCGGAGATCGGACCGCGAAGGTCGGAATTGACTTTTTGAGATCGAACCGTGAAGGTCTTGATTGACTACTTGAGGTCGGACCGTGTGGGTCTCGATAAGATACTTGAGATCGGACCGCGAAGGCCGGGATTAACTTTTGAGATCGGACCGCGAAGGTCTCGATAGGAGTATTGAGATTGGACTATGAGGTTTCGATTGAGGGTTGGACCGCGAAGGTCAAGATTTGATGTTTAAAATCGGGTCAAGATTTGATGTTTAAAATCGGTCCGTGAGGGTCACGATTGATGGTCGGACCGCGAAGGTCGAGATTTAAGATTTGAAATCGGATCGTGAGGGTCTCGATTGAGGGTTGGACCGCGAAGGTCGAGATTTGAGATTTGAAATGGACCGTGAGGGTCGCGAATGAGGATTGGACCGCGAAGGTCGAGATTTGAGATTTGAAATCGGACCGTGAGGGTCTCGATTGAGGGCTGGACCGCGAAGATCGAGATTTGAGATTTGAAATCGGACCGTGAGGGTCTCGATTGAGGGTTGGACCGTGAAGGTCGAGATTTGAGATTTGATATCGGACCGTGAGGTTCTCGCTTGAGGGTTGGACCGCGAAGGTCGAGATTTTTGATTTGAAATCGGACCGTGAGCGTATCGATTGAGGGTTGGATCGTGAAGGTCGGGATTGACTATTTGAGATTGGACCGCGAAGGTCTCGATTGGGAGTTGGACCGCGAAGGTCTCGATTGGAGATTTGAAATCGGACCGTGAGGGTCTCGATTGAGGGTTGGACCGTGAAGGTCGAGATTTGAGATTTGAAATCGGACCGTGAGGGTCTCGATTGAGGGTTGGACCGCGAAGGTCGAGATTTGAGATTTGAAATGGGACCGTGAGGGTCTCGATTGAGGGTTGGACCGTGAAGGTCGGGATTTGTGGATTGGACCGCTAGGGTCACGACTTGAGAATCGGACCGAGAAAGGTCGCGATTGAGGGTTGGACCGCTAAGGTCACGACTTGAGAATTGGGCCGAGAGGGAGGGTTCGATTGAGGGTTGGACTGCGGAGGTCGATATTTCAGATTCGAAATCGGACCGTGAGGGTCTCGACTGAGGGTTGGACCGCGTAGGTCGAGATTTGAGATTTGAAATCGGACCTTGAGGGTCGCAATTGAGGATTGGACCGCGAAGGTCGAGATTTGAGATTTGAAATCGGACTGTGAGGGTCTCGATTGAGGGTTGGACCGCGAAGGTCGAGATTTGAGATTTGAAATCGGACCTTGAGGGTCACGATTGAGGATTTGACTGCGAAGGTCGAGATTTGAGATTTGAAATCGGACCGTGAGGGTCTCGATTGAGGGTTGGACCGCGAAGGTCGAGATTTGAGATTTGAAATCGGACCGTGAGGGTCTCAATTGTGGATTGGACCGCGAAGGTCGAGATTTGAGATTTGAAATCAGACCGTGAGGGTCTCGATTGAGGGTTGGACCACGAAGGTTGAGATTTGAGATTTGAAATCGGACCGTGAGGGTCGCGATTGAGGATTGGACCGCGAAGGTCGAGATATGAGATTTGAAATCGGACCGTAAGGGTATCGATTGAGGATTGGACCCCGAAGGTCGCGATTTGAGATTTGAAATCGGACCGTGAGGGTTTCGATTGAGGGTTGGACTGCGAAGGTCACGATTTGAGATTTGAAATCGGACTGTGAGGGTCGTGATTGAGGATTGGACCGCGAAGGTCGATATTTGAGATTTGGAATCGGATCGTGAGGGTATCGATTGAGGATTGGACAGCGAAGGTCGAGATTTGAGATTTGAAGTCAGACCGTGAGGGTCTCGATTGGGGATTGGACCGCTAAGGTCACGACTTGAGAATCGGACCGTGAAGGTCTCGATTTGAGATTTGAAATCGGACCGTGAGGGTCTCGATTGAGGGTTAGACCGTGAAGGTCGCGATTTGAGGATTGGACCGCTAGGGTCGCGACTTGAGAATCGGACCGAGAAAGGTCGCGATTGAGGATTGGACCGCTAAGGTCACGACTTGAGAATTGGGCCGAGAGGGAGGGTTCGATTGAGTGTTGGACCGCGGAGGTCGAGATTTTAGATTTGAAATCGGACCATGAGGGTCTCGATTGAGCGTTGGACCGCGAAGGTCGAGATTTGAGATTAGAAATCGGACCGTGAGTGTCAAAATTGAGGATTGGACCGCGAAGGTCGAGATTTGAGATTTGAAATCGGACTGTGAGGGTCTCGATTGAGGGTTGGACCGCGAAGGTCGAGATTTGAGATTTGAAATCGGACCGTGAGGGTCACGATTGAGGATTTGACCGTGAAGGTCGAGATTTGAGATTTGAAATCGAACCGTGAGGGTCTCGATTGAGGGTTGGACCGCGAAGGTCGAGATTTGAGATTTGAAATCGGACCATGAGGGTCTCGATTGTGGATTGGACCGCGAAGGTCGAGATTTGAGATTTGAAATCAGACCGTGAGGGTCTCGATTGATGGTTGGACCATGAAGGTCGAGATTTGAGATTTGAAATCGGACCGTGAGGGTCGCGATTGAGGATTGGACCGCGAAGGTCGAGATATGAGATTTGAAATCGGATCGTGAGGGTATCGATTGAGGATTGGACCTCGAAGGTCGCGATTTGAGATTTGAAATCGGACCGTGAGGGTTTTTATTGAGGGTTGGACCGCGAAGGTCACGATTTGAGATTTGAAATCGGACCGTGAGGGTCGTGATTGAGGATTGGACCGCGAAGGTCGATATTTGAGATTTGGAATCGGATCGTGAGGGTCTCGATTGAGGATTGGACCGCGAAGGTTGAGATTTTAGATTTGAAATCAGACCGTGAGGGTCTCGATTGGGTATTGGACCGCTAAGGTCACGACTTGAGAATCGGACCGCGAAGGTCTCGATTTGAGATTTGAAATCGGACCTTGAGGGTCTCGATTGAGGATTGGACCACGAAGGTCGCGATTTGAGATTTGAAATCGGACCGTGAGGGTCTCGATTGAGGATTGGACCGCGAAGGTCTCGATTTGAGATTTGAAATCGGACCGTGAGGGTCTCGATTGAGGATTGGACCGCGAAGGTCGCGATTTGAGATTTGAAATCGGACCGTGAGGGTCTTGATTGAGGATTGGACCGCGAAGGTCGAGATTTGAGATATCGGACCGAGAAAGGTCGCGATTGAGACTTGGACCGCGTGGGGTCGAGATATGCGATATCGGACTGAGAAAGGTCGCGATTGAGAGATAGACCGCGAAGGGTCTAGATATGAGATATCGGACCGAGAAAGGTCGCGTTTGAGAGTTGGACCGCGAGGGGTCGAGATATGAGATATCGGACCGAGGAAGGTCGCGATTGAGTATTGGACCGTAAAGGTCACTATTAAGCGTTGTATCACGATGGTCACGATTGGAGATATCAGACCGAGAAAAGTCGCGATTGAGAGTTGGACCGCGAAGGTCGAGATATGAGATACCAGACTGAGAAAGGTCGCGATTGAGAGTTCGACCGCGAGGGGTCGAGATATGAGATATCAGACCGAGAAAGGTCGCAATTTAGAGTTTGACCGCGAAGGTCGAGATATGAGATATCGGACCGAGAAAGGTCGTGATTGAGAGTTGGACCGCGAGGGGTCGAGATATGAGATATCGGATCGAGAAAGGTCGCGATTGAGAGTTGGACCGCGAAGGTCACTATTTGAAAGATTACCGAGATGGGACCATGCAATTGTTATTCTATTAAATGTTTATGTTTACTAAAAACACATTTTTTCTCAGAGTCCTAAATGGTTGGAAAAGATTGCTCTTCTTTTTCGTAACTAATCTAGGGCTTGGATCTATTGATCTCAGCACTACGTTTATAAGCCCCTCGTTTTTCACTTGTAAATCGTCTTCTCGGGACGGACAATCTCGAGCGAGGGTCCTATAAGGCAAGCGAGTTCCACCGACAAACGGAAAAGTGAGCTTATGCCTAGCTGGTCATGTAAACTTTCAACGTATGTGACGTGCGGGTCACGGTCGAATTCAACATCCTTAAGTTAAGGCAGAAATCGTGCCAAAAATTCGGCATGACTTCTCTTGACTCGCTTGCGCGAGGGGCCTTAGCATTTGGCGTTGGCCAAGTTGTGGCTGGCATGATTCATATGTTGAGGGTTTGGTGACACGGTGTCACATTGAACCTTCGGGTATGTTTTTCGGCATGGCTCCGCGTCAAAGTCAAGGCCGAAAAAGCTAAGACTTTGGGTCGGGAACGACCTTCGGTCTTGACTTTTAAGTTTGACTTGTGAGGGAGACCGGCGTAAAAACATACACTTAGGCTTTATGACACGTACTAAGCCAAAAGCCAACGGGGTCTTGGACGAAGTGTGACACAAAGAGTGCATGGCTTACGGGGTAGGATGGGCTGTTTGGAATGACCCCATGCACGCTCGAAAGGTGTACGCGAGACCAACGGCTGCAGCGAACGGTCATCCCGGGTTACGGGTCATAGTGTGCAGTGTACCGAGGCAGCAAGTGCGCGTAGTGTGCGGTGTACCGAGGCAGCAGTGCAAGTAGTGTGCGGTCACTAAATTCTTTTTTTTTTTGAGTAAAACAGAGATTTTCAGAATGTGTTTTAAAGAATTTATGCGCAGTTCAAAATGTAGCATGAAAATCAATTATGAACGGGAATGCACGAACATGTTATGATTTTGGATGCAAATGCAACACACATTTTCCTTTTTGTTTCGAAAACCGTTCGAATTTTTGAACAACACACGCACACAAAAATGAGGAAGGGTAAACAAAAGTTTGACCCATAAAATGTTTTTAAAACGAAGGATGTTTTGAAAAACATGTTCACGTCCCAATGAGTCGCCAATCGAAATTACTCCTGGATCGCGCAAGGGCGAGCGGTTCTTTCGAATGGAATTTACTTGGAAAAGAGAGTCACCACGCCATTTTGTATTACAAGCCTAAACTTTGAAAAAGGCTTTGAAAACAAGGTCGTTTTGATTGGTAGCCAAAACTTGGAAAAGGCTTTGAAAAAGGGGACGTTTTGATTGGTAGCCAAAACTTGACAAAAGGCTTTTTAGGACCATAGATTGTTAGGTTCAGAGGTCACGTTACATTTCGGGAAGAGTATGTTGAGATCACCCGAAACGCCTCGTATGACGAGTCTTTCTATCTTTCTCAAAAAGTGTGCGTGTGTGTGTGTTCGTGTTGCTTTTGAAAATGAGCTTGAATGACAAGCTTTAATCTTGGTTTGAATGATAAACGTTGATTTTGGTAAAAGAGCATTTGAATGACAAACGTCAGTTTTGAGTTGGAAATGAGCATTTGCGTGGCAAACGTCGATTTTGAGTTGATTATTATGATGTTACCAATTTTATGAAAATGGTAGTAAATGATATGCGATCAACTAGTCATTTAGTGACTCAGACGTTTGAAAGTAAATACTATCAACAAACCAAACGGTTTGGACTTGTAAATGACAGTATTGAAATGCGGTATCAACGGATCAAACAATCCGGACTTGTAAAAGTGCGATCAACGAGTCAAACGACTCGGATTTGTAAAGTACGTAAAGTAAATGCGGTATCAACAGATCAAACGATCCACACTTGTAAAGAGCATAAAGTAAATAGCAATATCAACGGATCAAACGATCCAGACTTGTAAATGACGATCACGAACCAAACGGTTCGGACGGTTATGTGCGATCAACGGATCGAACGATCCGGACGGTAAATGACAGAAACGTAAAAATGGGACTTGAACGCCTTTTTAACCCGAAATTACTTCTCTTACGGGAGAGAAGATGATTAGGGACTAAAACGTATCGAGTCCCGTAGACGGTATTACGTCTAATTTTTTACAGTGAGAGTTTACCATATTTGGTGTTGACTCTTTGACTCGGAATGACGTATACGGGATACGAAAAGGTGTTTAAAAGGTGTTTCGGAAGTGTTTGGGCAGAGTTTCCCCTTTTATTTGGTGCTTAGAAACCTAGGGATTTGGGCAGCATTTCGACTTGGGTCGGTTTAGCTTGTCTTTTTTTAGGATTAGAATCCACCGACGAGTAGCACGAGGGCCCCCGAAGAGTAAAGAATTCTACCTACGAGTAGCCCGAGGGCCCCCGAAGAGCGGAAGAAGACAAGCCTAAGTTGCTTGGGGTGGAGAGAGGAGAGAAAATGGTGTCTTTGAAATGGAGGAGGAGGTGAGTATTTATAGGAGGGGAAAACTTGGAGAGGAGGAAATTTGAGTGGAGAAGGGGAAAGGGTTTACTTAGTCTGGTGGTTTATCAAGGAAAACATTCTGTTCGGCCCTTTCTTCAATTTGGGGGCATTTTGGTCATTTGGCCTTGAGTTTAATTGAATTTGCCACGTATTAATTTAACCTGTAAAACAGTCCGGCCGGCCAGTTCTTCAAATTGGCTATTTTTCCTGGTTAAACTAGTTACATGCATTGATTTTGTTCTCGCATTCGATTTGATATGTGGTGGGCCCAAAAC
The DNA here is from genome assembly GCA_022495995.1 of Adenophora triphylla var. japonica. Classification (NCBI taxonomy): domain Eukaryota; kingdom Viridiplantae; phylum Streptophyta; class Magnoliopsida; order Asterales; family Campanulaceae; genus Adenophora; species Adenophora triphylla. The sequence goes on along the minus strand of JAFEMH010004927.1, from coordinate 18,334 downwards.
GGAGTTCGTATGAGGGAGTTATGAACTCTGGAAGGTCGAGACGCTCGAAAACAGCAAATCAAATCCCGAAAGACCCCAAAAAGTGCGTTTTTCGGGGAAATATGTACTTTTACGTGTGATAACGTGTGTTGAATACACTTTGATGTCGGGACGCACGGGGACGAGTCCGGGATGTCTCGTTGACTTGAGAGCGGGGAGCTTAACGGGTTCCGGTTAACACTGGAAAGGAGCCGGTTAACGAATTAGGTTAACTTTTAACGGATTTTGACGATCGGTTGGATACTTATAGGGACGGACCAAAAGGAAGTGTGGCCAATATATATGTAACGGAGGGAGTATGAGTTAGTTTACCATTCGTAGATACATTTTAAGCCTCCTGCAGAAATAATGTTCCAATATCCATCCTCCTCTTTGCACTTCTAAAAAAAATCAGCAATTTTATTGCTAGATTCATCTCCATTATTCGGATCAATATGAAAACAAGAGACCCAATCAACAATGATCTCAGTGGCCCGCCACGATTGGTTGCAAACGTTACCAATCCACGAGTCCATCGCCTCAATATTTGTAAGACCAAATGCTTCAAACGGGGCGGGGTTGGACAAACGCGCCCTTTGTATCAACAATGCATCTATAAAGCTCGCCATTTCTATTTCGGTCAGTTTGGGCAGCTATCCATCTTATTTGACCCTTGAGCTGGTATTTATCGATCAATGTATGCATTTTCTTGATTTCAGCCATTTCATCTCTGTCTTTTGATTTTGATGGATCGAAGAAACCCGCGACAACAGCAAGAATTACTAAGCTTCTTAGAACACTTGGTGACTTTTTGGTCAGCATTGTCTTTCTGCCCAAAGCTTGGCTTTAGAATACTTGGTGACTTTTTCTTGGCTACAACTTCTTTTGACATTTCTTATGCTAATAGCTTCTTCATTGGTTTTCGGGAAGTTCCTCCTTTTTATGTTGCTTTTTTTAGTTATTGACTATACTATCTTGTAATTATTTCAGAATGGCTCCAGGAAAATTTGCTAAAGTACCAACCTCAATGGAAAAACTTCATGAAGTAATTCGAGAAAAAAATGATGTTTCCCCTACATCAAGTGTAGATGGCAGCCCCAAGAAAAATGAGCCTCAAATTCATGGTAAATACAAAATCCTTTGGTTTATATATCTGTTGAGTTCATCAACAACTTTGTATTCTTGCCATTACTTGGGTTATTTCCTTCTTTGTTGTATAGGGCCTACTTTTTTTTGCCGAGGGGGGGTGGTTGAACCAAAAATCAACAGTATTTAAAGCATGATGGTAATAACCTTCTGCTGAATGTTAAAAGAGTGTCCAACTCAACTTTTTATCATCAATATCTCCCTTGCAGCCAACTGCAAAAAATGTTGTCCCCTTTGTTGGGTTTTGGGATTACAAATGCAGCGGAAAAATTTATACAAAAAAAAAAATCCTAACCCTTAGATCTGTCTAGTATGAAGAGATTAGAAACATGAAATAGAATTACATACCTTGAATGTGATTAAGTTTGTCAAAACAGATCTCAAAATTCAAGCCTTAGAATTTTGATGTCGAATCTTCTATCTTCCTTGTTCAACCTTGGTGATGAATCAACGAATTGAGATCTTCAAGCCTTAGGAGATAAAGCAACCTCCCTCTAATGGTGATCCACACACGAACGAACCAAGAATGCTTCTTGTAGGATTGCTAGATGATCCTCTTGATTATTGAATCAATATTCAATAATCAAAGCCAAAACAACGGAATTATTTAGGTGCTTTTGATTCTTAATAAATAATCAAAGCCTAGAGTTTCATAAACCTAGAACAATGAGGATGTGAGAAAGGTTTAATGGCTGCAAAAGGTTGTATTTATATCCCATATAAATCTCCTAAACATTAGAGTAGAAACCTTGTTAACCACTTAAACCAATCCGGACAAGGAAACGCGGACTGACCAAAATTCTCTCAGGGCACGACTCGTGCTCCTGGGCACGACTCGTGCCACAAGTCGTTCAAGGCAACCATGAGTGCCCCAAGCCAAAAATTAGTCGTGATACGACTCGTGACAATTTTTGCACTCGTGCTGCTTTAGGGAAAGAGTCGTGCCCATGGGCACGAGTCGTGCCCATGGGCACGCCCAGCCCACAAAGTCGACAAGTCAACGAGCTAGCCCTTGATTCCAAAATGCACTCGTTCTGCCTTATGCCACGACTCGTCCCCAGGGGCACGAGTCGTGCCATTCCCCAAAATTTCCAATTTTTCAGCCAATGATCAATTTGTTCTTTGTGTGTGACCCAATAGGAATTGTATTATGTTGGTAGTGAGTCGAAACATCAACCTCACAAGACATAAGTTGTTTCTAGCAAACCATTATATCCACCCAATTAATATAACATCAAAGCTTGATTCTTCAATAGATCAAATGTCACAATCCCTTTGTCCACGATGTCCAATTGAACATGAGTCATGGTCCATGTCAACTCCACATGTTTAATGCGTTCTCGATTCGAATATGTTGATAATCCAAATGCATTTGATCTCTATCAAATCACTTGAGTGTGTCCACACATTTCATCAACATCATTCATCGAGGGAGCCCAAGCAAACATCTCTCTCAACGAGAGGGACAAATCCCATCTTGACTTATCATTCTTCCATACAAGAATCCAATCGTGCCAACATAGCCCTTATTGCTATCCGATTAAAGATAGTGTTAGACTATATCAAACACGATGTTCATAATGTGGAAGACGATGATAATCTCAGGTTCAAAGGATTCAATAACACGACTATCATGAGATTTAATCATGACATAAATGACTATAGACCATGTCATAAATCTCATTGGTAGGTCATGTTCAATACTTGTTCTCTAGCAAGTATCCATATGTGTAATGTGCATCACATGCATATAATCATCTCCATGATTATCCACTACCAACTTATACAAGTTATTCACAATAACTAGGGACCCAGTTCAATATAATAAACATGTAAACATATAGTGAACCAAATAATACTTTCTCTATAATAAATGATAAAGACGATTACATAGCGGTTTAGATTATAAGTCAAACATAACTTAATGCCTAGGGCACTACACCAACAATCTCCCACTTCCACTAGGCTCCATCTATGTATCGTATACCCATGGACCTCACATGACCATCATGCTTTGCTTGTACGAGGGGATTTGTAAGTGGATCCCCAATGTTATCATCGGTTGATACTTTGCATATCTTAACGTCTCCTCAATTAATGAACTCTCGAATGAGATGGAAATGTCTAATTATATGTTTGGATCGCTGATGTGACCTTGGTTCCTTTGCTTGCGCAATGGCACCATTATTCTCACAATAAAGTTCCACCGGATTAGTGATACTTGGAACAACTTCCAAGTCACTAATGAACTTTTTAATCTAAACTGCCTCCTTATCTGCACCGGATGCCGCTATATATTCAGCCTCGGTTGTAGAATCGGCTATAGTACTCTACTTGGAACTCTTCCAACAAATTGCACCTCCGTTAAGCATAAACACAAATCCCGACTGCGATCGGAAATCATCTTTGTCGATTTGGAAGCTAGCATCTGTGTAACCTCTTACAACAAGATCTTCTTCCATTCCTCCAAATACCAAGAACGCATCCTTAGTCCTTCTTAAGTACTTAAGGATCGTCTTGACTGCCATCCAATGGTTCTCACTAGGATCAGATTGGTATCGACTCGTCATGCTCAAAGCATACGAGACGTCGGGTCTAGTACAAATCATAGCATACATGATAGATCCAATATCCGAAGAGTATGGAACTTTATTCATCCTCTTTCACTCATCAGTTGTCTTAGGACACTGATTCTTGCTAAGAGTAACACCATGACCTATTGGCAAGTTGCCTCTCTTAGAATTTTCCATCTTGAATCTTCTAAGAACCTTGTCAATATAGGTACTTTGACTCAAAACAATTATCCTTTTAGATCTATCTCTATAGATCTTGATGCCAAGGTTGTAAGCGGCTTCGCCCATATCTTTCATTGAGAAACATTTCCCTAACCAAGACTTGACGATCGAAGCGAGAATGTCGTTTCCAATGAGTAAGATATCATCGACATACAATAAGAGAAATAATACTACGCTCCCACTGAATTTCATGTATTCACAAGGTTCATCTTAGTTCTTGACAAAACCAAACTCTTTGATCTTTTCGTCAAAACGAAGATTCCAACTCCTAGAAGCTTTCTTCAATCCATAAATGGATCTCTGCAACTTGCACACCTTGTTAGAATTTCTTGGATCGACAAAACCTTCGAGTTGTGTCATATACACATCCTCGAGTAACTTCCCATTAAGGAAAGTTGTTTTGACATCCATTTGCCATATCTCATAGTCATAATATGCAGCTATGGCAACCAAAATTCTAACAGACTTAAGCATGGCAACAGGCAAAAAGGTTTCATCATAGTCTATACCATGAGTTTGCCTATATCCCTTTGCTACAAGCCTAGCCTTGTAAGTATGCACCTTCCCATCCATGTCAGTCTTCTTCTTGAAGACCCATTTGCACCCTATGGTTTTTACACCTTCGGGTGGCTCAATCAAATTCCAAACTTGATTATCCGACATGGATTGCAATTTGGATTCCATGGCATCCAACCATTTATCCGAATCAGGAGTGGACATCGCCTCTTAATAGGAAGTAGGTTCGTCATTCTCAATGACTTCCACTTCATTACTTTCCGACACGAGAAATCCATATCTCTCGAGTGCGGATCATAACCTATCCGATCTACGATGGACTTGTGGATCTTGAACCGGTTCCACAACTTCTTGTGGACTTGGTTCAGTCTCTACTATTGGTTCCATGTTATTTTTGGCTTCTTGAAATTCTTCAAGATCGACTTTACTCCTACTAGTTCCTTTATAGAGAAACTGTTTCTCAAGAAAAGTACCATATTGAGCAACAAACACTTTGTTCTCATTGCGGTTGTAAAAGTAATACCCTTTGGTTTCCTTAGGGTAACTGTGATGTACCCGATTCTTTTTTAAAAAAATCAACGGAGTCGCCACGCCGTTTTTAGTTTAAGGGCCAAAACTTTGAAAAATGCCTAGAATTAGAGAAAATGAGTTCGGAGGTCACGTTACACTCCGGGAAGGACGTTTGGCATGCACTCGAAATGCCTCGTATGACGAGTCTTCCTCACTTGAAACTTTTGTGTGTGTGTGTTTTTAAAAAATGTTTTAAATAAAAAGAGGTTTTCGGAAATAACGAAATACCAAGGCTGGGATGAAAACCAGTTTGAAAATAGTGACTAAGCGAAAATAACGTAAAGCTGGAAAAACTGTTTGCAGATGACAATGTCATCCGCGTGGAGGAGATTGTAGTGCAATCTTGTCCGCGCGGATGGGGCTCCAGTGTCAATATTTTTTACAGTGTCCAAATTAGTTACTGTAATTTCCAGAAACTTAACTGGATTTATAGGACTTAGCCGGAAATGGCGAACTAAAACGAGAAAAACAAAAGAAATATTTGGATTTTTGGCATCCATGTTTTGTCCTCTCTTTCCCTAGACTTTGATTAGTGGTCATAAGTGATGAATCCACTTAATCAAGCCATCCCGGGGGTACATTAGGACTTGAAAACATGTCATTTGCAAGGAAAAGGGGAATTTGACATGAAAGTAAATTTGATAAAGCAAGGAATAGGTCAAGATGTATCAACTTAAGAGGAAGATATCTAAGGTGGTCACAAGAAGGACCATCCTTGATACATATACTCAAGTGTATCTCATACATCTTGTGTGACCTAAATTGTGTAAGTCTTAAGGATGTCCATCCATGAAAATGGTTCCAAGGTGAATATCTTATACTATGGGGGGGACATTTGCAAGAAAATAAATATTATGGACCATTTGAAGTGATCATCTATGGAGATGAACTCCAAGATGACCATCTTCTAGGTCAAGTGAGCAAGTATGAACTAGAAATGTAAAGGGACATGGGGGATTTGCATAATAAAAAAAATATGAATCCATGTAGAGAATCAACCATGGAGATGAACTCCATGGAGATCCTCTTGGATCCTAGGACAAAAGGGAAGGGAGAGTGAACAACACAAGTAGTAAGTAAGACTACTTCATTTACATATGAAATGTATGCATGAATAGAGGGAGATATGAATAAGGGAGTGAGGGTTTACCAATCTTTCTTGGGTTTGTGTTTAGGGTTTGAAAGATTTCAAGGCTTAGAAGTGGTTTGGTAGCGGATTTGAGGTTGGATTTTGTGTTAAATTGGAGTTGTAGGAGTGTTTAAGGCTGTTTTGAGGAGGGATTTCGGCATAGTAATGCGGAGGGAAAGGTGTTTGTTCTTTGGCTGAAAATGAAGGAGAAAGGCTCAATTTATAAATTGGCCAGGGGTGCAATCTTATCCGCGTGGATAAGATCGTCGGTACAATCTTATCAGCGTGGATAAGATCGTCAGTACAATCTCATCCGCGTGGATAAGATCATCGGCGTGCCTCGCTGCAAAAGCTTGATTTTGGCTGTTTCTTATTTGGTCAAAAAGGTGACTTTCCTTGGAAATGATGGATTCCAGCGAGGTCCTTGGCCACTTTGTTATTCCTAAGAGGTCCTTCCTCATTCGAAATGTCTAAATAATGTCCAAAATGCCCCTAAATGATTATAAATCATTAATTTGGGCTGACGGAACATTAACGACCCAGATTGGGGCACTTACAGTAGCCCCTCGGCGACGGTACTTCTAGGGGAAGTGGGGTCGTCGACAAAGTGAGGATCCCAAACTGGCAAACTTTTATACCTAGATGGGTGAGGAGGTGACCGAGGCGGTCGGATGGCTGGACCCTTTTAAAGGATTCCTACGTATCCCAAGTGGGAATCAAGCCATTCGTAGTTCAGGTCTTGCGAGGGAAAGGAGTGACCAAGGTGGTCAAACGAATGGACCTCCCCACCACATTTTCGTTGCCGAAGATAGACTCGACTAACGAAGCCGTTGCCGAAGGTAGACTTGACTAATGGAGGCATTTTCGAAGACGGACTCAACTAACAGAGGTGTTGCCGAAGACGGACTCGGAGGCATTGCCGAAGACGGACTTGACTAACGGAGGCGTTGTTAAAGGTAGACTCGACTAACGAAGGCATTTCCAAAGAAGAACTCGACTAACGGAGGCATTGCCAAAGACAGACTCGACTAACGGAGGCGCGTTGCAAAGACGGACTCGACTGCGAAGGAATGCCAGAAGACGAACTTGACTAACGGAGGCATTTTCCGAAGGCAGACTCGACTAACAGAGGCATTGCCAAAGGCGAACTCGACTAACGGAGGCGTTGGCATTGGCGTTGCCGAAGGTAGATTCGACTAATGGAGGCGTTGCCGAAGACTCCGACTTCGACTAATGGAGAGCATTTTCCGAAGATGGACTCGACTAACGGAAGCGTTGCCGAAGACGAACTCGACTAACGGGCGTCGGCGTTGCCGAAGAGTAGACTCGAACTAACGGAGGCGTTAGGCGTTGCGAAAGGTAGGCTTCGACTAACGGAAGGCAATGGCGAGGCATTCGACTAACGGAGGTATTGCGAAGATAACTGGACTAACGAAGGCGTTTCCGAATATAACTCGAGCCCAACGAAGGCGTTGCCAATGATAAATCGATTAACGAAGGCGTTGCGAAGACATACTCGACTAACGGGCGTTGCCGAAGATAGCTCGACTAACAAAGGCGTTGCCAAGCATAACTCGACTAACGGAGGCATTGTCGAAGGTAGACTCGACTAACGGAGGCGTTGCTAAAGATAACTCGACTAACGAGATGCGTTGAAGGTAGACTCAACTAACCGAGGCATTGCCAAAGATAACTCGACTAACGAAGGCGTTGCCGAAGACATACTCAACGGGCGTTGCCGAAGATAACTCGGCTAACGAAGGCATTAGAAGATAACTCGACTAACGGAGCGCGTTGTCGAAGGTAGACTCGACTAACTGAGGAGTTGCGAAGATAACTCGACTAATGAATGCGTTGCAGAAGGTAGACTCGACTAGCGAGGTGGCCAAGAGTAGACTCGACTAGGCGTGTCTATACGAGGAGACTATTTAAAGGAATCCATACCTAAGGGGAGACTATTTGAAAGGAATCCATTACACAGGGGAGACTATTTGAAGGCGTCCATGCAGGGGAGACTATTCAAGGCATCCTTACCTCGGGGAAGACTATTTGAAGGCGTTATAGACACCCCCATTAGAACCAATAATCCATGATTACACTACTCTTCGTCTCACTTTTATGTTTTGATGAAAGCACATCAGTTTCGTCATGTTTCGTTAAGTTTCTAACTAACCTCGTTAGTTTTGGACCTAACTGACTAACGGAACGACTGAAGAGGACAAAATAGTCATTCGACTAGTTGTCCTGCGCGGGACATACGTGTCTCGCGCGAGACAACCCCTCGATAGGATGTGCATAATCACATTCCTTCTCCGTTTCAACCTCTTTTCTTGATAAATATCATCTAATCCGCATCTCTACTGACTAGAAAGGTTGCCGGAAGCTTCCTTGGGAGGAGTCCCAATCCACTTGAGTCTCCTAAACTTGGTGACCAAGCCATGTATCCACCTCTTCAAACCCTATAAATACTTGATGACTTTCAGTATTTCAGGGGTCCAAAATTCTAGGTTGGAGGTCCCCGATCGAAAACACACAACACACACATTTTGTGGGTTTCTCTCCCTGAAAGATTCCTACAAAATCACCCTAACTCTCCTAAAGTTTGTTTATCAACCCTGTTGATCAACAAACATCGAAGAAAGAATCAAGGACTGAGGCGAAGCTCTGTCCGCATCAAGATCCGAATCAAGGATTGAGTCGAAGCTCCGTCCGTATCAAGGTTCGACTCTAAAATTGAGTCGAAACTCTGTCCGAATCTCTTCTCAAAAAGGTAATCATTCTTTAACTTTCATTTCTCTTCTCAATCCCTCTATTGATTTTGGAGTAGTGTAATCCCATCAAAAGGATTAGCTTAGAGTCCCTGAAAACTCCTTTTATGTCCGCGCGGATAAGAAGCCTAGCGTGCACTGTTCATTAATTATAGCCGCGAGGCTTTGGACACAAGGAATATTTTTTTTTAATTCAAATTAAGCAGCCAGTTTTTGCTCCAGCAGCTTCTATTTTTGGTTTTTGACCATTTCTTTTGCTTTTTTGATTCTTTTCCTTAGTTTATCTTGAAATGGCAATCCCTAATCTACCCTTGCTTGGTTAGAAATGTTAGGAATTGTTAGAAATGCTAGAAATGTTAAAACTTTCGTTAATTTTCTAACGAAAATACTAACAACTCAAATTGGAGAACTTACAGGACCGCGAAGGTCGAGATTTGAGATTTAAAATCGGACCGTTAGGGTCGCGATTGTGGATTCGACCGCGAAGGTCGAGATATGAGATTTGAAATCGGAACGTGAAGGTATCGAATGAGGATTGGACTGCGAAGGTCGAGATTTGAGATTTGAAATCGGACCGTGAGGGTCTCGATTGTGGGTTTGACTGTGAAGGTCGAGATTTGGGATTTGAAATCGGACCGTGAGGGTCTCGCTTGAGGGTTGGACCGCGAAGGTCAAGATTTGTGATTTGAAATCGGACTGTGAGGGTCTCGATTGAGGGTTGGACCGTGAAGGTCGGGATTAACTATTTGAGATTGGACTGCGAAGGTCTCGATTGGGGGTTGGACCGCGAAGGTCTCAATTGGAGATTTGATATCGGACCGTGACGGTCTCGATTGAGGGTTGGACCGTGAAGGTTGAGATTTGAGATTTGAAATCGGACCGTGAGGGTCTCGATTGAGGGTTGGACCGCGAAGGTCGAGATTTGAGATTTGAAATCGGATCGTGAGAGTCGCGATTGAAGATTGGACCGCGAAGGTCGGGATTTGAGGATTGGACCGCTAGGGTCACGAATTGAGAATCGGACCGAGAAAGGTCGAGATTGAAAGTTGGACCGCGAGCGATCGAGATATGAGATATCGGACCAAGAAAGGTCGCGCATGAGAGTTGAACCGTGAGGGGTCGAGATATGAGATATCGGACCGAGAAAGGTCGCGGTTGAGTGTTGGACCGCGAAGGTCACTATTAAGGGTTGTACCACGATGGTCACGATTGGAAATATCGGACCGAGAAAGGTCCCGATTGAGAGTTGGATTGCGAAGGTCGAGATATGAGATATCGGATCGAGAAAGGTCTCGATTGGATTTTTGAGATCGGACCGTGAAAGGTCTCGATTGGATATTTGAGATCGGAGATCGGACCGCGAAGGTCGGAATTGACTTTTTGAGATCGAACCCTAAAGGTCTTGATTGACTACTTGAGGTCGGACCGTGAGGGTCTCGATAAGATACTTGAGATCGAACCGCGAAGGCCGGGATTAACTTTTGAGATCGGACCGCGAAGGTCTCGATAGGAGTTTTGAGATTGGACCGTGAATGTTTCGATTGAGGGTTGGACCGTGAAGGTCAAGATTTGACGTTTGAAATCGGACCATGAGGGTCTCGATTGAGGGTCGGACCGCGAAGGTCGAGATTTGAGATTTGAAATCAGACCGTGAGGGTCTCGATTGAGGGTTGGACATCGAAGGTCGAGATTTGAGATTTGAAATCGGACCGTGAGGGTCGCGATTGAGGATTGGACCGCGAAGGTCGATATTTGATATTTGAAATCGGACCGTGAGGGTCTCGATTGAGGGCAGGACTGCGAAGGTCGAGATTTGAGATTTGAAATCGGACCGTGAGGGTCTCGATTGTGGGTTTGACTGTGAAGGTCGAGATTTGGGATTTGAAATCGGACCGTGAGGGTCTCGCTTGAGGGTTGGACCGCGAAGGTCGAGATTTGAGATTTAAAATCGGACCGTGAGGGTCTCGATTGAGTGTTGGACCGCGAAGGTCGGGATTAACTATTTGAGATTGGACTGCGAAGGTCTCGATTGGGGGTTGGACCGCGAAGGTCTCAATTGGAGATTTGATATCGGACCAGTGAGGGTCTCGATTAAGGGTTGGGCCGTGAAGGTCGAGATTTGAGATTTGAAATCGGACCTTGAGGGTCTCGATTGAGGTTGGACCACGAAGGTCGAGATTTGAGATTTGAAATCGAACCGTGAGGTCTCGATTGAGGTTGGGCTGTGAAGTTCGGGATTTGAGGATTGGACCGCTAGGGTCACGGGTTGAGAATCGGACCAAGAAAGGTCGAGATTGAGAATTGGACCGCGAGTCGAGATATGAGCTATCGGTGAGAAAGGTCGTGCATGAGAGTTGAACCGCGAGGGGTCGAGATATGAGATATCTGACCAAGAAAGGTCGCGGTTGAGTGTTGGACCGCGAAGGTCACTATAAAGGGTTGTACCACGATGGTCACGATTGGAGATATCGGACCAATAAAGGTCCCGATTGAGAGTTGGACCGCGAAGGTCGAGATATGAGATATCGGACCGTGAAAGGACTCGATTGGATTTTTGAGATCGGACCGTGAAAGGTCTCGATTGGATATTTGAGATCGGAGATCGGACCGCGAAGGTCGAGATTGACTTTTTGAGATCGGACCGCGAAGGTCTTGATTGACTACTTGAGGTCGGACTCGATAGGATACTTGAGATCGGACTGCGAAGGCCGGGATTAACTTTTGAGATCGGACCCCGAAGGTCTCGATAGGAGTTTTGAGATTGGACCGTGAATGTTTCGATTGAGGGTTGGACCGTGAAGGTCAAGATTTGATGTTTAAAATCGGTCCGTGAGGTCACGATTGATGGTCGGACCGCGAAGGTCGAGATTTAAGATTTGAAATCGGACCGTGAGGGTCGCGATTGAGGATTGGACCGAAGGTCGAGATTTGAGATTTGAAATGGACCGTGAGGGTCGCGAATGAGGATTGGACCGCGAAGGTCGAGATATGAGATTTGAAATCGGGCAGTGAGGGTCTCGATTGAGGGCTGGACCGCGAAGATCGAGATTTTAGATTTGAAATCGGACCGTGAGGGTCTCGATTGAGGGTTGGACCGTGAAGGTCGAGATTTGAGATTTGATATCGGACCGTGAGGTTCTCGCTTGAGGGTTGGACCGCGAAGATCGAGATTTGTGATTTGAAATCGGATCGTGAGCGTATCGATTGAGGGTTGGACCGTGAAGGTCGGGATTGACTATTTGAGATTGGACCGCGAAGGTCTCGATTGGGGGTTGGACCGCGAAGGTCTCGATTGGAGATTTGAAATCGGACCGTGAGGGTCTCGATTGAGGGTTGGACCGCGAAGGTCGAGATTTGAGATTTGAAATCGGACCGTGAGGGTCTCGATTGTGGATTGGACCGCGAAGGTCGAGATTTGAGATTTGAAATCAGACCGTGAGGGTCTCGATTGAGGGTTGGACCGCGAAGGTCGAGATTTGAGATTTGAAATCGGACCGTGAGGGTCGCGATTGAGGATTGGACCGCGAAGGTCGAGATATGAGATTTGAAATCGGACCGTGAGGGTATCGATGGAGGATTGGACCCCGAAGGTCGCTATTTGAGATTTGAAATCGGACCGTGAGGGTTTCGATTGAGGGTTGGACTGCGAAGGTCACGATTTGAGATTTGAAATCGGACTGTGAGGGTCGTGATTGAGGATTGGACCGCGAAGGTCGAGATTTGAGATTTCAAATCGGATCGTGAGGGTCTCGATTGAGGATTGGACCGCGAAGGTCGAGATTTGAGATTTGAAGTCCACCAGTGAGGGTCTTGATTGAGGGTTGGACCGTGAAGGTCGCGATTTGAGGATTGGACTGCTAAGGTCGCGACTTGAGAATCGGACCGAGAAAGGTCGCGATTGAGGATTGGACCTCTAAGGTCACGACTTGAGAATTGGGCCGAGAGGGAGGGTTCGATTGAGGATTGGACCGCGGAGGTCGAGATTTTAGATTTGAAATCGGACCATGAGGGTCTCGATTGAGCGTTGGACCGCGAAGGTCGAGATTTGAGATTAGAAATCGGACCGTGAGGGTCGCAATTGAGGATTGGACTGCGAAGGTCGAGATTTGAGATTTGAAATCGGACTGTGAGGGTCTCGATTGAGGGTTGGACCGCGAAGGTCGAGATTTGAGATTTGAAATCGGACCGTGAGGGTCGCGATTGAGGATTTGACCGTGAAGGTCGAGATTTGAGATTTGAAATCGAACCGTGAGGGTCTCGATTGAGGATTGGACCGCGAAGGTCGAGATTTGAGATTTGAAATCGGACCGTGAGGGTCTCGATTGTGGATTGGACCGCGAAGGTTGAGATTTGAGAATTGAAATCAGACCGTGAGGGTCTCGATTGAGGGTTGGACCATGAAGGCTCGAGATTTGAGATTTGAAATCGGACCGTGAGGGTTTCAATTGAGGATTGGACCGCGAAGGTCGAGATATGAGATTTGAAATCGGATCGTGAGGGTATCGATTGAGGATTGGACCTCGAAGGTCGCGATTTGAGATTTGAAATCGGACCGTGAGGGTTTTCATTGAGGTTGGACCGCGAACGTCACGATTTGGAGATTTGAAATCGGACCGTGAGGGTCGCGATTGAGGATTGGACCGCGAAGGTCGATATTTGAGATTTGGAATCGGATCGTGAGGGTCTCGATTGAGGATTGGACCGCGAAGGTTGAGATTTTAGATTTGAAATCAGACCGTGAGGGTCTCGATTGGGTATTGGGACCGCTAAGGTCACAACTTGAGAATCGGACTGCGAAGGTCTCGATTTGAGATTTGAAATCGGACCGTGAGGGTCTCGATTGAGGATTGGACCACGAAGGTCGCGATTTGAGATTTGAAATCGGACCGTGAGGATCTCGATTGAGGATTGGACCGCGAAGGTCTCGATTTGAGATTTGAAATCAGAACGTGAGGGTCTCGATTGAGGATTGGACCGCGAAGGTCACGATTTGAGATTTGAAATCGGACCGTGAGGGTCTCGATTGAGGATTGGACCGCGAAGGTCGCGATGTGAGATGTGAAATCGGACCAGTGAGGGTCTTGATTGAGGATTGGACCGCAAAGGTCGAGATTTGAGATATCGGACCGAAAAAGGTCGCGATTGAGACTTGGACCGCGTGGGGTCGAGATATGCGATATCGGACCGAGAAAGGTCGCGATTGAGAGTTGGACCGCGAAGGTCACTATTAAGGGTTGGACCACAATGGTCACGACCGGAGATATCGCACCGAGAATGGTCACGATTAGAGAGTTGGACCGCGAAGGTCGAGATATGAGATATCGAACCGAGAAAGTTTGCGATTGAGATTTGGACCGCGAGGGGTCGAAATATGGGATATCAGACCGAGAAAGGTCACGATTGAGAGTTGGACCGCGAGGGTCGAGATGTGAGAATATCGGATCGAGAAAGTCCAGATTTGAGATTTGAAATCGGACCGTGAGGTCTCGATTGGAGATTGGACCGCGAAGGTCTCGATTTGAGATTTGAAATCGGACCGTGAGGGTCTCGATTGAGGATTGGACCGCGAAGGTCGCGATTTGAGATTTGAAATCGGACCGTGAGGGTCTCGATTGGGGGTTGGACCGCGAAGGTCGTGATTTGAGATTTGAAAGTGGACCATGAAGGTCTCGATTGAGAGATTGGATTGCGAAGGTCGCGATTTGAGATTTGAAATCGGACCGTGAGGTTCGGCGGTTAGGGATTGGACCGCTAAGGTTATGATTTGAGATTTGAAATCGGGCTGTGACAGTCTCGATTGAGGATTGGACCGCGAAGGTCACGATTGGAGATATCGGACCGGAAAGGCCACTATTGAGATTTGGACCGCTAAGGTCGAGATATGAGATATCGGACCGAGGAAGGTCGCGATTGAGAGTTGGACCGCGATGGTCACGATTGGAGATATCGGACCGAGAAAGGTCGCGATTGAGAGTTGGACCGTGAGGGTCGAGATATGAGATATCGCACCGAGAAAAGGTCGCGATTAGTATTAGACCGTAAACGTCACTATTAAGCATTGTACCACGATGGTCACGATTGGAGATATCAGACCGAGAAAAGTCGCGATTGAGAGTTGGACCGCGAAGGTCGAGATATGAGATACCAGACTGAGAAAGGTCGCGATTGAGAGTTAGACCGCGAGGGGTCGAGATATGAGATATCAGACCGAGAAAGGTCGCAATTTAGAGTTTGACCGCGAAGGTCGAGATATGAGATATCGGACCGAGAAAGGTCGCGATTGAGAGTTGGACCGCGAGGGGTCGAGATATGAGATATCGGACCGAGAAAGGTCGCGATTGAGAGTTGGACCGCGAAGGTCACTATTTGAAAGATTACCGAGATGGGACCATGAAATTGTTATTCTATTAAATGTTTAAGTTTATTGAAAACCCATTTTTCTCAGAGTCCTAAATGGTTGGAAAATATTGCTCTTCTTTTTCGCAACTAACCTAGGGCTTGGATTAGTGGATCTCGGCACTACGTTTATAAGCTCCTCGTTTTTCACTTGTAAATCATCTTCTCGGGACGAACAATCTCGAGCGAGGGTCCTATAAGGCAAGCGAGTTCCACCGACAAACGGAAAAGTGAACTTATGCCTAGCTGGTCATGTAAACTTTCAACGTATGTGACGTGCGGGTCACGGTCGACCCAACATCCTTAAGTTAAGGCGAAATCGTGCCAAAAATTCGGCATGACTTCTCTTGACTTCGCTTGCGCGAGGGCCTTAGCATTTGGCGTTGGCACAAGCTGTGGCT
The DNA here is from genome assembly GCA_022495995.1 of Adenophora triphylla var. japonica. Taxonomy (NCBI): domain Eukaryota; kingdom Viridiplantae; phylum Streptophyta; class Magnoliopsida; order Asterales; family Campanulaceae; genus Adenophora; species Adenophora triphylla. Next base: position 2,595 of record JAFEMH010004927.1, on the reverse strand, counting down.
GGCACGGTTCATATGTTGAGGGTTTGGTGACACGGTGTCACATTGAACCTTCAGGTATGTTTTTCTAGCAGCATGGCTCCGCGTCAAAGTCAAGGCCGAAAAAGCTAAGACTTTGGGTGGGAACGACCTTCGGTCTTGACTTTTAAGTTTGACTTGTGAGGGAGACCGGCGTAAAAAACATACACTTGGGCTTTATGACACGTACTAAGCCAAAAGCCAACCGGGGTCTTGGACGAAGTGTGACACAAAGAGTGCATGGCTTACACGGGGTAGGATGGGCTGTTTGGAATGACCCCATGCATGCTCGAAAGGTGTACTCGGCATCAACCGAGCTGCGCAATGAACGGTCATCCGGGTTATGGGTCGTAGTGTGCAGTGTACCGAGGCAGCAGGTGCGCGTAGTGTGCGGTGTACCGCGGCAGCAATGCAAGTAGTGTGCGGTCACTAAATTCTTTTTTGAGTAAAACAGAGATTTTCAGAATGTGTTTTAAAGAATTTATGCGCAGTTCAAAATGTAACATGAAAATCAATTATGAACGGGAATGCACGAACATGTTATGATTTTGGATGCAAATGCAACACACATTTTCCTTTTCGTTTCGAAAACCGTTCGATTTTTTGAACAACACACGCACATAAAAATGAGGAAGGGTAAACAAAAGTTTGACCCATAAAATGTTTTTAAAATGAAGGAAGTTTTGAAAAACATGTTCACGTCCCCAGCGGACAACTGAAATTACCAGGATCGCGCGGACTGCGGCGAGCGGTTCTTTCGAATGGAATTTACTTGGAAAAGAGAGTCACCACGCCATTTTGTATTACGAGCCTAAACTTTGAAAAAGGCTTTGAAAACAAGGTCGTTTTGATTGGTAGCCAAAACTTGGAAAAGGCTTTGAAAAAGAGACGTTTTGATTGGTAGCCAAAACTTGACAAAAGGCTTTTTAGGACCAGAAATTGTTAGGTTCGGAGGTCACGTTACGTTTCGGGAAGAGTATGTTGAGATCACCCGAAACGTCTCGTATGACGAGTCTTTCTACCTTTCTCAAAAAGTGTGCGTGTGTGTGTTCGTGTTGCTTTTGAAAATGAGCTTGAATGACAAGCTTTAATCTTGGTTTGAATGATAAACGTTGATTTTGGTAAAGAGCGTTTGAATGACAAACATCGGTTTTGAAGTTGAAATGAGCATTTGCGTGGCAAACGTCGATTTTGAGTTGATTATTATGATGCTGCCAATTTTATGAAAATTGTAGTAAATGAGATGCGATCAACGAGTCATTTAGTGACTCGGACGTTTGAAAGTAAATACTATCAACAAACCAAACGGTTTGGACTTGTAAATGACAGTATTGAAATGCGGTATCAACGGATCAAACAATCCGGACTTGTAAAAGTGCGATCAACGAGTCAAACGACTCGAATTTGTAAAGTGCGTAAAGTAAATGCGGTATCAACGGATCAAATGATCCGGACTAGTAAAGAGTGTAAAGTAAATAGCAATATCAACGGATCAAACGATCCAGACTTGTAAATGACGATCACGAACCAAACGGTTCAGACGGTAAAGTGCGAATCAACGGATCGAACGATCCGGATGGTAAATGACAGAAACGTAAAAATGGGACTTGAACGCCTTTTTAACCCGAAATTACTTCTCTTACGGGAGAGAAGATGATTAGGGACCAAAACGTATCGAGTCCCGTAGACGGCATTACGTCTAATTTTTGACAGTGAGAGTTTACCATATTTGGTGTTGACTCTTTGACTACATGAAATGACGTATACGGGATACGAAAAGAGTGTTTAAAAGGTGTTTCGGAAGTGTTTGGGCAGAGTTTCCCCCTTTATTTGGTGCTTAGAAACCTAAGGGATTTGGGTAGCATTTTGACTTGGAGTCGGTTTAGCTTGTATTTTTACGATTAGACCATCCACCGAGCAGTAGCTACGAGGAGCCCCAGAAGAAGGGAAATGTAAAGAATTCTACCTACGAGTCCAGCACTTACGAGGGCCCCAAAGAAAGCAGGAAGAAGACTAAGCCCTACTGAGTTGCTTGGGGTGGAGAGAGGAGAGGAGAAAATGGTGTCTTTGTAATGGAGGAGAGGAGAGTGAGTATTTATAGGAGGGGGAAAACTTGAAGAGGAGAGGAAATTTGAGTGGAGAAGGGGAAAGGGTTAACTGAAATCTGGTGGACATCCGAGAAAACATTAAGGTCGGCCCTTTCTTCAATTTTTGAAACTGCATTTTGATCATTTGGCATTGAGTTTGATTGATGTTGCCACGTATTAATTTAACACCTGTAAAACATTCCGGCCGGCAAGTTCTTCAAATTGGCTATTTTTCCTAATTAAAACTAAGATTACATGCATTGATTTTGTTCATGATTGAATTTGATATGTGGTGAGCTGGCAAAACGGAGTTACCGTATGAGGAGTTATGAACTCCGGAAAGTCAGGGCGCCTCGAAAACAGCACTCAAATCAAATCGGAAAGACCCAAAAGTGCGTTTTAGGAAATATATGCTAAAATTGTGATAACGTGTGTTGAAGGCCACTTTGATGTCGGGATGCACGGGGCAGTCAGGGATGTCTCGTTGACTTGA
>JAFEMH010004926.1:0-185628 GCA_022495995.1 Adenophora triphylla var. japonica | reverse complement strand
AGAACCTTATTAGACATGGTTCATTTGATGATGAGTCAAGTTGACCTTCCCGTTTCTTTTTGGGGACATGCATTAGAGACTACAATAAGGGCTATGTTGGCACAAATGCATTGGATTATTGCAAGGGAAGAATGATAAGTCAAGATGGGATTTGGTCCCTCTCGATAGAGAGAGAGATGTTTGCTCGTCAGGGCCCCTCGATGTATGATGTTGATGAAATGGTGTGTGGCACACTCAAGATATTTGATAGAGATCTGGAAATGCACTTCTGGATTAGTCAACATATTCGGAATCGAGAAAGCATTAAACAATATAAGTTGACGTGGACCATGGCGAAACTTATGTTCAATATGACATGTCGTGTGACAAAGGAATTTTGAAATTACCCGGATTTTGCGCGCGACGAAAAGGCGGTTGTCTTTCGCGGAGGGTTGGTGTTTGAGACCTCGCTTTCGGGAAGGGAGAGGAGTCGCCATCGCGGCTTTGTATTTTGAGCCCAAAACGTTTGATAGAAATGGCTTTGTGAAAATGGTGTCATTTTTATTGGTAGCAAAAAACTTAGGAAAAAGCTTTGAAAAAGGGGTGTCATTTTTATTGGTAGCAAAAAATGAGGAAACAGCTTGACTTTTCTTACATTCGTAGATTGTTAGGTTCGGAGGTCATGTTATCGTTTCGGGAAGAGTATTTTGAGATCACTCCGAAACGCCTCGTATGACGAGAGTCTTTCTACCTTTCTATAGAAAATGTGTGCGTGTGTGTGTGGGTTTGTATTTTGAAAATGGGGGCTTCGAATGACAAGCTTAATCTTGGTTTGAATGTCAAACGTTGATTTTGTGATTCTTTGAAAAGGCGTTTGAATGACAAACGTCGGTTTTGAAGTTTTTAGGAAAAGTGACACGAGTTCGATTTTAACATTTTAACTTAAGTGTCAAATGTTGACTTTTAAGAAAAGAGCATTTGAATGTCAAACGTCGGATTTTTGAGTTTGAAGATGATCGTTTGGATGCCAAACGTCATTTCGTGCGTTTTGAAAGAGAGTTTGAATGTCGAACTCCGGTTTTGAACTGGGCGTTTCATTGTTAGCAATTTTACGGGAAAAAAAGTATTAAATGATTTTTGAATGTAAAATGTCGGCTTTTAAGTTTGAAGATGATCGTTTGGATGCCAAACGTTATTTCACGCGTTTTTGAAAGAGAGTTCGAATGTCGAACTCCGGTTTTGAACCGGGCATTACATTGTTAGCGATTTTACGGGAAAAAAGCATTAAATGATATGCGATCAACGAATTGTTTTACGACTCGGACTTTTGATAAGTAAATACTATCACGATCCAAATGGCTCGGACTTGTAAATGACATTATTTAAAGTGCGGTGTCGACGGAATCAAACGACTCGGAATTGTAAAGGTGCGTTCAATCGAACCAAACGGCTCGGAATTGTAAATGACATGAAAGTAAATGACGATCGACGGATCAAACGATTCGTAATTTTTAAATGACATAAAGTAAATGATGTTCAATGGATCAAACGATCCGAAATTGTAAATGACATAAAAAGTAACGGGGGTCGGAACGCCGTTTTAACTCGAGATTACTTCTCTTACGGGAAGAGAAGAGGATCAAGGACTAAAACGTATCGGACCCCATTAGACATTGACGTCTACATTTCAACAACGTTCGTTCGAAATGGTTGTAGCGGCGGTGCATAAACCGAGACGGAACGAGAGTTTAGGGAGAGAGCACTACCTATGGCTAGGATCGGCTCCTTTGGCTCGGTGGGCGTATACGAGATATGAAAAGGTGTTTGGAACGGTATTTCGAGGTGTTGAGGGTTGTATTTGGTTGAAATACGGAGTTTTCACGTAAACCGAGGCAAAACGGGGGCTCGAGAGAGGGTGAAAAAGGGTTTGGGTTGTGGCCGTGGTGAATTTGGGTGAATTTTGTTGTTGTCAAAATGTTTGACACTTTGTATTTATAGGGTAAATTTGCAAAAAGAGTCCGGACGGACTTAGGGTGAATTCCAGGGGTTTTTGTGAAACTTTGGAAAGCTGGAGGGACTTCTTGCAATTGATGGATTGTGCAAAAGAGTCAATAGGACTTGACCGCATACTAGGGGTATTTTAGTCTTTTCACACTTTGAAATATGATTGAGGTTGACAAGGGAGCTGTGGCACGCACGCCACGTGTACTGTGACTCACCTAGGGCATGAAATATCGTGCCATTATTCCCGGTTTTGTCCGTTTTTAAATAACTGTCCTAGGAAAATGTGCAGAAACGCCCCGAAAAGTGCCAGAAAGTGTGTTTTTCAGGAGAAGCTGTACTTTTACGTGTGACAACGTGTGTTGAGTACGCTTCGACATTGGGATGCACGGGGCAGTTTCAGGACGTCTTGTTGGCTTGAGAACGGGGAGCTTAACGGGTTCCACTTAACCTGGAGGGGGCCAGTTAACGGATTCCGGTTAACTTCTAACGGATTTTGATGATGCGGATTTGGGTACTTACAGTTAGCCCTCGGCGACGTCACTTCCGAAGGAAGTCGTCGTTGAAAAAGATAAGGATCCAAATTGGGGATGCCTTACTTTGAAAGACACTGGCGGTTGTTGGTTGGACCCTTACCGAAAGGATTCCTACGTATCCCGGCGGGGAATCAAGCCGATCGTAGTTCGTAGGTGCAAGGAGCCGCGCGTGGGGACCTTGATCTAAGCGAGGCTGTTATGAGGCGTCTAAACTCGAGTGAGACCATTGCGAGGTATCCGAACCCGAATGGAGACTATCAGGAGGCATCTAAACCTGGGATTTCTGAAACCTTGAGGCGTGTGGCACCTCGGGCGGAGTTGCTGAAACATTCGAGGGCGTGTGGCGCCGCACCGGAGTTATTGAAACATACGAGGGCGTGTAGTGCCTCGGGCCGAGTTGCTGAAACTTACGAAGGCATGTGGCGCCTCGTACCGGAGTTGCTGAAACTTATGAGGGCGTGTGGCGCCTCAGACCGAAGTTGCGAGGATGCGTTTATCCTGAGATGAAGGCATTCATGCCTTGAGTTCTGGACTCATGATGACGGCCAGGTTTATCCACTGGGGATAGGGTGGCCATGATGGGAATGGTTGTGTTAAATGTGCATTATTAACAACACGGAAGGATTGACATTCTAATGATGGGGTTAGGAACGGGATGTAGTCTCGGGAGAGACTGACACATTGTTGGGGAAGAGCTTCCAGAGTGCTAACAAAGATAGGGGGATTGATTGACGTTTCTTCTTAGACGGATGGTCTTAGGATCTGCTTGGGAGGAGTGTGCGGGCTTACGGTGATGGCCGAAGAGGGATTGTTGTGCAAGCTTACGATGACCGCCGGAAGTGAATGTTGGTGAAAACCGGAAGAATTTTGACGTCAGGAGACGGAGTTATGATTTAATGTCCGAAGATGGGACTGAGAGTTTGGATGTCAAACGTCGGTTTGGGGCAGAAATGAGCATTTGAATGTCAAACGTCGACTTGAGATGTAAGTGAGCATTTGAATGTCAAACGTCGACTTGAGACGGAAGTGAGCGTTTGAATGTCAAACGTCGACTGGAGACGAAAGTGAGCATTTGAATGTCAAACGTCGACTTGAGATGTAAGTGAGCGTTTGAATGTCAAATGTCGATTTGAGATGGAAGTGAGCGTTTGAATGTCAAACGTCGATTTGAGACGGAAGTGAGCGTTTGAATGTCAAACGTCGATTTGGGATTTAACGTCTAGAGACGAATGTTAGTGAAAACTAACTGAAAATTTAACGTCGGGAGACGAATGTTAGTAAAAACTAACTGAGAATTTAACGTCTGGAGACGAACGTTAGCGAGGAATTAACTGGGACTTAACCTCGGGGAGGGTGTTAGAAAGGTCTAACTTGAGGAAATTTTACACTTTTGGGGGCCAAAAGGGGTAAAGCTGGCTGAGAAGCTGAGGGGCCAAATTGGCAAGGAATCTTATCAGCTGCAAAAGAGTCCGGCCGGACTTGGACACAATTTGACCAGATTCAAATCAGCGCCAAGGCCGACGCAAACTTGTTCCATTTTCCATACTTTCAGGCGAGGAGGGAGATAAAAAGAGAGAAAAACTCTTCCCATTTTGTGAGTTTTGCTCAAATTTTTGAGGGAAAATCAACATGGATGCCGATTTGAGACCAATTGCTCGCCATAGGAGGACCGATAATGAAAGAACGAGGTTGGTGAGGACCATTCGAACCACCGTTCTTCCCGTGGATCCATCGGAGTTCTATCCGACTCGGGACACTCACAAATCCAAGGGAGGGATCGAAAGACAGGTAAACTTTCTCTAAATTCCGTTAATTTAAGAATGTGTATTCTTTAAATGTTAGGAATTTGACTAGAAATGAGTTAGGGTTCTTGGTGCCCGAATTGGGGCTTTTGACTTTGCTATGCGCCTTTGTCGAAATTGACTAGAGTGTAGTTCAATTGACACTATGGGTAGATGACATAAAAATTTTGGTTGCAAAATCCCATGCCTAGAGGTGTTTTCCGAAATTAAAGTAAATTTAATTCAGGACGGAGTAATTTTTTTTTTTCGAAATGTTTTGAAATGTTTTTAAAGTTCCGAATTCGACGGAGTTTTCGAGATGCTTTGAAAGTTCCGAATTCGACGGAATTTTCGAAAGGTTTTGAAAGTTTCGAATTCGACGGATTTTTCGAAGTGTTTTGAAAGTTCCGAATTCGACGAAGTTTTTGAAATGTTTTGAAAGTTCCGAATTCGACGGAGTTTTTGAAAGGTTTTGAAAGTTCCGAGTGACTTTGCGGCGATCACTGGGTTGCCATTTTGGGGCAACACGCTGGTGTGGGTGGATGGGTATACCCCGGGGCAGTTGTCGGATCTGCTGGGTTTTGATATTACCGATGTCAGGGGCTTGGGTATTCGATATGGGCCGATGGAGGCTCATCTGAGGAGGGGTATTATTTCTTATTTGGAGGGGTCTCCGAGGATGACCGCAGAGCATCTGGCTCGAGGGTTCATATGGTTTTCTTGTCAGCGACCCTGTTACCTACTTCTGACACATCCTGTCACTTCCCTTTGCTCGGCTCGCTGACTGATCTGGACGCCGTGAGAGGGTTCGTATGGGGGGAGGATGGACTGGTCGAGCTCTACCATGCCTTGGATAGGTTCTCGTGGGGAGAGGAGAACACCTTATGCTGCTTTCCGTTTGCTTTGGATGTAAGTTCCCGTCTTTTTCTCTTCCTTGTCTCATTTTGTACTCATATGTATCCGCTTCCGTAGCCGACATAACTTTCCATGTGCTTGACAAAGTGAGGTTTGAGGTGTTCCGCCCGCAGAGATGGGAGATCAAGGAGGCGTATGAGTCATGTTCCCTGCCATGTTGATTTGGCAGAAGGAGACGAAGAAGCCGGCGTCATCGAGGGAGGGTACTCGGCTGACTTACGAGGAGGTGTCTCTAGCCCTGAGCCGAGAGTTTTCCGGGCGGATCCAGCTGACTTGGTGGAACCGGATTAATGTTGTTGTGGTTCAGCCGCTAGAGAGGTCACACGTCGGCGAAAGTGCCGGTGGGGCTTCATTGTGACGCGATGTATCCGGGAGAGAGGGTGACACAGTCGGCATGGTCCTGGGGGTCCCTTCCTTTGGTACCGATGGACCCGCCTCCACACATGCAGCATTCTTTGTTGATACCGATGGAGGATCTGGAGCGGTATAGACAGGTCATGTTCTATACCGAGTTTATCATAAAGGGCGCCGACTATGACATCTTCGTGAGGACGAGGCTGAGGAGCCCGCAAGTCTTCGCACAGGAGGGCGAGGGCCCTTGATATCCCCGAGACTACCCGCTCCCTTGAGCTAGGGCCGGCGTATGAGGGCGAGGATGGTTCTCGCAAGCGATCGGTGATCCCTATTCCGCCGGAGGAGCCGAGGCCCCTGCAGATGCAGTGGACCCCAATGCTTCGGTGAGTGCTTTTGATTTTCTCAGTATTTGATAATAGCATTCGCAAATGTTGCATCTGTGTTGCTCCGGCTTGTCTTTTGACGCACTTTCCCGGGTTTGCAGGTGTCCGGGTCGCACGTACAACCAGTGCCGTGAGACAAGCTTGGACGAGATGGGCCATTGTTTGGTCGAAACCTAACGGTTTATTTATATTCGCAAGCGCACGGGCTATTGTAATATAGCGGGTGCAAGTACGGGTCGATCCCACAAAGACAAGGTTTACTTTAGGGAATATTTTTGTCTTTAGAAATTATAGAAAAGATTGGGGGAGATAAAATTTGTTTTTAGAAAAATAGAGAGAACATAAACGTAAAATTCTTTAATTAAATTCTTATAAAACGAAGCATTCTCGGGATTGGAAATCATACACATAATTTTGTTCATCAAATCGTCATTGTCTTAGAGATAAAAGATTTTCATAAAAAGCAAGGATGATATATTTGGCTTGCACTACTTCTCACGGTCAAGCAAGTAGCGTTGTATTCTTCACTAATTATGTCCTAATTGTTTGAGATTTCCGTTTACGTTGTTCCTGCCCTGTCACAAACGGGCGTTCCGGCTTATCTCTAGCTGACCATAATTAGTAAGAACCCTTTAAGAACGAGATTCGATGTATTTTCCATTAAAGGAACATCCCTAGGCCATTGAACTACTTTCGTGATCAATGAAACCTAGTTTCTTTATATGGTTCCGTCAATCGAGATTCTCCGCTAGGTACTTCTCTCAATTGACTGAATCATACAAATTGGACATCTCCAAAATGTAAGGCATTTAGAGAATAATATAAAGAAATTGTTTAGATGAAGAAAGAAGACAAGACTTTTCATTTTCGAATGATGAACAAGTATGCTTTGAGTTTCCAACCCCAAGAATAAGAGGGATTACTCACAAGCCATTTATAACATATAAGAAATAAAAGTAAGAGATTGAGTAAGAAAGACTTATGAATATAGAAGGCAAGTGCTGGAAATGGTGCTTCACTTTATTGCTTTTCTTCCAAAGTAATTTCAAGAACAAACAATGAACTTGATCTTCAAATCTCTTTGGAAATTGTTATCACAATTGTTTGTATTTTTCTATCTATGAAGTATCAGTGATTTCTCTCTCTAAAATTTCGTATCTAAGACTGATTACAAGGGTCCTATTTATAATTGGGAGGAGACTCTTCAATTGGGTGCCATCAAAAGGTGCCATTACATCTGCAGTCACGATTTGCACGGCCGCGTCAAGGAAGTTGCACGGCCGTGCGACCCTTGGCGCCAGATTTGAATTTGAGTCTTGACACTTCGCACGGTCGCTCCTCTCTAAGCCGCACGGCCGCTCCGAATAATGACACGGCCACTCCTCTTCAAGACACGGTCAGCTCTATATTTTAGGTCCACAAATGGCCTAAAAATGGCTAGGTGCACGGCCGCTCCATGTTGGCTGCACGGCCAGCTCCACCTCGGAATTTAACTTGGTGTGCTTGATTTGGTTGGGTGCTCTTCCATGTCTTTTGCCTTGAAGTTTCCAAGCATCCTTTTTGATAAAAAGACCCTAAAACCCGTCTTTAAATGCAAGAAATATACCAAAAGGCGTAAAATCTAGATAATATAAAAAAGGAACTAAAAAGTACATAAAATGAAATGAAAATGATGCTTTATGCATTTAAAAAGTATACAAAACTAAGGATAAATGACTATATGATAGTCACTTATCAAACTCCCCACACTTAAGCTTTTGCTTGTCCCCAAGCCAAACTTAGAATGAAAATATGGAGAGGGAGAAAAAGCAAGATTGATCCCTCAGAAATAATGTAGCAAGCCCTAAATGCCTTTTAGATAATGCCTTTGTCTTTCTAATCATATTTTGTATACCTTTAAAAATTTATTAGGAAGAAGCATTTTGGGGATATTTTTAAAGAGATAATTTATAAGACTATAACCTAATATAGCATATATAGAATTTTGATCAAGTAAAGCATGCTAGAAGGATAAATCTTAGATTCATTTCTTGGTAGAAGAGAAGCTTTCACTCTTTTAGAGTGATTTTTGAGAAAAGATGAATTTATTTCTTTAAAGTGTACAAGAGAAAGTATAAACATTTATTCACAAGTTAGAAGTTCCCGAAGAATTGTATTACATTCTTGAATCACAAGGGCGAAAAATGGATGATGATTGTGGAAAAATCTCATCAAAGTTTAAACAAATTTATCTTATTTTTGCACGTGTTATATTTTTGCAAAAGACCTAAGTTATTTTTGATCCTTTCAAGTAGGAGACATTGTGGTTGCGAACCCAATGTTCCTAATACTTAGATCAAGAATACTTTTGGATATTACTCCCGTTTGGCAAGGAAGCATCGTCGCAGCCGAACGCCGTGCCCCGAGTTACTTAGGAAGTAATAGGTTTCTTTGCTTTTAAGGATTGGTGACTAAGTCACTCTTTTTAGCAATAAGATAAAGATGTTTAACTTTGAATTGATTAGTGGAAATGGAAATATGAAATTTTTTGATGAAAGGGTGTGATCCAAGGGGTGCAAAACAAAGGGTGCTTCTAATAAGGGAATAAGTGTGTAATAAAATTTAAAAATGTACAATTTCAAAGAAATGTTTTCAATATTTGCATAAAAATGACCAAGTATAGATTGATAAAGATTCCTTCTAATCAAATGCCTTTTTCTTGATAAAACCCTATATTTTGCTATACTAACTTATGAGGCTTTCAATTATTTCCTAAAAAAATATTTCTATATTTTTCTTTTTATAAATTTTTAAGTTTATAGAAAATATGAGAGGAAAGATAATGACATTATTCTAGGCAAATGACAAGCATAAGAAGTAATGATTATGGATCATCATAGGGATCATTACTTTTTATATATATATATATATATACTATACATGCATAAAATGAAAATGCAACTAAGTTAAAAGGAAAAAATTTACACTAGAAAGCAAGTAAAACTAAACTAAAAACAAGTAAAATAAAGATAGATATACCTCCCCACACTTGAAATGAACATTGTCCTCAATGTTTCAAGGAACAACGAGTAAAGAGACAAGCATGCGATGGGAGAAAGAGTAAACAAAATTATGATAAATAAGAAAATAATCCATCGGTTTACTATTCTGATGATGCTTGTTTAAGGTCATAAGCTCGACCCCTTTCTTTCAGTAAAAATGGGCGATGAGTGGTATTGTAATGGTCTCTTGTCCTTAACAACTCGCCATTTCTTGCCCTTTGGCGTGATTGAGCTCTTATAATTGATGCACATGCGACATCCCGGTGTGCCTTTTTTCTTAGGCCCTCTACCCTTTGATTTTTCAATTTTATTAGGCTGTTTAGGGTGCACATTTTTTTCACCTCTATGATCTAAGGGTTTTTTAATTATTATTTTTGAGTCCTTGGCTTGTGACTTTTCACCCTTTTTGCTATCATTTTCCGGAGTGTTGATTTCATGGAACGGTTTCTTGAGATTTAAGTCTTTAAATTCGACTTTCTTATTTCCAATGCTTAAAGAAAGAGTGTCATTCTTTACATCTATTATTGCACCAGCCGGTGGCAAGAAAAGGTCTTCCTAGAATGATTGGAATTTGGTGATCTTCCTCCATCTCAAGGACTACAAAGTTGATCGGGACGATCAATTTCCCGATTTGACAAAGGACATCTTCTATAATACCCATCGGGTATTTAATGGAAACGATCCGCTAGTGTGGATGTGTGCCCAAATTTTTGTGGATTCACGCGAGTTTGAAGACATCCGAGTTATTTGAAAACGGAGTCGCCACGCCATTTTGATTACCTCAAAACTTTGAAAAAAGGTTTTTACTTGGGTTCGGAGGTTAAGTTACCCCTTGGGAAGAACGTTTGGCGTTCACCCAAAGTGCCTTGCCGGAGCAAGTCTCCCAAGATTTCAATCGTGCTTGCTTGCGTGCTTTCTTGTGTGCATGTGTTTGAGAAAAAAGGGGGAATGTCCCAAGTTGTCTTCCGGACGTACAAACCATTTGTTGGTTGTCGCCGGGATTCCTTGGAATTTTATGTATTTGGGATTATGATCCCGTCCTCATCTTATGACTTGTGATCATCGCATTTTAACCTCGGGACCCTCGGGACTTGCGTGATCGAGAGAATGACTCTCTTTTGGTCAAAGATGAGGTTCTTTAGAAAAGGAGGGTCCTTAGCCCATCAATCCTACGCTTTAAGACGGTCGAGCTCGTATAGAGGCTTCATACTCTTTCTTAAGCGATAATCGGAGATATAGGGTTCAAGGTTATCCCTTTCCAAAGAAATCGTGAACCTTTAATGGAAGGAACGATGTAAAGATAGGATCTTTTACACCGGTCCGTTCCAAGGTTGGGGGAAAGGGGAAATGCATGATGAAAAATGACTCTTTAATGAAAAGATGACATTTTTGGTTTTAGCAAATGATGCTTTTTGATTGAAAGAAATGATCTTTATGCAAGTGATGCATAAAGATAGGATTTTTATGCAAGTGATGCATGAAAAAGGTTTTGGAATGCAAAGGATGCATTTTTATTGAAAAGATTGGATTTTTATATGCAAATGATGCATAAAGATGACATTTTTATTTAAAAATGGGGGTTTTAGGTGCAAAGGATGCACCTTTATGAAAAAGACAACATTTTTATGACAAATGATGTCTTAATGCATGCAAAAGGGGAAGGGGATGATAAAGATATGATCTTTAACTATGAATGCCAAGTCCCAAGCAAGATATATGAATGCAATGAGCAAGTATATTAATTAAAATGCAAGGTTAGGGCGTGCGAGGTTACCAATGGCTTCTTTTGGTTCTTCGGACGGAGCTAGGAGGAGAGGTTGGTCTTGGGTCTTCAAGGAGGAGGGAGATGGCTTCTTTAGCTTCTTCTTCACCTTCTTGAGCCTTCACCAATATTCTTCATGTCTTGGGAGTGACTGATTGTGGGTGTATTATTTTTGGGGTGGTAATGTTGTGTGTTGAAATGGGTAGAGGAGGCCTCTATTTATAGGTAATCTGGATAAGGTGAATGAAGCCGTGCGGCTAAGAGCAGCGAGCTAATGCAGCCGTGCGGGCTTATCCTGAATGACTCAGCATTCTAGAACCATGCAAGGTGGCAAATTCTAGAACCCTCCTTCCTAATTAAGAAAACGTGTTTCTTAATTAGGAAGGATCCTCTTCAGCCCTTATTTAATAAAAAACAGTTCTGGAATGTTTCCGGAACGCTGGGAAGGTCTGGGGAATTACCGGAAAACTTACCGAAATTGTCGGGAAAATTAACCGGAAGGCATGAGCCAGATTTGGGTACTTACAGAAGCCCCTCGGCAACGTCACTTGCAAGGCGAGTGGGGTTGTTGATAGAAAAGGATCCGATCTGGCGAATGCCGAGACGGATTAGATGACCGAGACGGTCGAGTGGCTGAACCTTTTGGAAGGCTACCTACGTATCCCGGAGGAATCAAGCCAGGCCGTAGTTCGGAATAAGATCCGCTGAGGAAGGGAGAAGAGAAAACTGGTCTCTTGCTGGGGAAAATAGAAAATGACCTAGGAGGTCAAGCAATTGATCCTACTAGGGACATGCTAGAAATGACCAAGGTGGTCTCTATGAGGGATTACTTCATCACTGAGGAGTGACGAAGGAACATGGTGACCAAAGTGGTCGGATGGCTGGACCTTTTATAAAAGGCTACCTACGTATCCCGGAGGAATCAAGCCTTGATCGTAGTTCAAGCTTTGACTAGATCGAAATGTTATTCCTTCAACTTGGAATAACGGAGATCGAAAGAGAGAGCGAAATGTCATTCTTCCTCCTTGGAATGACGGAGATCGCGAGAGAGATCGAAATGTTATTCTTCCACCTTGGAATAACGGAGATCGAAAGAGAGAGCGAAATGTCATTCTTCCACCTTGGAATGACGGAGATCGCGAGAGAGATCGAAATGTTATTCTTCCACCTTGGAATAACGGAGATCGAAGGAGAGAGAGCGAAATGTCATTCTTCCACCTTGGAATGATGGAGATCGAAGGAGAAAGAGCGAAATGTCATTCTTCCACCTTGGAATGACGGAGATCGAAAGATAGAGCGAAATGTCATTCTTCCACCTTGGAATGACGGAGATCGCGAGAGAGATCGAAATGTTATTCTTCCACCTTGGAATAACGGAGATCGAAGGAGAAAGAGCGAAATGTCATTCTTCCACCTTGGAATGACGGAGATCGCGAGAGAGATCGAAATGTCATTCTTCCACCTTGGAATGATGGAGATCGAAAGAGAGAGCGAAATGTCATTCTTCCACCTTGGAATGACGGAGATCGCGAGAGAGATCGAAATGTCATTCTTCCACCTTGGAATGACGGAGATCGAAAGAGAGAGCGAAATGTCATTCTTCCACCTTGGAATGACGGAGATCGCGAGAGAGATCGAAATGTCATTCTTCCACCTTGGAATGACGGAGATCGAAAGAGAGAGCGAAATGTCATTCTTCCACCTTGGAATGACGGAAATCGCGAGAGAGATCGAAATGTTATTCTTCCACCTTGGAATAACGGAGATCGAAAGATAGAGCGAAATGTCATTCTTCCACCTTGGAATGACGGAGATCGCGAGAGAGATCGAAATGTTATTCTTCCACCTTGGAATAACGGAGATCGAAAGAGAGAGCGAAATGTCATTCTTCCACCTTGGAATGACGGAGATCGCGAGAGAGATCGAAATGTCATTCTTCCACCTTGGAATGACTGAGGAGATCGAAAGAGAGAGCGAAATGTCATTCTTCCACCTTGGAATGACGGAGATCGCGAGAGAGATCGAAATGTCATTCTTCCACCTTGGAATGACGGAGATCGAAAGAGAGAGCGAAATGTCATTCTTCCACCTTGGAATGACGGAGATCGCGAGAGAGATCGAAATGTTATTCTTCCACCTTGGAATAACGGAGATCGAAGGAGAGAGAGCGAAATGTCATTCTTCCACCTTGGAATGACGGAGATCGAAAGATAGAGCGAAATGTCATTCTTCCACCTTGGAATGACGGAGATCGCGAGAGAGATCGAAATGTTATTCTTCCACCTTGGAATAACGGAGATCAAAAGAGAGAGCGAAATGTCATTCTTCCTCCTTGGAATGACGGAGATCGCGAGAGAGATCGAAATGTTATTCTTCCACCTTGGAATAACGGAGATCGAAAGAGAGAGCGAAATGTCATTCTTCCACCTTGGAATGACGGAGATCGCGAGAGAGATCGAAATGTCATTCTTCCACCTTGGAATGACGGAGATCGAAAGAGAGAGCGAAATGTCATTCTTCCACCTTGGAATGACGGAGATCGCGAGAGAGATCGAAATGTCATTCTTCCACCTTGGAATGACGGAGATCGAAAGAGAGAGCGAAATGTCATTCTTCCACCTTGGAATGACGGAGATCGCGAGAGAGATCGAAATGTTATTCTTCCACCTTGGAATAACGGAGATCGAAAGAGAGAGCGAAATGTCATTCTTCCACCTTGGAATGACGGAGATCGCGAGAGAGAATGCATTTTGTAAAGAAGTAAGAAGGACTCAATGATTTTTGTAAAGAAAGTGGGATGTACTCGATAATTTTGTAAAAGAAGTGAATTAAAAATGCCAAAGGCAAATAAAATGAGCCACAGGGGATAAATTTGTAAAATAAGCCTCGGGGGCCTTTGGAGGAAAAAATTTGATTGATATGATTGGAAATGCCAGGGGGCATACAGCTCTACGGGGACAAAATTGTAAAATTGAGCCTCGGGGCAAAATTGCAAAGAGATGATGGTCCCTTACTATAAGGATGGAAACGGGGTGACCTAGGAGGTTAAACGGCCGATCCTATTAGGAATGTGCCAAATAAAGGGGGTGACCAATGTGATCGATAGTTGGACTTTTATGAAAGCTTACGCACCATTGAGGAATGGGAAAGAAAAAGGTGACCAATGTGGTCGGATGGCTGGACCTTTTATGAAAGGCTACCTACGTATCCCGGAGGAATCAAGCCTTGGTCGTAGTTCAAGCTTCATCTAGACAGTTAGGAACGATGTCTAGGATCCTTGAGGTTTTGACAATTAATGGAGGTTGTCACTGAGGAAGCTAAAGCTACGTCACTATCGAGTAGATAGAGGTAGCTATAGTTTGGACAAACTTGAGCATACTTCTCAACTGTGATAGAGGTAGCTAGAGTTGGATATTTTTTTGACAATTAGGAAACTGTCGCCTGGTGTTATCTCGTTATAACGGAAGTAACGGAGGCGCTTTTTAGGAGAAAATGTTATCATTAGCAATTGGCACGTTACTTGAGCCTAGGGGTGATTTTTTCTTGGAAACATGGTAGAGGCTGGGTCTGGATGTACATATGGAATGTGTTTAAGACGGGTTTCAAGCGGTGGGGTTGTATCCCTTGGGTGCGGACTCGAACCGCTTGTTGTTGTCAACGTGGACTAAGATTCCCTCTTGGCCGAGACTGGGTTTTAAAACTCGGGTCTCGATGAATGTTCCTTTCTCGTACTCGGCGCTTGAAGGCGATGCCGATGTGCTTTTATAACCAAAGACTAAAGCAGATGTCATAGTGACCAAACCTCTCTTCTAGGGATGGATACAACTTATCAGAGCCCCGTTCTGAGGAAGAACTCTCTGCAAAGCCCCATATCTTGTTGAAGTAAGGAAAGATCCTTTCATTGGCAAAACCACAGTGGCAAAGCCCCTACTGACAAACCGAGTAGGCGAGGTCTTGGTGAAGCCCCGGCCTAAGGAGAAGATCCCAATATGATTGGTACCGTAAAAGTGATCCCGAGGTTGATCGACCAAGACCGGATCCATCTTATGGGCGAGGAACCCGAGGCGGACCCCAAAAATGGCTAAAGAAGCCCCAGTCTAAGGAAATGGCTTGGCAAAGCCCCAAACTCGAAGAGTGTCAAGGCAGCCCTAATGCGGATTGTAGCAGAAGAGGGAAACCTATCCCCCTCTTTTTTTTTTAGTCAATCAGTCAACCTTAAGAAGATGTGAAAGAAAAGAATTTATACATGCAGGGGCATATTTTTCGAAAGGTGGGAACAAGTCCCGATTTTGTGTTATTTTGATGGCCTTATTCAATGTAGGCACAAAAACTCGCTTTGGGTTTGACTCGTTTGAGAGAGCATAAGCGGAGAAAGGTTTGTAAAAGTGTATGGAAGCCCCTGCTGACAGAAAATCAGTGTTTAGCACTATCTTTCCTAAGATGTAGAAAGAGAAGACTTGTCAAGACATCTGAAAACTTGTTTTATTTACAATGATCACCAGATTGCTTAAAACCCTTTATTGATGTTCGGGTTATTCAACCACTAATCTCGATATGAAGAAAAACATTCTTATTAATTATGAGGAGAAAGTCAACCAGTGTCGCGGATCAAGGTTGGCTGGTGTGAAAGAAAAGATTGTGTATAGGGAGGTCATTGATGAGACCGGGTTTTCTGGAATCTGACTGTGTCTATGGGAGAGGTCATTTGATGAGACCGGGTTTTTAGGGATTTGGATATGCTTATGGAAGAGGCCACTGATGAGACCGAATTTTTCGGGAATTTAAATGTGTTTATGACCGGACCATCTCTGGTTGCCTACGTTCCCCTCATTGTGAGGAGCTCAGGTCGCCGTAGTTCGGCCTTGGCCGGACTGTGTTTGGGACATGGTATTTGTGGTTCCTTTAGTGAAAAGGCTAGGATGAGCTGATGATGAGGCGTGGGCCTCGAGATGATTCCTTGACCAAGTCATTCTTGGACGGCTGCTTCTGATTGCTTCTTCTTTCATTGGGGGAGAAAGGATTTGCACGTGCCTACAAGCTTATGAAATGCTTCTGGCTTTGCTTCGACCGTCCCATTGTTATTGACAACTTTCATTTTCTGAGCTTTGGTCTCGCCTGTCTGTCAAGCTTTTGATTGGTGACGCTGGGTCCTTGGCCTCATTTCTTTTATTTTTATGTGCAACCCTGTTTTTGCCTAGACCGCCCTTTTTGGGATTTTCGGCATTACCGGGCACTAAGATTTTTTTTTCTTTTTCTTCTTTTTTTTTTTATATATGTGCAACCCTGTTTTTTGCCTAGACTGCCCTTTTTGGGATTTTCAGCCTAGCTGGGTATTACTCTTTTTTTGCACTACATTCATTTTTTTTTTCTTTTTTATTTTATTTTCTGAAACACCTGAGGATCAAGGCGAGCCCCTACTTGAACATTCTTGATACCCTTGAGGTCTAAGCCAAGCTCCTAGGTTGTTACCGACACGGGGTCAATCTTTTGAAGCCGAGTGGCCTTTTCTTTGTCCCTTGATGATGCCGCCGTCGTTGACTTGGTCAAGGTGATGGGGAGGACATGGTTTGGGAAAGTGTATGGCTTTGATGAAGGCCTTTTGTGGGGTGAGGAAAGTGTATGGCTTGATGGCATTAGTTGACTTTCTCACACCGATTAATCAGAATGTTAATTATTTCAAGAGATTATTTGTTGAGCAATGCAAGTGATCATATAAAATAAAACCATTTCATTAAATGTAATGTAGGTGTGCAAATAATGTCTTAAGTCTAGCAAGAAAAGAAGAAGACTCTTTTATAGAAAATTGAAGATTAAATACAATGTCCGTGGAGGACTTGATTGAAAGGAAAAAATACTAGGACCTACGAAAGTTGACTGAGAGACTATTTTCTTTTTCTTTATACTTAAGGATAGGTAGACCCTAGTCTAGCTACTCTTCGCGGGTTGGACTGCCAGGTAACTTGAGCTTTCCTTCGTAGATCGCCCACTTGAATTTCCTTCTTCGAATCCACACACTTGTACGTCGCATGACCATAATGCTTGTGGTACTCACAGAACTTGGTCCTGTCAACTCTACTTGGATTTCTTGGCTTATAATTCTCGAGAGGTGTGAGAAGGCTTCGTTTCACCAAATCATCGAAAACTTTGCTCATAGGCATCCCAAAATCATCAGCCGACGTTTCGACCTTGCTCTTCTTGAACTGACCTCTTACCATAACTTTCTGTTTTTGGCCCATGGAGGTTCTCAAACTTCCCATCTTCTATCAACTTCTGGATCTCATACTTCAAAGAGGTGCAATTATCAGTGTTGTGCCCATGGTATTGATGGAAAAGACAATACTTGGACTCATCCAACCGAACACTGGGGTTCCTGGGCTTCCAATTTTCCAGTGGCTTTATGAGTTTTTCTTTCATTAGCTCTTCCGTAATCTTGCTTAAAGGCATCTTTGCATCGTCAAAGTGAAAGGAGCGAGGTTTTGGGAGACCTTGTTGTTCTCAAAACTCGGATTCCCATCGTCCAATTGGTTCCACTGTTGGATTTGGTGAAGGAAGCTACGACATTCTTTCATTTGTGAGGGCAGTGCCGAGCCGGTACGGTTCTTTGGTACCGGTGGCATTGGGTTATGCTCGGTGGAGTCATTTCCTTGCACGGTCCGACATCTTGGGTCAAGGGAGTATTGATACTCATCATGAGGTCAAGCTTTTCTTGCATCTCGTTTCACTTGTTCCATCAATATTACCACATGGGGTCAACGGGGACTCTCGGGTTACCGGAATCGGCAACAGGACTTGTAGTAGCAAACCGACGGCTGAATTCATTAAGTCCGGTAGGTGACAAATGAAAACTCGGATCATCCTTTGGCAACTCATGATCGCATTCGGGCGAGTATAGGGGCTTGTAACATAGCCACATATCTCAAACTGATTATGTGAGGTGGAGCATAAGCTGGGCGGTATTGTTGAAACCGAGGGATAAGTGGGGTGAAATCCAATCCGTTCGAGAAGTGAAGGCAATTGGGCCACTGATGAGCCGGGATGTTGGAAAGGACCGAGGAGAAGTGGTCCTTGGCAAGGGATCATATGTGGATGGAGGAAGGTATTGGTTATAGGCTGGGGGAGCTGAGATGGCTACTTCTGGAGTCTCATCTTCGACCACTACCAGGGAACCGTTGGACTCATTTGCTACTTGGACTCCATTGCGGCGAAGAGCACCGATAAGCAATGACAGCTGTTCTTCATGAACCTTCTGGGCATTTTCCAAAGCCAGGACTAACTCTTCCTTCCTAATCATCTGATTTCCTGCACCCTCACTGTTTTCTGTCAAATCGCCATTCGACTCTACGAGCCGATGAACGACCGAACCTACGGTTTTCTGAAAAGCCGCTGACCCAGTATTCTAGCCCACTTCTTTCTCGCTACGAGAAAGGGACAGGCAAGGTTTAGACTCGGGGATAGGTAAGGTTTAGACTTGAAGGTAAGTGTTTAGGCTAAAGGCTCAAGTAACATGCACTTATCGCTTTAACTTTTGCTCGAAACACATTTTCTCCTAATCCTAATTGATCGGAAAAGATGAGACCTTGGAAGGTCAAGATTGGAAGTGGAGATCGGACCGAGGAGGTCGCGATTAAGGACTTGACCGCGAAAGGTTGAGATGGGAAAATCGAAAATCGGACCGAGGAGGTCTCGATTAGGGATTTGACCGCGAAAGGTCGAGATGGGAAAATCGGAAATCGGACCGAGGAGGTCTCGATTAGGGTTTTGACCGCGAAAGGTCGAGATGGGAAAATCGGAAATCGGACCGAGGAGGTCTCGATTAGGGTTTGACCGTGAAAGGTCGGAATAGAAAATCGGAAATCGGACCGAAGAGGTCTCGATTAGGGTTTGACCGTGAAAGGTCGGAATAGAAAATCGGAAATCGGACCGAGGAGGTCTCGATTAGGGTTTGACCGTGAAAGGTCGGAATAGAAAATCGGAAATCGGACCGAGGAGGTCCCGATTAGGGTTTGACCGTGAAAGGTCGGAATAGAAAATCGGAAATCGGACCGAGGAGGTCTCGATTAGGGTTTGACCGTGAAAGGTCGGAATAGAAAATTGGAAAAATTAGGGGTTTGACCATGAAAGGTCGAGATAGAAAATTGGAAAGATTAGGGGTTTGACCATGAAAGGTCGAGATAGGAAAATGCAATTATGATTACATTAATTGTTCAAGTTTACTTAAAACAATGTCTTTTATTTATTTCTATTTGGTTGGAAAAGGGGGTTTGCCCTTCTTTTTCGCAACTACTCTAAATCTGGATCGGTGGGTTCCGTCACTACGTCTATAAGCCCCTCGTATTCCACCTGTATTTCGACCTCCCAGGGTGGACAGCCCCGGGCGAGGGTCCTATAGGGCACGCGGATCCCACCGACCGAGAGTAAAGAACGCTCCTATCGGGTCTAGCGGGTCATAGGACCTTTCAACGCACGAGCGATGCGGATTATAGTCAAGGCAATACCGGAAAGTCTCGTCTCCGCCTTGACGGATCTTTAGCGAGTTTCGCTTGAGCGAATGACGGTTTCTGACTTTCGGTAATGTCCGAGAGAATAATAGGCATGGGTCGGGCGGTAAAATGCCGGATGACACGGTGTCACATTGAACTTCGTTGCATACACGGTGCGTGGGTCGGAATCGAAGTCAATGCCGATCAAGATCTTGCCAATTTTTTCTTGTCGGAATTTTGGCAGAGCTTCGCTTGAGCGAAAGATCTTTTGATTTTTGGCAAAGACTCGGTCTTGACTCTTACGCATTCCGTGCGGGTCAAGGTCAATAGTCAATGTCGGAGTCAAGATCCCACCGATTTTTCCTTGTCGGAATTTCGGCGTTTCGCTTGAGCGAAAATCTTGGCTTCCGTTATGAGCTAAGGCTTGACCTTTACGTGGGTATGCAATTGGGCTATATGACACGGACTAGACCAAAAACCAACCAAAAGTCACGGATTTTTGAAACGTGTGACACCTGACCGTGCATTGGTCGACACCGGCGCCATGGGGAGGTTGGGAATGATTCCGTGCGCGCCGGGAGCATCGTAAGGCTGTCCGTGATCCACTGAACCACCCTCGGGTTTGAAGGACGTGCGTGCAAAAGTGTACAGGATATATCAGGTGCGCGTAGTGTGTGGGCTCCTAAAAATGTTCCTTTTTGAGTTAAAACAGAGACTTTTCGTAAATGTGTTTTAAAGGAATGATTTTCGGGACGGGGAGAATGCAACACATAAGCACGTAAATTTTCCTCGGGAGCCCCGGTCGGTCATGGAGCCGAGTAGCCCCAAGCTGCTAGGGCGCCCGATTAACCATGATTTTTCCTGGTGGAATTGCCACGAGGTCGCCCGGTCGAGAATCCAGGGAGGATTGAGCCGTATGACTGCATGGATCAATTTTCCAGGTTCCACTCCTTTTGCTATTTTTCGGGTTGTTTCCCGTTCAAAGTATGCACAGATTCCAAGATGCAAATGATGCAATGCATGGTAAAGAAAGCAAGCATGATTAATGAAATCGGCGACGGGAGTCTAACCCGCTCAAAGGGAAAAGCTTTCTTTTATTTTTTCAAAAAAAATTTTCGAAAAAGGGATACTGGTACGTGGGATTGTTAAACCACCGGTTATCCCAACTCCCACATCAGAGAGTGTACAGGAAAGGCAAGTGGTTTCCACCTATATACCGAGTATCGATTTTTGTTTTAAAAATAAAGCTTTTCTCCTTTGGGATTTCCCCAGCAGAGTCGCCAAACTGTGGATGTGTGCCCAAATTTTGTGGATTCACGCGAGTTTGAAGACATCCGAGTTATTTGAAAAACGGAGTCGCCACGCCATTTTGATTACCTCAAAACTTTGAAAAAAAGGTTTTTACTTGGGTTCGGAGGTTAAGTTACCCCTTGGGAAGAACGTTTGGCGTTCACCCAAAGTGCCTTGCCGGAGCAAGTCTCCCAAGATTTCGTGTCGTGCTTGCTTGCGTGCTTTCTTGTGTGCATGTGTTTGAGAAAAAGGGGGAATGTCCCAAGTTGTCTTCCGGACGTACAAACCATTTGTTGGTTGTCGCTCGGGATTCCTTGGAATTTTATGTATTTGGGATTATGATCCCGTCCTCATCTTATGACTTGTGATCATCGCATTTTAACCTCGGGACCCTCGGGACTTGCGTGATCGAGAGAATGACTCTCTTTTGGTCAAAGATGAGGTTCTTTAGAAAAGGAGGGTCCTTAGCCAATCAATCCTACGCTTTAAGACGGTCGAGCTCGTATAGAGGCTTCATACTCTTTCTTAAGCGATAATCGGAGATATAGGGTTCAAGATTATCCCTTTCCAAAGAAATCGTGAACCTTTAATGGAAGGAACGATGTAAAGATAGGATCTTTTACACCGGTCCGTTCCAAGGTTGGGGGAAAGGGGAAATGCATGATGAAAAATGACTCTTTAATGAAAAGATGACATTTTTGGTTTTAGCAAATGATGCTTTTTGATTGAAAGAAATGATCTTTATGCAAGTGATGCATAAAGATAGGATTTTTATGCAAGTGATGCATGAAAAAGGGTTTTGAATGCAAAGGATGCATTTTTATTGAAAAGATTGGATTTTTATATGCAAATGATGCATAAAGATGACATTTTTATTTAAAAATGGGGGTTTTAGGTGCAAAGGATGCACCTTTATGAAAAAGACTACATTTTTATGACAAATGATGTCTTAATGCATGCAAAAGGGGAAGGGGATGATAAAGATATGATCTTTAACTATGAATGCCAAGTCCCAAACAAGATATATGAATGCAATGAGCAAGTATATTAATTAAAATGCAAGGTTAGGGCGTGCGAGGTTACCAATGGCTTCCTTTGTTTCTTCGAACGGAGCTAGGAGGAGAGGTTGGTCTTGGGTCTTCAAGGAGGAGGGAGATGGCTTCTTTAGCTTCTTCTTCACCTTCTTGAGCCTTCACCAATATTCTTCACGTCTTGGGAGTGACTGATTGTGGGTGTATTGTTTTTGGGGTGGTAATGTTGTGTGTTGAAATGGGTAGAGGAGGCCTCTATTTATAGGTAATCTGGATAAGGTGAATGAAGCCGTGCGGCTAAGAGCAGCGAGCTAATGCAGCCGTGCGGGCTTATCCTGAATGACTCAGCATTCTAGAACCATGCAAGGTGGCAAATTCTAGAACCCTCCTTCCTAATTAAGAAAAACGTGTTTCTTAATTAGGAAGGATCCCCTTCAGCCCTTATTTAATAAAAAACAGTTCTGGAATGTTTCCGGAACGCTGGGAAGGTCTGGGGAATTACCGGAAAACTTACCGAAATTGTCGGGAAAATTAACCGGAAGGCATGAGCCAGATTTGGGTACTTACAGCTAGTTGGAGAGAAATAGTGGTGGGTTTCATTTCCCCCACACCTAATTTCTTACCTACCGAAAGCGGAATGAGGCTTACACTTGCCCCAAGATCTAACAAAGCATTATCAACATTGTAATTACCTATTTTGCAAGGAATAGAGAAAGTGCAGGGATCTTTTAATTTAGGAGGAAGTTCTTTTTGTAAGATGGCACTTACTTCTTCTATTAAAGCGACAGTCTCATGCTCCTCAAGTTTTCTTTTATTTGCAAGAATATCCTTTAAGAACTTAGCATAAGAGGGCATTTGTTGAAGGGCATCGGTAAAAGGTATGTTGATGTAAATAGACTTTAAGACTTCTAAAAATTTTGCAAATTGTTTGTCAAGTTTGGCTCTTACCAACCTTTGGGGGTATGGTATTGGAGGGTCAAAATTTCTAGAAATCTTAGGGGATTATGTCCCCTTTTCAACATCTTCATTAGTCTCAACCATCGGTGGGGTTGGACTAACGTTCTCTTTACTCGATTTGACAATTTTCTTAGGAAGGGGATCTATAATTTCTTTCCCACTCCTAGTTTCTACCGCACTAACATGCTCGTCGGGCCTTTGCGATTGACCGAGAAAACTCCCTTGTGGTCTATGCGAGGTACCGGCTTGTTGAGCTTGTTGATTTTCAAGCATTCTATTGTGGGCGGCTAAATTATCAAATCTAGCATTCAACGACTTAATGGATTCCCTTAACTCATTATTGGTCTTCTCTTGTTCGTTTTTACTTTCAATAATAAAATCCATAATAAGATCCAATTTAGACTTAGGGGGAGGGAAAGCACTAGAATTGCGATTGAAATTCTTTTGTGTGAATCCCGGTGGTTGTGTAGATGGTTGTGGGTTTATAATATTGTCATTCTTATAGGAAAAAATTGGGTGATTTCTCCACTCGGGATTGTATGTGTTTGAATACATACCACCCTTTTCCCCATAAGAATTAACAAAGTTTACTTGATCACTAGAAGTAGTGTCAACTGTCAAGCAATTCACAACATTCTATACTATGTGAGTTTGACCCACATAGTTCACAAGCAACATTAATGTTGGCCATGGGATTTACATTAAAGTTTTCAAACTTTTTAAGAAGCATATCAACTTTAGAAGACAAGGTAGTAATGACATCAATATTGTACTTACCTGGAATCCCCTGCGGTTGTTCCTTCTCATTGAACCATTGATAGTGATTCAGGGCTATGTTCTCTATCAAGTCGTATGCTTCATCCACCGTCTTATTCATTAGTGCACCTCCTGCGGCTGCATCAATTGTCTCCCTTGTTCTATGTGTGAGACCATTGTAGAAAGTGTGCATAATTAACCACTTTTCAAGCCCGTGGTGAGGGCAAATCCTTAGGATCTCCTTGAATCGCTCCCAAGCGTCATACAGTGATTCGCTTCTTGTTTGGCTAAAATTTGTAATCTTCATCCGAATTTGAGCAGTCTTGCTCGGAGGGAAGAAACGTCCAAGAAATGCTTCTTGAATTTGGTCCCAAGTTGTAAAAGAGTTGGGTGGGACTGAAATTAACCACTGTTTCGCCTTATCCTTAAGAGAGAAAGGAAAAAGGCGCATCTGAATTGCTTTCGGGGTAACATTCTGAATACGTGTGGCATCACAATATTCAAGGAATGTTTGGATGTGGAGATGAGGATCTTTGAAAGCAGTGACGCTATATTGGTTATTCATAACCATAAGCAAAAGTCGCGGCTTTATCTCAAAGTGTGCCGCTTCGGCATTCGGCACAACAATAGGGGATCTAGTTCCCGGGGTACTTGGATTTACGAAGTCCCGTAGGGTCCTAGCGGGTGTTTACGATTCTCCTTCCATATGTTTCTTTAAAGTTTCTCTAAATCTTCTCAATCTTTCGTGAAAGCTTCTTTCGGGTTCTGGATCAAAATTTTCAAAGTATGTCCGAGCCCGTTTCATGCACTAAGAGAAAAACACTTGAAGAAAGATTAAACGCAACAATTTATCGGAAGTAGAGAGCAAAACAATATAAAACAGAAATAACAAAATAAAAATAAATAAAAATTATGAAGTAAAGACAAAAATTTTAAAAAGTAAACCGTTGTCCCCGGCAACGGCGCCAAAAACTTGTTCGGTCGAAACCTAACGGTTTATTTATATCCGCAAGCGCACGGGCTATTGTAATATAGCGGGTGCAAGTACGGGTCGATCCCACAGAGACAGGGTTTACTTTAGGGAATATTTTTGTCTTTAGAAATTATAGAAAAGATTGGGGGGAGATAAAATTTGTTTTTAGAAAAATAGAGAGAACATAAACAGAAAATTCTTTAATTAAATTCTTATAAAATGAAGCATTCTCGGGATTGGAAATCATACACATAATTTTGTTCATCAAATCATCATTGTCTTAGAGATAAAAGATTTTCATAAAAAGCAAGGATGATATATTCGGCTTGCACTACTTCTCACGATCAAGCAAGTAGCGTTATATTCTTCACTAATTATGTCCTAACTGTTTGAGATTTCCGTTTACGTTGTTCCCGCCCTGTCACAAACGGGCGTTCCGGCTTATCTCTAGCTGACCATAATTAGTAAGAACCCTTTAAGAACGAGAGTCGATATATTTTCCATTAAAGGAACATCCCTAGGCCATTGAACTACTTTCGTGATCAATGAAACCTAGTTTCTTTATATGGTTCCGTCAATCGAGATTCTCCGCTAGGTACTTCTCTCAATTGACTGAATCATACAAATTGGACATCTCCAAAATGTAAGGCATTTAGAGAATAATATAAAGAAATTGTTTAGATGAAGAAATAAGACAAGACTTTTCATTTTGAATGATGAACAAGTATGCTTTTGAGTTTCCAACCCCAAGAATAAGGGGGATTACTCACAAGCCATTTATAACATATAAGAAATAAAAGTAAGAGATTGAGTAAGAAAGACTTATGAATATAGAAGGCAAGTGCTGGAAATGGTGCTTCACTTTATTGCTTTTCTTCCAAAGTAATTTCAAGAACAAACAATGAACTTGATCTTCAAATCTCTTTGGAAATTGTTATCACAATTGTTTATATTTTCTATCTATGAAGTATCAGTGATTTCTCTCTAAAATTTCGTATCTAAGAATGATTACAAGGGTCCTATTTATAATTGGGAGGAGACTCTTCAATTGGGTGCCGTCAAAAGGTGCCTTTACATCTGCAGTCACGATTTGCACGGCCGCGTCGAGGAAGTTGCACGGCCGTGCGACCCTTGGCGCCAGATTTGAATTTGAGTCTTGACACTTCGCACGGCCGCTCCTCTCTAAGCTGCACGGCCGCTCTGAATAATGACACGGCCACTCCCTCTTCAAGACACGGCCGCTCTATATTTTAGGTCCACAAATGGCCTAAAAATGGCTAGGTGCACGGCCGCTCCATGTTGGCTGCACGGCCGCTCCACCTGGAATTTAACTTGGTGTGCTTGATTTGGTTGGTGCTCTTCCATGTCTTTTGCCTTGAAGTGTCCAAGCATCCTTTTGATAAAAAGACCCTAAAACCTGTCTTTAAATGCAAGAAATTTACCAAAAGGCATAAAATCTAGATAATATAAAAAAGGAACTAAAAAGTACATAAAATGAAATGAAAATGATGCTTTATGCATTTAAAAATTATACAAAACTTAGGATAAATGACTATATGATAGTCACTTATCAGCCAACTATGCTAGGAGACTCGTGGAGTTCCTGCGGTGCAATTCCCGGAGGAGTGCGGCTGTACATGAGCCGAGGCCATCTAGGCCGAGAGATACGTCTGCCTCCACGACTGGTGGAGCGGACTTTACGCAGGGGTTTGACCAGTTCTCTGGTGAGACGGCAGGGTTCGGAGCTCATCACCCTTCGTACTCGGGGCACGAACAGGGAGAGTCCTCGGGGACGCAGGCGCAGAGGCGGCCTTTCTCGTATTCCCGCCTGGAGGAATTTGGAGAGTACCTGTTCTCGGCGGATCCGGCTGCTGCGGGGCAGTACATTGAGTGCTCGCATGACGAGCAGGACTCTGAGTAGTCCTCTCTTGCTTTATTTTTAGACAAAATGTGTGTATTGTCCAAACGATTTGACTTGTACTTGAAAAGGCGCCCTTGAGGCGGAACTTGTATTTTGCACATTTATTTAGTGATTACCTTCTGTTATTTTCGACAAATAAGCAAGTAGGTTGATCAAAAATAAATAATGAAACATGCACAAAAATTCGAACTGGTCAAAATTTATGTCTATATGCACTGTTATTTAATTAATTGCACTATTGCACGAGCCCGGGGCGAAAGTGGTGTTGGCAGTGGTTGATTGAAACTATGGGTGCACGTAGTTTTAATGAGGCTTGAACAGGGTATGGTTTGGAAATGTTTCCAAATTGAAAGCAATGGGTCACGAGAGTTGACCCTAACTTGAGAAACAAATTACGGCTGGGACTTGGACTTGGACTCAATTTCCAGAACCTTTTAAATTGCAGTTCAGCTTTTGCAATTTGTGAAAACTGCACGTTTGCTTCGATCAATCAGCTGAATTTCTCTCTTAAATTCCTTAAGATTTTCTTTGCTCTTTCCATGGCTCCATTTCCTAGGCTATCGTCTCAGATGCAAGAGCGATACTTGGACAATTTCCAGTCGTGGGTACGGCACCACACGAGGCAAAGCAAGGGCTTTTTCAAGGGTTGTTACGGGATGAAATCTGTTTGGGCTTTGAAGGAGCTCATGCCAGATTGGGATCTTCTGAGAGCTGCGGCTCGCTTCTGGGACGTGCGGAGGCATGTGTACAACTTTTCGTACAACGAGATTACTCCCACGTTTGAAGATTTCCAGGCCATTTTATGAGGACCTGAGATGGAACAGCTAGTTCTTCCCTTGGCGGGTGGCATGGCCACTGTTGAGAAGTTAGTGTCTCTGCTTGGTATCTCGGCTGAAGAAGCATACGGGATGCTAATACTGAACACAGACTATGTTAATATTTCGGGGCTGCCCGATAAATTTGCCGATGTCGAGGGGAGCGTTTTTGCATGGGACGCATTTGCTCTGTGCGCGATTGCTACTTTGTTCACATTCACGTCCCTAGATGTGTGCCATCACAGTGTACTGGATCTGGTGAGGCAGTGCCGGAACGGGGGAGACATCGTGCCTTTGGTCCTGGGAGAGACGTTCCTCGGTATAGGTTGAATGGCGACCGACAGCCGATACATGTGGGGAGGGAGTCCCGCTATGTTCACTATGTGGTTGAGGGAGAGATTGCAGATGATGCCCGAGATGCCAGTGTCTTGTGACGCTTGATCCTTTTCTCGACGTCCTCTGGTGATAGGGGGCGATCAGGCTGAACTGGAGCTCTGGATGGCCAGACTCCGCACGCATCACTTGCGATGGTGGGTTCCTCACTGGAAGCTATAAACTTATCGGACCGCTCAGGAGGGTCTTTTGGTTGTCAGAGTACCGGGGTTGTCCCAGACTGCTTTCTACATTCCATCCTTGGTGTTGCGACAGTACGGGCTAGAGCAGGTGCCATTGACGGGTTTGGGTCATGCTGCTACCTTCGAGGTGGGATCTCTTCCGATGGAAGATCCTTCGACGCTATTGCTTCTCACGCAGTTGTGGCAATACACGTCCTTTCCTGCCAGGGTTCTCTTTCACCGGAGAGGGGGCACTGTTCTGTCTACGCTGATATACGGCGAGTACGAAGGGTTTATGGGGGAGACACAGATGGCCATCTCATGGAGACGGAGGGAGCTGTTGGGTCTTGATTACCCTGACGGCTTGACTTTGAGGAGGGCCGAAGCGGGGGCTAACCCTCATAATCGTACTGGGGAAGACATGGCTGACTATGAGGCCAGTGCTGATCAGGCGGCCGACCAAAGCACGGTCATGATGACTCTAAGAGAGGCAGCTCAGGATAGAGCTAGGGAAAGGGCTGTGTTGGCAGCTGCCGATTTGACGGAGGCGTCGGGAAGGGTCCCTGAGCCAGGTAGAAGGACTACGGGAATATTTCCTGTGAAGGTGAAGAATACTCGCCGTGGAAAAGGGAAGGGGAAGAAGGATGAAGGACCAAGTACGGGGGACTAGGTTGACCTTGCTGTCCGGAGTATCCACCCACTGTCATTGCAGACACATTAACTGATTAATGTTTTATTGTAGTTTTGCTAGCGTGTAGCGAGTCAAGAGTTGACCGTGCTTGAACTCATCATAGATTTTTTTAACCGTAATGAATTTGTAGGTTAATTGAAAAGAGTTTTTCGAGACACAAGCAATTGATGTTTATTTGTTTTTTTTTTGAGACCTAACCAATGATGGCGGCCTACGTTCCCCTTTTACAATTGGACTAAGGGGCTCAGGTCACTGTAGTTCGACACTTTAGGTGAATTTGAGAAAAACAAAGACGAAAGAAGTGCGACCCTGTTTTTTACCTGGATCATTATCGAGAATGTATTCAGTTGGGTATTACTCTTTTAGCACTTTAATTATACTGAGGGTTGGTGTATGGGGAAGGAGAGTTGACTCGTGCTCTTCCTCAAACGAAGTATCTGTGGAGCTTGCTTCCGTTTACGGGGTTAACGAAAGGGTTCCCGTCCAAATCTGCTAACTTCATGGCTCCTCCGGAGAAGATTCTTTGTACCACGAACGGGCCTATCTAGTTAGGCTCCCACTTTCCAAGGGAATTGGTCTGCGTAGGAGGCTTTTCCTTTAGCACCAAGTCGCCTTCTCTGATGTCTCCGATCTTGACTTTCTTATCAAATGCTCGGGCCATTCTGCTTTGGTAGGCACGAGTGTGTTCCATGGCTTTCAATCTGCGCTCGTCGAGTAGAGCAAGTTCGTCGTGACGGCTCTGTAGCCATTCGACTTCAATGATCCCGTTTTCCAAGAGGACTCGGTGGGATGGAATTTCCAATTCCACAGGTAACATTGCTTCCATTCCGTAGGTAAGTACGAACGGAGTCTCCCCTGTGGCGGTTCGGCGATGTTACGTATCCCCGAGAGGGCTAGATGTAGCTTTTCGGGCCAATCAGGCCTACGGCGGTCATCTTTACGATTATCATTGTGAGAGTCTTGTTTCTTGCCTCTCTTGCACCATTAGTACGTAGTGCGTAGGAGAAGACTTGTGGCGTGTAACTACGAATTCGGTCGGCGGTTGGTCACAATCTCCTTCGAAGTGGGTCCCATTATCGGATATGATCTCGTTGGGCACTCCGTATCGGCACATGATGTTCTCTTTGATGAACTCGGCCACCTTCTTAGAATTCAGTACCTTGTATGATCTGGCTTCTACCCATTTGGTGAAGTAGTTGACTGCGACTAGAATGAACTCGTGACCATTGCTCCCTGGCGGAGTGATTTTGCCGATGACGTCGATTCCCCATGTGGCGAAAGGCCATGGTGTAGTCATGCAATAGAGTTCATGAGGAGGGATGTGATTGAGGTTGGAGAACCGTTGACATTTGTCGCATCTTCTAACAAACTGGATGCAGTCTGTTTCCATTGATACCCAATAGTATCCCATTCGGAGGATGATCTGTGTCAATGATCTGGCGTTCATGTGCGGACTGCAGGTTCCGTTGTGAATTTTGTTCATTAGCTCGCTGGCTTTTTCTTTATTTACACACCGAAGGAGTGGCCCTTGGTGGCGCTTCTTGTACAACATACCCCCCAGAATGACAAAATGGGATGCCAGGCATTTTAGTGCCATCATGTTTTTGGCTTTGATCCCTTCTTTGTATTTTCCATCTTCATTTGTGAAGGAAGCTTCTCCGTTTTGGAGGTACTGGTAGATTTGATTGTACCAGGGTTCGTCGATCGGTTCATTTTTAACTTCGATCTCACAGCAGTAAGCGGGTGTTTCCCGTGCGCCTATTCGAGGGGTTTGCGATTTCCCATCGGGAATTTCGACAAGAGATGCGAGGGTAGCCGGGGCATCTGCGAAGCGGTTCTGTCTCTTGGCAAATAATGGAAAGAGATGTCCTTGAGCGAGCAATGAGCTCCTCCATGTACGTGTGGTACTTACGGAGGCCAAAATCTATCGTCTTCCATTTGTTGGACACTTGATTGATGATCAATGCTTGAGTCTCCGTATACTTCCGGTTACGAGATGTTGCGCTCGAGCGGCTTCTAGGCGGCGGCGCAAGCTTCATACTCTGCTGCATTTTTGGTTGTTTCAAAATTCAACTTGATGGCTATGGGAGTGTGCTAGTCCTTGGGATCGACAAGGAGCATTCCAATACCATTTCCCTTCTTGTTGGCTTCCCCATCGAAGAAGAGTTGCCAGCGATTTACGTTGTCAGTGAAAAGATTCCGTCATCAGAAAGCTGCGGATCGGGACCCTTGGGTTCACTTTGCTTGGGAAGTACGCCGGTGATGCGCCATTACTCACGCCCTTTGTTGATTTTCGACCATGTACTTGATGTCGAACTCGGCGGGAAGAATGGCCACTTGGCTAGTCTCATTGACGAGGGATGGCTTGTCAAAGAGATATCGGACGGGGTCCATCTTGGAGACTAGGAGCAGAATGTGTTGCATGTAGTGTTTCGGTTTCCCGACTACCCATACAAGGCGGTACAAGTTTTCTCTAATGCGAGTAGTGAGTTCACTTCCTTGAAGCTTTTGTCTTACGAAGTAGATTGCATGCTCAACTTTGGAATCTTTACGTTCTTGTGCCGGCATTGCTCCGATTGACGTGTACATTCTTGTCGGAGTACGGGAGGAGTGGCTTGTCTTCATGTGGCGGGCACGGGATTGGGGATTCACCAAGTATGTCTTGATTTTCTCGAAAGCTATCGGCACTCGGAGTCCCATTTGATGTCGGCATTCTTCTTCATCGGCTTGAACATTGGCTCGCGAGAGAGATGTCAACTTGTTGATGAAGCGGCCCGATGTCTTGAAGTCTTCCCATAAAACTTTTCACTTACGTCGATTGTGCGAGGTGGCTTCATGTCGATGATGGCCTTGATTTTCTTGGGATCGGCTTCGATACCTCTTTACGTAACCATGTACCCCGGTACTTTGCCTCGCTTGACGCCGAAGGTGCACTTCGCGAGGTTCAATCTCATGGAGTGCTTTACGAGTCTATTGAAGAACTTTCTCGAGATCTGTCATGTGCTTTGCATGTGCGATCCTCAGAGTGGATGATCATGTCGTCGACATACCTTCGATTTCCTTGTGAATCATGTCGTGGAAGAGGGTTGTTGCGGCCCCGGTAAGTAGCCCGGCGTTCTTTAAACCAAACGGCATGGCCGTGTAGCGGTATGTCCCCACGGAGTGGTGAAAGCGATCTTGGCTTGATCTTTCTCGGACATTTTGATCTGATTGTATCCGGCAAACCCATCCACGAAGGACTTTACCTCGAAATTTTTCGTGGTGTCGACTAGCATGTCGATGTTGGGCAGTGGGAAATCATCTTTAGGGTTGGCCTTGTTGAGATCCCGAAAATCCACACAGCATCTGACCTTTCCATTGGCCTTGGTGACCGTCACGATGTTGGAGAGCCGGAGTCGGGTACTCAATCACTACGATGAAACCGACGCGGAGCATTTTCTCAATTTCTTCTTTCACTTGCAAGGACCACTCGGCTTGATCTTGCGCAATTTACGTTTGACGAGGCTTGGATTACGGATCCCGGGGAATTACGTGCTCCACGATTGAGGGATCGAGTCTGGCATGTCTGATATGACCAAGAGAACACGTCAACATACTCCTTGAGGAGGTTTATCGGGGCTTCCTTTTACGCATCGGCGAAGAAAGCGCCCACTTGTGTCTCTTTAGGCTCTTGCGGCGACCCCGAGGTTCACTTTAGTCATAACCTCTTCGGCGGTTTGGGCTTTGGTTGTCCTCTTGGTCTACTACACGCTTGAGAACTTCTTTAATGTATTGTTCGTTTAATGTGTACGCTTCTTTATCAAGTGATTCGTTATTAACGTCTTTTAAGTTGTTTGTTAACTTATCGGTTGTTAAAGTGGCAATGAGGATACTCGAAAGGTCGAGACTTTTCATTAGATGCGAACGGAAATACATTGTTGGCTACACTATCATAGTCTTCCGCGTAAGGCCGTTGGCCGACTCAGAGGACTGGACTTTAACAAGGACGGCTCGAGAGGGTTTGAGACCGGGTTTAGGGAGATGTGGGTGCGAGCCCGGCTTGTCTTCCATTTACGCCTGGCTTGCCCTTGGTCGGTGAAAGTTACCCGGTTCTTCGGTGGCATTCTTTGGATGCTTGATGAGGGTTCGGGGGTCGAGAGGCAGCCTGCTGTCCCAATCATGGCAATCATGCTGTTTTTGGAGCCCAGGTCAATCAGGTTTGGCACCTCCATGACTTCTTCAAAAAGACTCTGTAGAGCGGGTCCACTGAGAGCATCTTCTATGAATTCTGGTTCCTTCTGCTTTGGAGTTACTGTCTCGAATGTGGCCTCGGCGGCTGACCCGAACAGTCTGTTTCCCATGAAGAGTGTCTCGAGTTGCTCTTCCAAGTCTGGGATTCCCTTGAATGTGTACTCATGCTGGACTGTGGTGGCAATTGGTCCAGGTAGAGTTGTGATGTCGAGGAACGCTCCCCTTATCGGATTAGCCTTGAGTCCTCTGAAACGCTTGAGGTCCCGTGCTAGCTTTTCCATCCTTTCTGTAGTCTCTGTGCTGACTTTCCCTGCTTCTTTCTCATCTTCATCAGTTCCACTTTCGGTCCCCTCAGTTCTGCTGTCGGTTCCCTTGTCGGTCCCCTCAGTTCTGCTGTCGGTTCCCTTGTCGGTCCCCTCAGTTCTGCTGTCGGTTCCCTTGATGAAGTAATGAGCGAGGTCGAAACTGTAAGGTTGGAGGTTGGGTGTGCCGTTGGAGGTTCCCCTTTTGCGGGCTGCTGCCTTGGTGCGGGCGAGCCTTTTGTTTTCTCTGATATCAGCTGGTGTTGGCACATAACCGAGCCCCTGGACCGTGGTGTGGTCCTTGACTTCGATGACTTGAGGTTGGGTGTGCCGTCGGAAGTTCATGAGTTTCATCATCTTCATGGCGGGACGAATTTTGTCCCAAAATAGTGGAAGGTCCACGTTACATATTTGGATCTTGGAGGCCTTCAAAGTGAATCCAGTTAATGCCATGTTGTTATCATGCTTGATCTCTAATACTGGAATGCCGTTGGTGCTGGTCCCCTCGGTGGTGATGTTGTCGCCATAGACTGTGGTTAGCTCGTTGCCTTGCATGAACTTGATACACTGGTGAAGGGTGGATGCCACGCCATTTATTGATGCAGCCAGGGTCGCCCCAGGATGGCTGTGAAAGTAATAGGAATGTCCAACACTTGGAATTCGGTGGGGATCATTCGCTTGCCGAACCAGATATTTAGAGTAGCAACCCCGAGAACTGTATGGGAAGTGGAGTCATAGGCCTTGACAGTGTGGACTGAAGGCTTCAGATTTGTGGGCTCGATGTCAAGCAGGTCCATCATCTTGGCGGGCAAGACATTCATTCCGGAACCTCCGTCTACCAACACGCGGGGAAGGCGACGCTCGTCCAGCTGGACTGTGATGTAGAGCGGCTCATTGTGATCAGCCCCAAATTTTGGCAGGTCCAAATCTGTGAAGGTGATAATGTTGCTGTAGTGGATATTGCCGATCATCTGAATTACTTCATCTGGGGTTGCGTCCACGGGGACAATGGTGCGGGCCAAACTTTCCTCTAGCTTGAGCTTGTGAGGATATGAAGATGTGAGCAGGGACCAAAGGGAAATGTTCGCATGGGTCTGCTTGAGCTGAGTGAGGATCGGATCCTCTTTCACGGAACTTATATCTTCGGGCAGGCCGGATTGCGGTTCTGGCTCCGTTGGCTTTTTGGTGGCCTTAGGTGGTAATGCATGGATTTGACCTGATCAGGTCAGGATGTTGACATCAGGCTTGGTCCCTTCTGAACAGGTTGCTCTGAGCTGAGCCATAGTCAGAGGAGGATTCCTCGAAGCATAGGGCCATATGTCTTCCCTCAATTCGTTGACTGTAGATGCATTCCCGGGAGCTTCGGCGGCTTTTCGGATTCTGTCCCAGGATACTGGCTTAGGTGCCTCCGTGGGGAGGTAGTTTATGGATTGCCGCAGCTGTTCGAACGTCAGTGCGCAATGCTGATTGCCGCGAATTGAACCGTGGCCGCTGACCCTCCGGGGGAGGTTAGAGAGTTCTTGGTTCAAGCGAACAGTCTCTTTGATCTCTTCAAGGTATACCGCACTCCTTTTCTTCTTGCTGAGCATGCTCAGAGAATTCTGGAGTTGGGTTTGGCGATATTCATGGTTTGCTAATTTTCCTCCACTCTTAGCCCAGATCAACTTTCTTGCAGTAGAACCTGCATCGAGAGTTAGCGCATGTGTTTCTTCCCATGTGAGAATAGCCAGTGCTTCCTTGAACTGTATGCGGCAGTCTAGATAAACTTCCATCGGGGAGAGCTTTACCTTCTGCTTTATCTGAGTGGCGGGTATGTCGGAAGGTGAGTACACGGCTTCCCAAACATCTGCCCATGTAACTGGCTGCCATCCCAGTTGATCGTTTCTATAAACGAATGCCGCAGTCTGTGGAATCTCCCTGAGTAGTTGCTAAAGATGTATTTCCATCTTTCTCTTATTTTTGAATAGAACTTCCTCCCTCAGTTGGCCTTTTAGTTTGAGAGGGAAAATGATCCGTCCCCATCCTCCAAGGACCCTTGGGATTCCGGTTTTGTTGACTTCATGCCCGGCTTGGAAGAGAATGGTTTCATCGTCTTCGTCGTCGCTTTCACAAAGAACTTGCTTTTCTCGGGGAGATAAGCGTTGGTACCCTTCATGCTGTGTCATTCCATCTCCTAGGCCGTCGGGACCATTGACCGCCCTCCCTTGCCAGAGGGGGTTGGATGAGAAAAGACGGTAGTCCAGGAAGTTGTCGTGAGCAAAACCCTTGAGGTCGAATTGGTCTAGAGTGGCCTCTAGCTTTCTGTCTGAAGCTGCTTGTGACACTTTAAGGGCTTGGTCCCTGTGGGTCTTCTGAGCTTGGTTCTCGTCCCAGAGATGATTTTCTTGAGCGTCTAATTCCATGAGGGCTTTCCTTGCGAGAGCTAAACAGTCTTCGTAGGTGCGCGCCGTCTGACTGGTGTCTAGAACTGTGATCACATCCAAATCTCCGAAGGGTGGAAACACTTGGATTATATTGACGAAGGAAGTCGGGCTGGGACATTCCATACGGCCTTCCTTGATCTCGGTTACCAAGAAGTTTGCCCATATCTGCTTGATTGAACCCACGGGGGTGTTGAATTCTGCGATGTTGATAGTCTCGTGATCTCGCTGGATCGCCAAGTCTATCAAAGCTAGCAGTTTGCTGGCGGGATGCCTGAATCTGTGGCCGTGACGACTGGGAGCAGGGTCAAACTTGAGCATGTTGATGCTGAGGTGATCATTCCTTTCTTCGGAAGCTGGATCTGTCGTGCGGGGAAGACTCTTACAGATGTTTTTAGGGTAGCTACTGGAAGCGTTCCCGAGGTTGATCTGATTTGTGACAGGGTGAAGAGCTTTGTCTCCTTTGCTGATGCCCTTGGCCTTGGCGGCGCTTGCGGCTGTAAGCTTGACTGACGGCACGGGCCGGTTGCCACTGGGGCTGGTAGTCGAAAGTGATGATGAGCTCTGAGCTCGATTGGCCAGGGCCTCGTTTACCATAAGCAGGCAGTTGTCGAGGGTAACTTTGGCATTGCAAAATCTGATAATAAGGACCGGATCCTTGGTATCATCGGGATATCTGGTTAATATAATGTTGACGAAGTCGTCGTCAGTTACTTGATTAGAGGGGTTCTTTGTCGTGTCAACCAGTTGTTTCCAATTGTCGGATAACTGCCTGTACTGGACATTGAGCTTGACGATTTCTATGGTATTGGAGCCC
This sequence comes from Adenophora triphylla var. japonica, assembly GCA_022495995.1. NCBI lineage: Eukaryota > Viridiplantae > Streptophyta > Magnoliopsida > Asterales > Campanulaceae > Adenophora > Adenophora triphylla. Next base: position 149,639 of record JAFEMH010004926.1, on the reverse strand, counting down.
TTGTCATAAGTGACCTGATCGGAACGGGTGTCGTCCTCGAAATTGAGCATATGTATGTAGGGATCTTCCTGTAGATCCGCCGCGTCCTCGACTCCGGAGAGTCCTGATTCATTGTCGTCTGACGGCTCAACCTAGACATAAGGACGCCTCGCGTCTTGCTGCGCTGCTGGAGCTGCTAGAAAAACATCATGCCCTTCGCTTGAGAAGAGGGGCTTGGCAGGCAATTCCTCATGGAGGACATCCCATACGACTGCCATACATTCATCACGAGTGTGACGATGCTTGTTGACCTTCATCACGAAGATTTCCTCACTGGGCGGGGCCAGAGAGTAGGATTGAAGGATGCTGACAAATCTCCGATCGGAGACAGGGGTTTACGTGCCCGCATCATTGCGATGCTCAGGGTTTCTTTCCAATCTGCTTCCAAGTTTCAGAAACGGCAGTTGAACTTGATGAACCTGACTGCTTCAGGGTCTGCCTGCTCGAGGACGTTGACATAGTTAGCATCTCCGGACTCTGAGGGATTCTGGTGAGATTTGCCCCGATAGTCCCTTGGTCGGCTTGAAGGAGGTAGCCCCGGGGCCTGGCTGCGGGCATGCTTGGCTGTTGTCTCGGCTTCGTTCCCTATGAGGAAACTGTCCCCTCTGATGACTTCAAGATCTCCTTGGCGGTTAATGAACTTGACGCACTGATGGAGAGTGGAGGCTATGGCTTTCATGTGGTGTAGCCAAGGGCGTCCCAATAGAGCTGTGAATTCGGACGGAATGTCCATCACGTGGAATTTTGCTGGCACCATTTGGGTTTCGAACCAGAGCTCCAGAGTCACCGTCCCCATGATGGGACGAGACGTGCTGTCGTAGGCCTTGATAGTCTGGGCAGATGGGATCATGTGGCCTTCGTTGATGCGTAGGGCTCGCATCATGCTGAGAGGGAGGACGTTAACTGCTGAACCGTTGTCTACCAACACTCCGGGGAGAGATATGGTGTTGAGCCGGAGAGTGATGTACAAAGCTTCATTGTGCCCTGAGGCGTCTCTCGGCAGGTCTTCATCACAAAAAGTGAGCATACTGCCATACAGTCGGGAATCGTAGATCTGATCTCTTCCCGGAGAAGGAGAGTCATCAAGCCATCCGTTTCCTGTCTTCCTCTTGTGAGGTAAAGCCTTTGGTGGTGCCTCGGGATTGTGTTGAGGCTGCTTGTGGCGGTGGCCGCCCTTGGTTAGTACGTTGATTGAGTAAGAGTGCCAAGTTGACTTTGACTTTCCTTTATCGGCCCGTGCTCTGAAGTTGGGCAAATTGAACCTTGGATGATCCCGCGGGGGGTTAGGCTTCTGACTGGCAGTGAGATCGTCAAGATTTGAGGTATTCTGGTGTCCTGAAACCTGAACTCTGGTGTCAGTAGGACTTTTAGGCTTTCCCACCCCTGTCTGCTCTAAAGCTGCGTGGCCTGGAGGAAGGGAGGACTGGCTGGAGTAGAGTACGTAGTAATCAAACCTCTCGGATGGCTCTCCGAGTGTACCCACACTGGTGTCTCCAGCTTCATATCTTTCTCTCAGTTTCTGTTGAGAAGACTTCTTCTTCTGCTTTCTGGGAGAATCACCCCTGATCATGTCTTGGGACTCGTACTCAAGGCATGTGGAGCAATCACAAACATCATAACTGATGTGGACATTTGATGAGGACCTTGCTGGAAGAGGCGGAGGGACTGGCTCTGCGGCAATCTTCTTTGGCACCCATTCAATGGAGTTCACACTGTTATTGTTCAGAAAAGGGTTTCTGACTGTATTAGGTCCACGGGGACGCTCCAATTTTCCTTCCTCTATCAAATTCTGAATTTCGTACCGTAACCCCACGCAGTTGTCGGTGGTATGGCCATGATACTGGTGGAAGGCACAGTACTTGCTCTTGTCAGCGTTGACTATGGGATTCTTGGGTTTGTAGTTTGCAACGGGTTTGAGGAGGCCTTCCTTGATCAACCCTTCCAGCATCTTACTCAGCGGCATGTCCAACTTGTCGAAGTGTACGGCAGGCTGCTTCTGAGTGGAGTTGTTGCTTTGCGGGACTGGGTTTCTGTTGCCCGACTGCTATCCCTGATGAATGTAGTTGACAGACGTATCTTTCCCTTTGCCGGGGGCCAGTGCGGGATTGAATGCAACTGCTGATCGATATCTGTATGGATGTCCAGTAGCCAATTTTTCCTTGAGATCCTTCTCGAACTGTGAGCCGGCATTGACCATGGCCTGGAGATCTGGGAAGAAGTGATGACTGATGAGAGTTCTGATGAACGGTCTTAAGCAGGACTTGAAGATCCGCATCTGTTCATCCTTGGAGAGTGGCTCCATGATCTCGGAGAGTTTCCAACTCCACCTCTTGTAGAATTCTCCGACGCTTTCATCTGCTTTCTGCTCGGTGGTGATTAAGTCCTCACGACTTGTTTCCCACTCTAAGTTGGATCTGTACCGTTCTAGGAAGATGTTACTGATCTGATCCCAGGTATGGCGTTCTGCAGGCTTGACCCTTAGGAACCATCGTAACGCTGAACTTTTGCTCCTTTAGCTCTCATGCCGAGAACGTAGGTGTCAACATGCGTTTGAGGACATTCGGTTCCGTCGAATCGGTCCATCTCTGGCATTCTGAACTTGGCAGGGAGAGGCGTGACCATTCCTGGATCTGTGGATCTGAGCGTTTCTTGCTTTGAGCTGATCATGGTGGCTTTCAGGTCTTTCATCTGTTCGACCATCCAGGCTAAGGTTGGGTCCAGTGGTGGACCTTGAGGCTCGGCGCCGGGTTCTACCATGCGAGTGGTAGTGATTGGAGGTGGAAGGTTTGATATATGTGGATATATGGGGGCCTTTTCTGGACTGTATCGGGGTTTGTCCCCGGTGTTTTGGGATTCGTGTATAAGCGATGGGATGAACCCAGGAGGATATTGGAGGATATTGGCATCTGTTTGAGATGGTCCAGCGGTGCGGTGGTTGTACTGAGTGATGGGAGTAGCACTGGCTTGGCCGTATATGACAGGGTTGCCCTGAGAGGTTGCCACATGGAGCCTAGGTCGGTTGTTTCCTTGGTTCGAAGGTATCCTGTAAGTTGGCGGGGGAGGAACCTGGTTGAAGGTTTGAGGAACTGGTTTCGGGGAATCGTCGTCCTCGACTAGGATGAAAGTACCTGCCCGACTGGGGATAGCTTCTATACCTCGCTCATTCGAAGCCGTACCACGAAATTCTCGCCGATCTTCTTTCTGCCTCTTGTGAACCTCACAAGCCCGGATGGCTTCTTCCAATGTCATATCTGTTACCGGTGGCGGGGGTCCGTCCCCGTCACGATTTCTCGGTGAGCTAGACATGTCGGATATTCTGGCTGAGGGAATTGAGGAAACCGAAGAACAGTCTGACGCTGCCGTAACTGTGACTCTGGCAAGGCGCTGACCCGGAATTCTGAACCACTTTCTGCTCGCTATAGGGAACGAAAGTCAGGGTTTAGGCTTCGGAAAAGGGTATTTGGCTCAAGGTTTCGGGCTAGTGAAATGTGCAGTTACCGATTAATGTTTACTTAAAATGCATTTTCTCAGAGTCCTAAACGGTTGGAAAAGATCGTGTCTTCTTTTTCGCAACTAACCTAAGGCTCTAATCAGCGGATCTCATCACTACATTTATAAGCCCCTCGTTTCCATTTGTAGATCATCTTCTCGGGACAGACAATCCCGAGCGAGGGTCCTATATGGCAAGCGAGTTCCACCGAGAAAGGAAAAAGTGAACTTAAGGCTAGCTGATCACGCAAACTTCCAACGTATGTGACGCACGGGCCACAGTCGAAGTCAACGTCCTTAATTTAAGGCGGGGATCATGCCAAAATTTCGGCATGACCTCTCCTAACTCGCTTGAGCGAGGGGCCTTAGCTTTTGGCGTTGGCCAAGTTGTGGCTGACACGGTGCATACGGTGAGGGTTTGGTGACACGGTGTCACATTGAACCTTCGGGTATATTTTTCGGAAGAGCTCCGCGTCAAAGTCAAGGCTGAAAAGCTCAAGACTTCGGGTCGGGAACGACCTTCGGTCTCAATCTTTCGAGCTTGAATCGTAACGGAACCCGGCGTAAAAACAGACACTTGGGCTTTATGAGACGTACTAAGCCAAAAACCAATCGGGGTCTTGGACGAAGTGTGACACAAAGAGTGCATGGCTTACACGGGCTAGGATGGGCTGTTTAGGACGACCCCGTGCGCGCTCGAAAGGTGTCTGGCAGACCAACCGAGGTGCAACTGAACGGTCATCCCGGGTTACGGGTCATAGTATGCAGTGTACCGAGGCAGCAAGTGCACGTGAAGTGCGGTGTATCGAGGCAGCAAGTGCACGTGAAGTGCGGTGTACCGAGGCAGCAAGTGCGAGTAGTGTGCGGTCACTAAAATTCTTTTTCTGAGTAAAACAGAGATTTTCAGAATGTGTCTTAAAGAATTTTATGCGCAGTTCAAAATGTAGCATGAAAATCAAGTATGAACGGGAATGCACGAACATGTTATGATTTTGAAAAAGATAAAAATGCAACGCCCCTTTGAAAAACCGTTTAGGTTTAAAGTAACACACGCACACAAAAACGAGGAAGGGTAAACGAAAGTTTGACCCACGGAAGGCTTTTTTGAAAACAACGGCAGTTTTAAAAAAGTATCCAAGTCCCCAGCGGAGTCGCCAACTGAAATTACTCGAATTTTCACGCGCGGTGAAAAGGCGATTGTCTTTCGTGGAGGGTTGGTGTTTGAGACCTCGCTTTCGGGAAGGAGAGGAGTCGCCACGCGATTTTGTATTTTGAGCCCAAAACGTTGAGAAACGGCTTTTTTTGTGAAAATTGTGTCGTTTTTATTGGTAGCAAAAACTTAGAAAAAAGCTTTGAAAAGGGGTGTGATTTTTATTGGTAGAAAAAACGAGGAAAAAGCTTTTTTGAGTACCAGAGATTGTTAGGTTCGGAGGTCACGTTACATTTCGAGAAGAGTACTTTGAGATCACCCGAAACGCCTCGTATTACGAGTCTTTCTACCTCTCTCGAAAATGTGTGCGTGTGTGAGTGTGGGTTTGCATTTTGAAAATGGGGGCTTGAATGACAAGCTTAATCTTGGTTTGAATGTCAAACGTTGATTTTGTGATTCTTTTGAAAAGGCGAGCGTTTGAATGACAAACGTCGGTTTTGAAGTTTTTAGGAAAAGTGACACGAGTGCTGATTTTAACTGTTTAACCTAAGTGTCAAATGTTGACTTTTAAGAAAAGAGCGTTTGAATGTCAAACGTCGGATTTTTGAGTTTGAAGATGATCGTTTGGATGCCAAACGTCATTTCGCACGTTTTGAAAGAGAGTTCGAATGTCGAACTCCGGTTTTGAACCGGGCATTTCATTGTTAGCAATTTTACGGGAAAAAAGCATTAAATGATTTTGAGTGTCAAATGTTGGATTTTAAGTTTGAAGATGATCATTTGGATGCCAAACGTCATTTCGCGCATTTTGAAAGAGATTTCGAATGTCGAACTCCGGTTTTTGAACAGGGCATTAAATGATATGCGATCAACGAATCATTTTTGCGAATCGGACTTTGATAAGTAAATACTATCACGAGCCAAACGGCTTGGACTTGTAAATGACAATATTTAAAGCGCGGTATCGACGGAATTAAACGACTCGGAATTGTAAAGGTGCGTTCAACGAACCAAACGGCTCGGAATTGTAAATGACATGAAAGTAAATGACGATCGACGGATCAAAAGATCCGGAATTTTTAAATGACATAAAGTAATTGACATTCAACGGATCAAACGATCCGAAATTGTAAATGACATAAAAAGTAACAGAACGGGGCCGGAATGAGAGTTTAGGGAGAGAGAGCACTACCTATGGCTAGGGTCGGCTCCTTTGGCTCGGTGGGCGTATACGGGATACGAAAAGGTGTTTGGAACGGTGTTTCGAGGTGGTGGGGGTTGTATTTGGTTGAATTATGGAGTTTTCATGCAAATCGAGGCAAAACGGGGGCTCGGGAGAGGGTGAAAAGGGTTTGGGCCGTGGCTTTGGTGAATTTGGGTGAATTTTGTTGTTATCAAAATGTTTGACAGCCCTCTGTATTTATAGGGTAAATTTGCAAAAGAGTCCGGACGGACTTAGGCTGAATTCCAAGAGTTTTTGTGAAACTTTGGAAATTGGAGGGACTTGCTGGCAATTCTGAATTGTCTGCAAAAGAGTCCGGCCGGACTTGGACTGCATACCAGGTGTATTTTAGTCTTTTCACACTGAAATGTGATTGAGGTTGACAAGGGAGCTGTGGCATGCGTGCCATGTGTCCTGTGACTCACCTAGGGCATGGAATATCATGCCATTATTCCCGGTTTTGTCCGTTTTTTAAATAACTGTCCGGAAAATGTCCGAAACGCCCTCGAAAAGTGCGTTTTTCAGGAGAAGTTGTACTTTTACGTGTGACAACGTGTGTTGAGTACGCTTCAACGTTGGGATGCACGGGGCAGTTCCGGGACGTCTTGTTGGCTTGAGAACGAGGAGCTTAACGGATTCTGGTTAACCTGGAGCGGGCCAGTTAACGGATTCCGGTTAACTTCTAACGGATTTTGACGATCCGGATTTGGGTACTTACAGATTGTGACATTGATCTATCAAGAAATCAAGCTTTGATGTTATATTTAATTGGGTGGACATAATGGCTTTCTAGAGACCACTTATGTCTTGTGAGGTTGATGTTTCAACTCACTACCAACATAAAATATAATTCCTAAAGGGTCACACACAAAGAACGGATTGAAAAATGGCTCAAATGTGAAATCTGGGGTCACGGGATGACTCGTCCCCAAATGCACTAACTATTCTCCATAAGGGGGACGAGTGTATCAGGATGCTGGCAATAGGGGATGACTCGTCCCGCCTGTGCTGGAAGGCCATTTTTGACTTGGAAATTAGGGTTTTCTTCCTAAAAGTTAGGAATATTTATAAAGTATAAATAGACCCTTTGTCCTTGGTCAAAACACATGAAAATTAGGGTTTGAGAAACACTAATTGATTGATTTTGATTACGAATCAAAGATCAAAAACTCCATAGATTCATTCCATAACATCCATTGATTGTTGAAAAGAGTTTCAACAATAGAGGATCATCTAGCAATCCAACAAGATATAGATCTTGGTTCATTCACGTGTGGATTACCAATAGAAGGTGATTGCTTTATCACCTAAAGCTTGAAGATCTACCATTGTTGATTCATCACCAAGGAAGAACAAGGAGAAGATCAAAGTTTCGTCAACGGTTCAAAGATTCAATTTTCAAGATTCGTTTTGGAGCAACAAAATTGCTATTAAGGTATGTAAATCTATTTCATAAGTTTTAATCTATTCGTGTTAAACGGATTCAAGGCTAGGGTTTTTTGTTATTTTCTAAATATTCCGCTGCGTTTGTAACCCTAAAACCCAACAGTTGATTCTTTTCAATGAAGTCCATGTAGTCATCTATCCAACACTTCTCCTCCCCATCTAGGAGCATTACCCGTAGTCTTTCGTGGGCAGGTTCTTGGGCAAAGACTATGAGTGGGTTAGAGTCAGGATCTGCCACGTCAATATTTGCCAGTTTAGATAGAACATCTGCCACTTGATTATCCTCCCTTCCTATTTAACTTATTTCAAAAAATTCCAACTTTTCATCATGTCTAGGACGAGGTCCTTATACTTTGTAAGTATGGGATGTTGAGTGTTATACTCCCCTTTTATCTGCTTGACTACGAGTTGGGAGTCATAGAAGGCGGCGATTTTAGTTGCTCCATAGAATGATGCCAATTCTATGCCAAATATCAGGGCCTTATACTCATCTTGATTGTTCTTAGCAGGGAACTTGAATCTGATTATGTCTTGTATGGTGTGCTCCTCATCTAGACTTGCTAGTATAATTCCAGCTCCACATCTTTCCTTAGTGGCTGAACCATCTATGTATACGACCCATCAGTTGGATGGGAGCTCGATGGTTGATTCTTCTCCCGCAGGTTTTTTGCGCTTACGGGAGGTGGGGTCGTGCTCACCTATGAAGGCGGTTTCAACCATAAAATCAACCAGAGGCTGTGCTAGGAGTGTCTTCCTAGGTTGGTATCTGATATCAAACTCAGTGAGCTCGATAGACCAACTAAGGAGACGTCCTGAGCTGTACAACTTATGCAAGATTTTCTTCAGTGGCGCATTGGTATACACAGTTATGGGATGTGCTGAAAAGTATGCTCGTAGCTTTCTTGCCGCTATGACTAGGGCATAGTCTATCTTCTCTGCGTTGAAGTATCTGCTCTCCACATCTGATAATGCCTTGGAGACATAATAGGTTGATTTTTGAGTGGTTCCTTCATTCCGAAATATTACCGCATCTATAGCGTGGTCCGTGGTTGCTAGGAAGACGTATATCATCTCTCCAACAACTGGGCTGCTCAACAAAGGAGGAGATCCCAAGTACTACTTCAACTGTTTGAATGATTCGGAGCATTCATATGTTCAGGAGAAGCTCTTGGTCCCCTTCAATACTTTGAAGAACGGCATCGATTTTTTTGTAGACTTTGCAATAAATCTCCCAAGGGCAGCTATTCTTCAATTCAGCCTTTGAACCTCCTTGATGCTGGTATGTTCTTTCATGTCAACCAAGGCTTTGATTTTCTTTGGATTTGCCTCGATTCCTCTTTGTGATACCATAAAGCCTAAGAACTTTTCAGCCGTCACCCCGAATACACATTTACTTGGATTCAGTTTCATGTTGTTAGCTCGTAAGCTGTCAAAAGTTTCTTCCAAGTCTGGGGCGTGACTGCCACCTCTAGTCTTGATAACCATGTCATCTATGTAAGCTTCCATGTTACGGCCTATCTGCTCTCCAAAAACTTTGTTGACCATGCGCTGGCAGGTTGCGCCCACATTTTTAATCCCGAAGGGCATCATAGTGTAACAATAAATTCCTCCAGCTGCCTGGAAGGCTGTTTTCTCAATATTTTCCTTGGCCATTTTTATCTGATGATAGCCAGAGTAGGCGTCTAGGAAGCTGAGGGTTCTGTGTCCTACAATGGAGCCTACCAACTTGTCAATTCTGGGGAGAGGGTAGCTGTCTTTCGGGCAGGCTTTGTTGAGATCTGTAAAGTCTACACACATTTGCCATTTCTCGTTATGTTTCTTGACCATCACAGCATTGGCCAACCAAACGGGTTAGATTGCTTCCCTGATGATTCCAGCACTTAGTAATTTCTGGACTTCTTCCTTGATTGCATCTTCATTATCGTTTGCAAAAATTCTCTGTGTTTGCTTGATAGGTTTAGTAGATGGGTCAACTTCCATCTTGTGGACAGCTACCTCCTCTTTTATTCCTCGCATTTCCTCGACCTTTCAGGCAAAGACATCAAGATTGTTTTTCAGAAGGGTGATTTCCTCCCTTTCTTCTGGGGAGAGCTGGCCCCCAATTTTTATTTTCTTCTCTAGATAGTCGGGATTAAATATAATTCCCTCCAATTCGTCTACGGGCTCCATTTCTGGACCGTCTCGAATTTCAATGTTTAAATGATTATCTCTCTAAGCCTTCTGCCTTCCTCACCATTTATGTCTAGGTCTTCTATCTCAACTAGTTCATCTACGTCCGCTGGCTCTCCATGTCTCAAGTCAGGGTTGGCCCCCCGAGTTCTGGCCGATGACGAGATGAGGGGCTATATCCGGTACGGACAGAATTGTGCCATTGTTTTCGTGGATATCTAGTATCATGTTTTCCTCATCCTCTGTTTCAAAAATCAAATTCATCCTATAACTAGTGCTGGTAGTCTTTAAAGACTTAGAGATTTACATATTTTTCTCTAGTGTGTCTACCTCCACCTTTATGGATGATTTTATGCTCCTCATTACATGTTCCAAGAAGTCACTGGGGGTCGCCCTCACGCATAATATTCCATCCCGAGTGGGAAATTTAACTCGCTGGTGAGGGAGGGAGGCGACCAACCCAAGTTTGCCTTGAATTGGAATGCCTATAATGGTATGGTAGTCACTTGCCAGGTCCATGACCACAAATGTTACTGTGTCCTCTGCACGGAAGGGATGTTCTCCCACTTCCAGCAATAAGTCAAATATTCCCATGGCACTGACTTTGTGGTTGGTGAAGCCTTCTAGTCTTCTAGAGTATGGCTCCAACATACTATCTTTCAGATTCATCTTCTGGAAGGTAGAGTAATACAAAATATCTTAGGAGGCGCCCGAGTCTACGAGGAGTCTCTCAGATTCACAGTTGTCAATCCTCCCTTTGATCACCAAGGGTTGTTCGCGAGACGCGCGACTTTCGGCTTGTTCATTAGGGGAGAAGCTGATGACTTCCTCTTCCTTATGAATCTAGGCACGGATGTGATAGACCTTACTTAGCTCGTGTATCTGGTCTTTCAATTTTTTTTTGAAACAGTCTCCTCTCTTATAATATGAAGCTTGGCTCTAGGAGGTCTATCTTCCCTTTCATCATCTTTGTTATCGTCATCGTTGTCTTCATCCTTTCTTTTTCGCTTGTTATCCTTTCTCATAACGTATCGATCAAGTTTTCCCTCGTCTACTCATCTCTGGATCATTCTGTTGAAGGAGATGCAATTCTCTGTGTCGTGTCTGTGGTCCTTGTGGAAGGCACAATACTTGGAGCTGTCACGGGTGTATTTTATTCTTTCATCAAGTGGTCGGGGACTCAGCAAATTTACCAACTGCATGATCTCCGTTATAGGTTTTGTGAGGGGGGTAAAAACCTCGGCCTTTTCAGTGGCCCGAGTTCAATTCTTTCCCTTGCAGTTGCTTCCAGTCGAGGCCTGGTTGACGCCAGCTGCATCTACTTCTAGTTTTTTCAGATCTTTTTTTACTTTTCTCTTCTGCCATAGCTATGACGTAAGCCACATGGTACAGATTGGATTTTGATTTGGACTCTATGACAGAATGTTTATAGATCAACTGTTCGGATATTAGTACAGAGTTAATGCAAACAATCACCTTTCGGTCTGTTAGGCTTTCCTCTACTTGGTCCGCCATGATTTTTCAGCTATCGATGCTTCCCTTTTTTTGCTCACGGAAATAGGACAAAGCTATTTTGGAGAAGGTACTCGCAAAAGCTTTGCATAGAATATCATCTGCCTTAGTGAGGAGGGTCATGGTGGATTCAAAACTTTGCACATGGTCCCATCCGTCTGTGGTTCCTGCATATTTTTCAAAAATTGCGATTTTAAGAGCAGGATTGGGAGGTAGATCATTAATTCTCTAGGAGAAAGGACGGGTGGCACTGGTATTATCATCATCCACTTCCTTCCTTCCCATCTCCATTTCATCCAGTCACTTTTTCAAGAGGAGAATATCCCTAGCATCAATTTTCGAGCTAAAATGAGAACTACGGTGGGAGCTTTCTTTCTTCATGTGTCCATTCACTCTAATATGTTCCTCGTGTTCCTGATGGTTGTCCCCACGTACAGATGGTGTTCTATCCCTTCTAGGGGCCATTTCTGGGTAAGGAGGGCTCCTAGGCCGAGGAGGGCTCCTATGTCGAGGAGGACTCCAATGCCGAGGAGAGGGGTTATGACGAGGAGGGGATTTTCCCTTGCCTGACTAAGCCTTTCTCTCAATTCAGCAGAATCAACCTCCTGCTCCCTTTGGTGGTTCAAATGACTTCTCAAGTCTACCTCGTTTCTCGTGTTACTATGAACAGGTGCCTTAGATGAGGGGGGACATATTGGGGGTTTTGCTTACCAGAAGTGCCATGACGAGGGGGATGTTGGCCAGGAGAAAGATTTTCTCTATTCCCCCGACTACCACTCATGTTAAGATGGCTTTCTCCTCCAAGGGAATTTCCAGTCCTCGTAGGCCTCATGAATTCAACCAGGGAATGCTCAAGATCCAATTGTAACAAGGCATTTTTGTGTTTCATAAATGCGCTGCAAAGTTTCCATCTGTTGATACAATAGAGTTCTGCGATCAATCTGTTTGGGGGAGGCTCCAGTTCCTCCTTGGGTGGAACTCTTCCCCGTTTGGCTGGCAGCAGGTCTTCCTTGGCGCCGACGATGAGGAGGGTTCAGCAGCATTCCCTCGATTACTGGTTGTCTCCTATAACGTAGATTCATTACTAGGGGCGGCAACCCATCAATTAATGGTGGAGCAGGAGGTAGTTCCCCATTGGCAATAGTAAAAGCAGTCCTAGTGTTGCCATAAGTCTCCTCCACATAAATATTATCCGGATCAGGAGTAATGCTAGCAGTATTTCCGTCTTCCATTAGAATTAGGAGAATGAAGCAGAATTTTTCAAACTATTCAACGGATAATATGAAACGCTTCCCGGCAATGGAATAACTGATGATGCCAAAAACGTTCGCATCAGCCCAAATTCAGCGGCAGGTTATATCCTGGATGTTTGAATAGCCTGAAAAATAAGAACAAACACGTAAACTAAGTCGGGGCATCACTGGCGAATGCTCTACGGCGTGAGAGTAAGTATTTGTGTTTATAGAGAGAAATTAATTGACAATAGTTGAGAGTCAAAAGATGCGTTATCAAAATAATGTGAATTATTGCTTTTATTTATAGGCATAGTATTGTAGAGTACATATTTGATTAGGAAGTTGTGTGAGAGAAGCTTATAATCCTGGTTGGATTATAACTACTCACATTCCTTGTTTGAGTAGGATTAGATAATATCATTCTGCACGTGTGCCTAGTGGGCACGCTCCTCGACATGTGATGATTAGTCGGATGAGTTGACGCCGATGAAGAGATGAGAAAGAACAGGGAAGCCCATTTCCTTGTCCTGGATGGTGACCGGGGAAGGTCTAATCGTCTTTTGTTGAAGCCCTCGTCGGCTTTGATGGTTGTCTTGCTCGAATATGAGAATGTGCCTTGTCGACATATACGAATTATGTGTCTTAGTCATTAGTCGCTTTTCTATTTATAGTTCGAAATAGTGAGAATGCCGAGAACACACGACGAGCAAAGGTAGGAAATACCCACTACATTAGTCGTAATTATGATTTGTATATATTAATTATATTTTGGGCCTAATAAATTGGGCATTGCCCGAATATGATCAACATTCGTAGCTCGATTTAAAACGTTAAGGGTCAATATTGCATTTATTTAATATTCTTCTCTCTCTTTTATAATACTCCACATAATAACTCAACTAATAAAAGAAAACAAATTTCAATGAAAAGATTAAATAGAAATTTTATTACTTTTGATCTCAAAAGCAATAATTATTTAAATTAAATATTTTATTTAAAAATGACAATTATTTTAGATCATATATAAGGAGTAGTTTGTTCACTGTAATTTTTTTTTAACATTTGTAAGAAGCATCTATCTATATATAATAACAAGGTTGTGGTAAATTTTTTGCCATTGAGGGGTAATTTTGTCATTTCGCATGGTGGCAAAAATGCAATAAACAAGTCCGAAAAGCCACGTGGCAATCTGTGATTCGGTGGATTTTTTTTTAACCACTTTGGACACGTGTCGGCAAGCTGGGGAGGGGCAGTTTAGAACTTTCCTTGGCGCGTGTATACCACGTGCCGACAAGGGCGCGTTATATCAGCATTGTTTTCTTTTGTTATTTTTTTTACACATGGCAACACACCATTGGCTGGATGGATTTCAAAAAAAAATATTATCCCATTTCTTTGACCTCAATTATTATATATTAAATTCCTTTTTTTTATTTTTTTTAACACCAAAATTCATAATTTTTTTTCTCTTTAAATAGAGACTTCTTTCATTTGATTTGGACAAAGAAAAAAAAATTTCTTTTTTAAATATAAATTTGTTAATTATCCTTTACTAATTTTTCAATTTCTTTTTAGTGAAAAGTAATTAAGTGTGAAGTGATTTTTTTTATTATAAATGATAATAAAAAAATTCTATTTTTTAAATTTATTCTTTTTTTATTTTATTTTTTCGCCAAAATTCTTATTTTTTTTTTCTCTTTAAATAGAGACTTCTTTTATGTGATTAGGGTAATAATATGAGGGAAAGATGGGCCAAATATGTAAGCTACCCTGTGTTTTTTTCATTTTTTTTTTTTTGGGTAAAAGTTGATTTTCATAATATTGTTATGATTGATCTTACATTTGTGTTTATGTGAAGATGATTAATGAAAAAAATGAACATCGTTTTGTACTTACGTTTGAACCATATATTGATATAGGTATAAACAATTTTGGTATATTTAAGATTATTTCGTTTGGAAAGTAGGTATTTGTTGAATTAATTTTTGGACATTTATTTGAGAAATGAGAAAATTAGTAAAATAAAATTTTAGTCCAAAATTAGATTAGTTTCTTGGTTTAATTTTTTCTATTAATTTAAAACTCATATTAGAAGTGAATATAATATATTTTTAGAAATGAGCATAAAATAATTAGTTATAAATCGTTATCTTTCTCTATAAAAAGACTTGCATAAGTTTTAAAATATACAAGGGCACATTTGTAATTACTTGGTTAGGGATAAAAATCTATGGAGGGCAAAAAGATTACTGAAAATGAGTAGCTTATTTAAGAAGCTTTGTACATCATGTTAAACATACACATGTGCACACACACTAAAACACATTAGAACAAAATATCAAGTAACTAAATGAGTTATAATCTCATTTTTTATGAAATAAAATAAATTACTTTTATTAACAATTGCCTAAATAAAGTGGATAGTAAATGATTTATTTTGTTTCTTATTTTTTTATTGGTTAAAATTATAAGAGCCGTAAATTACACGGGCCTAAAGAGGCGCATGAATGCATTAGTTTTTTTTTTTTTTTGTTGTTAATTTTAGTTTTTTTTTTCATGGTCTTTTTAGTAAAAAATTAAATAAGTGTGAAGTATTTATTTTTAATTATAAATGATAATAATAGTAATAATAATAATAATAATATTTTTAATAATCATAAAAATAAAGAATATAAAAAAAATAAAAGTGGTGGGGTATAGAATGATGAGTTGGAATGGTGTTGAAAATATATTTAATATTAATAATTATATATGTATATTTTATATTTAAAGTTATATATGTATATTTAATATTAATAATTATATATGTATACAAATATAATTACACCTACCTTGAACTTGAAGCCTCATTATATACCAAGGCCAAGGCTATTTTTGATTCGTTTTCTTTCGATGTGGAAAATCCGTCTTGGCCTTGGCCTTGGCCTTGCCTTGGCCGGCCTTGGCCTTGCCTCTACTCAGCCGGCCATGGCCTTGGCCTTGCCTTGACTCGGCCCTTGGCCTTGCCTTGGCCAGCCTTGGCCTTTATCCCACATGGAAAAAAAATCAAAGTAAAATGAGTTGCCTTGGTTATATAATTAGGATGAAACTAAGTCAAGCATGCATGATTCGTCCGTGGCATTATCAATGATCGGCTTGGCCTTGACCGGCCGTGTATTGTCATGTGTCAAGATAAAAAAAAAATTAATTTAATATAAATTAATTTTTTTATTACACCAAAATTCATAAAGAAAAAATCACTTTAAATAGAGACTTATTTCATTTGATTTCGACAAAGAAAAAAAATCCTCTTTTTTAAATATAAATTTGTTAATTATTCTTTACTATTTTTTCAATTTCTTTTTATTGAAAATTAATTAAGTGTGAAGTAAATTTTTTAATTTTTTAAATCTAAATGATAATAAAAAATATCTCTTTTTTTTAATTTATTATTTTAATTTTTTTTTAGACCAAAATTCATAATTTTTTTTTCTCTTTAAATATAGATTTTTTTTATGTGATTAGGGTAATAATATGAGGGAAAGATGGGCCAAATATGTAAGCTACCCTGTTTCCTTTTTTTTTTTTGGTAATAGTTGATTTCCATAATATTGTTATGATTGATTTTACATTTGTGTTTATGTGAAGATGATTAATGAAAAAAATGAACATCTTTTATTACTTTCTTTTGAACCATATAATGATATAGGTATAAAAAATTTTGGTATATTTAATATTATTTCGTTTGGAAAGTAGGTATTTGTTGAATTATTTTTTGGACATTTATTTGAGAAATGAAAAAAATAGTATAATAAAATTTAAGTCCAAAATTAGATTAGTTTCTTGGTTTAATTTTTTCATTAATTTAAAACTCATATTAGAAGTGAATATAATATATTTTTAGAAATGAGAATAAAATAATTAGTTATAAATCTCTCTCTCTCTCTCTCTCTCTCTCTCTCTCTATATATATATATATAAAAAGACTTGCATAAGTTTTAAAATATACAAGGGCACATTTGTAGTTACTTGGTTAGGGTTGAAAATCTATGGAGGGCAAAAAGATTACTGAAAATGAGTAGCTTATTTAAGAAGCTTTGTACATCAAGTTAAACATACACATGTGCACACTCACTAAAACACATTAGAACAAAATATCAAGTAACTAAATGAGTTATAATCTCATTTTTTATGAAATAAAATAAATTACTTTTATTAACAATTACCCAAATAAAGTGGATAGTAAATGATTTATTTTGTTTCTTATTTTTATATTGGTAAAATTATGAGAGCCGTAAATTACACGGGCCTAAAGAGGCGCGTGAATGCATTAGGTTTTTTTTTTTTTTAATTTTAGTTTTTTATTTTTCATGGTCTTTTTAGTAAAAAATAAATAAGTGTGAAGTATATATTTTTAATTATAAATGATAATAATAATAATAATAATAATAATAATAATAATAATAATAATAATAATAATTTTATTAATCATAAAAATAAAGAATATAAAATAAAATAAAAGTGGTGGGGTATAGAATGATGAGTTGGAATGGTGTTGAATATATATTTAATATTAATAATTATATATGTATATTTTATATTTAAAATTATATATGTATATTTAATATTAATAATTATATATGTATATAAATATAATTACACCTACCTTGAACTTGAAGCCTCATTATATATCAAGGCTAAGACCATTTTTGATTCATTTTCTTTCGATGTGGGAAATCTGTCTTGGCCTTGCCCTGGCTCGGCCCTTGGCCTTGCCTTGGCCTTGGGCTTTATTCCACATGAAAAAAAAAATCAAAGTAAGATGAGTTGCCTTGGTTATATATAATTAGGATGAAGCTAAGCCAAGCATGCATGATTCATCTGTGGCATTATCAATGGTCGGCTTGGCCTTGACCGGCCGTGTATTGCCATGTGTTAAGATAAAAAAAAAATTAATTTAATATAAATAAATTTTTTTTTACTACACCAAAATTCATAAAATAAAATTTCTCTTTAAATAGAGACTTATTTCATTTGATTTCGACAAAGAAAAAAAATCCTCTTTTTTAAATATAAATTTGTTAATTATCCTTTACTAATTTTTCAATTTCTTTTTAGTGAAAATTAATTAAGTGTGAAGTAATGTTTTTAATTTTTTAATTATAAATGATAATAAAAAATTCTCTTTTTTTAATTTATTATTTTAATTTTTTTTTCACCAAAATTAATATTTTTTTTTCTCTTTAAATAGATACTTCTTTTATGTGATTAGGGTAATAATATGAGGGAAAGATGGGCCAAATATGTAAGCTACCCTGTGTTATTTTCAAATTTTTTTTTTAGTAATAGTTCGATATATCAAACAATTTATTTAATTTTTTTAAAAAATACTATTTGAAGCATAGTAAATAAAGTATTAATAAATTTGTCGAATTTTCTGTTCGTCTCAAAATATTGTTTATTTATAAAGACGAATATCGGAAAAAATGGCCATCATTTTTAAATTTTTTGATTGAACTGTATGTCAATAATATAAGAAATAAAGATAGTATAAATTGGTATTTTAAAAGAGGGAGATGGAGAAGTGGATTGGGTTTGATGAGGAAGTGGGGGGTTTGGGGAATTTTTTTTTCATTTAACGAAATTGTTATTATTTTTATTTTTCTTCTAAAAATTAAATAAGTTAAATTGAAAATAAATATCATAATTATGTTCATAATGAGTTAATGTAAATAATTATGACATAATTTTTTAGATGTACGAGCATGAGTTAATTGAAAGTTTCCATTTGAAAAAGAATAATATTAATTTTTATTAGATAACGGTACTATCTTTTTGGTATGACCAAAGCTTTTGTTTTTATTTAAAAAATTCTCTTTATCAAAAAGAAATAAAATATCACCTTTCTTTTAACTATATTTTCAATCTTCACATTTTTTAACTGATTTCAATAACTTATTTCGTATTTGATAAACATGTTCGTGTGTTTTATTTAATTTTTTTAAATGATAAAATACTACAGAATTGTATATAGAAAATGCATACTCCCTCCGTCCCAACGAAAAAGCCACAAATTTTATTTTTGGGCGTCCCATTTAAAAAGGCACTTTCCCAAAAAGAAAACCTTAAATCACTATTTTCTCCACTCATTCTCTCTCCTACTTTACTTTTACACTCACAACATTCTCTTTCTTACATCACCTCCCACTCATTCTCTCTCCTATTTAATTTTTCATACTCACAACATTTAAACTTTTTCTCTTTCCTACATCACATTTCTTATTTTGCGTGCCCGGCTAATTTTGTGCATCTTTCACTGGGACGGAGGGAGTATTCCTTATAATTTTTGTTTTATTTCTATTTTATTTTTTTCTAATTTTTATGTACTGACAATGTAGTTTTTAAGAAAGTATTTTATAATATATAAACGAATTAAGTTCTTAATTTATTTTAATTCAATTTTTGTATTTTGAACATATAATAACGCTCCGTACATTGCACGGGAGTCAATCTAGTTAAATTAATGAGAGGGTTATAGCATTACCACATTGATCAATTCAAGGATGTAAAAGTAAAAAGGTGGATGAATTATTGTACGGATATAAAAGTCAGCCTAGCTAGCTGTTTTCTAAAAATAACTTTTAGAAAGCGACAGTTGTTCGTGTGGTTGGTGCACTGCTTTCGGCATTTGACTGACTCGATTGATTATAAGAGTGCGTGGAATTCAGTCACACTTTAACCGCGTGTGGCAGGCAGCTGATTTTATTATTATTATTCTTTTCTTGACAGCGCAAATCGTACAGAATTAGTACAGAAAAGAAAGGACATGTTTGACGGTGTTTAACTCTCCGACATTTTGGATTAGATTTTTTCCAGCTAAGGATACGAATCGATAGTCACTTCACCGCCTAACAACCAACTCTACCATGCGCCCTTAATTACATTATTAATTACTCCCTCCGTCCCAAAACAATATTCACACTTTCCCTTTTGGGCGTTCCAAAACTTACTTCACACATTTAAAACTTACCTAAAATGGAAAGGAATCTTTACTATTCCATCCACTCATTCTCTCTCCTACATTATTTTAATACTCACAACACCATTATAATTTACTATTCTCTCCACTCATTCTCTCCTATTTTATTTTCACACTCACAACACTTTCAATATAATACTCCCTCCTTAAAACCAGTGCAAACAGTGTTTGTGAAGTAAGTTCCGGGACGGAGGGAGTACATTATAGGAGTAACCAACAATCTGATAAAAATGATAATGACATGATTTTCGTTGTTGGGGACGGATTTTTTCACTATATGTATATGGTTGGCATCTTAAGCAGGTCAACATGTCAAGACGCCTCAGCATCCTGATCTCCACAACTTGACCTCTACAACTTGATCTCCACAACTTGGTCCACAACTTGGTCCACAAGTTGACTTTTTACAAGTTGACTTTACATGTTGAGTTCACATCTTGGACCGACATCTTGGCTCAACGTCTTCATCAACATCTTGAAGCCGGACCAACTTGGGAGCAGTTTTGCGGTTCCTTTTTTTTAGGAGATACTTGTGCACTCATAGAAGACCAATTCAACCACGACTCTTCACCAACCACCATCAACAGTCATGCCCGAAATCTTCTCCTCAGTAACTCCATCATGCCTAGTTTTTAGGGATTTGATTATTATCTTTTTATTTTACCCTTATTATAAATAGGGATATGGAGATTATGAAAAACACATGTATTTTCACACACTCACACTCTTGTAATCTCTCTCCATACATCCGAGTTTGTAACCCACTGATCATAGTAAAACTTTGGTCAAGGTAGGTCTTCCAAAACCTCCCGAGGTTTTATGCCGGCGAACAATTTGTTCAAGGGCTTTCCTCGTTAAAATTCCTTTGTTCGTTGATTATCACATACACAAATCTATATTCCATTGCACCCAATTCTTTCCTTGAAATATTTGGTTATTTACAATCACTTGTCGAAATTTGACCAAAACAATTTGGCGCCGTCTGTGGGAACTTTGGTTTTTTAGATTTGTTTAGAACATCAAAATGGTCAATCCAACTTTCGGTCGTAACCTCGCAACCTCCGCGGGGCAAGGCGATCGGGGCAAAGAAGATGCACCTCGAGAGATGACCGTCTCGAAATCAATTTTGGTTTCGTGACTAATATGGCAACAATGTTGAATGAACCGAATAAGCGAATGGATGCTCAAAGCAGGATACCAATACTATGATTTTCAATGCCATTGAGAGTCTGCGAAAAGTGAATCAAGTTGAGCCTCAAGTTGTAACTCCATTATCACCTTTATTTCCTAGAACTCTTTTTGGTGCAGTCTTGGGGGCAATCTTGGAGACATCCCTACGGCGAGTGCGATGCATCGATAGTACAACCGTGACAACTAGTCAAGTTGCCCAACGTGGTCACACCTTCGCATTCACCAACCCGCGCCAACATCTTACTATACTTATGCCACTCCGTCTTTAGGACAAACATGGAGTTTTTATAATGCATTTGATCACTCTTCTTCTCAATTTTATGCTAACACTTTTGCAGAAAGTCAAGTTGCTAGAGAGTTGCAGCAGATCAAAGAGATGATTAGGAATGTGCCTGGAGTTACCTTGCCTTATCATCCAACTTCTCCAGCTTGTTATAATGAGTCTCGCTTTGTTCCAGCCGATAGCCAACATGGAGATCCCGAAGAGATTTGCGGTGCCCTACATGAAGAAGTACGATGGGAGCACGTATCCGGTGGAGCATGTGTTGCTATACCAAGAATTAATGGACATTATCAGCATTCCTTCAATCTTCAAAGAAGCATGTCTTTGTAGGGGCTTTGGTTCCACCTTGTCTGGACCAGCTTTGAAATGGCTAACCGGCCTATCCCTAAACTCTATATCATCTTATTCTTAATTAGTCAATATGTTTGTGAATCAATTTTCATGTAATAGAGCTTTTGAGAAACTAACTAGTGACCTCTACAGGGTGGTGCAACAACCTGACGAAAGCTTGAAAGACTATTTGAACAGGTTCAACAAAGAGGCAGTGACTATCCCCAACTTGAACATGTCCACAGCCACCGAGGCATTCAGATTGGGCTTGAAGAAGGGATCACCTTATTATGACGAATTGGTCATGACTCCATGCAAGAGACTTGAAGATGTCAGGACGAGAGCTGTTAAATTCATCAGACTGGAAGAAGATAAGTTCATAGTCCTAAAATGACCACAATGAGGCTGATAAAATAGGAAAAGATGACCACCTATCTTCAACATGTCAAAATGTTAGCAAAACAGTACCTCAAGTTGTATTCCATGTAAGTTGTCATTTTTTCATAAAAGCAAACTCCGAAAACAGGTATACAACTTGAACAAGCGGAGTAGGCTCAACATGTTGACACGCCAGTACGGCTGATACATGTTGAGACCTAAGCTGGAGCAGGCTCAACATGTTGACACGCCAGTACGGCTGATACATGTTGAGACCTAAGCTGGAGCAGGTCAAACATGTTGACACGCCAGTACGGCTGATACATGTTTGAACCTGGGGAAGAAAGGCTCAACATGTTGACACGCCAGTACGGCTGATACTTGTTGGAACCTAAGCTGGAGCAGGTCAAACATGTTGACACGCCAGGACGGCTGATACATGTTTGGACCTGAAGAAGAATTTCAACATGTTGACACGCCAGTACGGCTGATACATGTTGAAACTTTAGCTGGAGAGGGATGGAACATGTTGACACGCCAGTACGGCTGATACTTGTTCTGTTTCTTCAAACGAATTAAGGTTTTGTCACCTTCGCCTGGGCGCACGATTTCACACTTATTCAAGTTGTGACTATTGGTTGTAACATTGACATGTTACCAAACGAATTAAGGTTTCGACACCTTCGCCTGGGCGCACGATTTCACACTTATTCAAGTTGTGACTACTGGTTGTAACATTTTCATGTTACCTTCTGCTTATAACATTTACATGTTATCAATATGAACACCCGAAAAAGATGAAATCATCTTCCAATCAACTGAGGAGTAAAGATTAACATCTTCACCAAAAATCAAGTTCAACACACAATAGTAAGTCATGTCAACACAAACATGACTCACACGATCCAAAGTAAACATATCAAACAAAGACGTGCCAAATCATACAAATCAAATATAAAAATTTTGAGGACCAACCCTCATCTAACATACCAAATTTCAAACACCTTAACTAATGTTACTTAAAGCTTTATCTTGATTTCTATCAAGCTTCGTTTATAAGTTCTCAATGCGTTGGACAACTCTTTGGCGTAATCAACCGCTTCCTTAATGCCGATGAGGGGAGTAGCAGTTTAAAAATTCCTTGAATCTCCAAGTTTTCTCCGATTCAACAAATTTTGGGGGCAATTGTTGGGGACGGATTTTTTCACTATATGTATATGGTTGGCATCTTAAGCAGGTCAACATGTCAAGACGCCTCAGCATCCTGATCTCCACAACTTGACCTCTACAACTTGATCACCACAACTTGGTCCACAACTTGGTCCACAAGTTGACTTTTTACAAGTTGACTTTACATGTTGAGTTCACATCTTGGACCGACATCTTGGCTCAACGTCTTCATCAACATCTTGAAGCCGGACCAACTTGGGAGCAGTTTTGCGGTTCCTATTTTTTAGGAGATACTTGTGCACTCATAGAAGACCAATTCAACCACGACTCTTCACCAACCACCATCAACAGTCATGTCCGAAATCTTCTCCTCAGTAACTCCATCATGCCTAGTTTTTAGGGATTTGATTATTATCTTTTTATTTTACCCTTATTATAAATAGGGGTATGGAGATTATGAAAAACACATGTATTTTTACACACTCACACTCTTGTAATCTCTCTCCATACATCCGAGCTTGTAACCCACTGATCATAGTAAAACTTTGGTCAAGGTAGGTCTTTCAAAACCTCCCGAGGTTTTATGCCGGCGAACAATTTTTTCAAGGGCTTTCCTCGTTAAAATTCCTTTGTTCGTTGATTATCACATACACAAATCTATATTCCATTGCACCCAATTCTTTCCTTGAAATATTTGGTTATTTACAATCACTTGTTGAAATTTGACCAAAACAATTTGGCGCCGTCTGTGGGAACTTTGGTTTTTTAGATTTGTTTAGAACATCAAAATGGTCAATCCAACTTTCGGTCAGGTAACCTCAGTAACCTCCGCGGCTGGGGGCAAGGCGACTGGGGGGCAGCAAGATGCACCTCGAGAGATGACCGCGTCTGAAATCAATTTTGGTTTCGTGACTAATATGGCAACAATGTTGAATGAACTGAATAAGCGAATGGATGCTCAAGCAGATACCAATACTATGATTTTCAATGCAATTGAGAGTCTCGCGAAAAGGGAATCAAGTTGAGCCTCAAGTTGTAACTCCATTATCACCTTTATTTCCTAGAACTCTTTTTGGTGCAGTAATCGGGGCAATCTTGGAGACATCCCCATGGCGAGTGCAGTACAGACTGATAGTACAACTGTGACAACTAGTCAAGTTGCCCAACGTGGTCACACCTTCGCATTCAGCCAACCTGTGCCAACATCTTACTATACTTATGCCACTCCGTCTTTAGGACAAACAGGGAGTTTTTATAATGCATTTGATCACTCTTCTTCTCAATTTTATGCTAACACTTTTGCAGAAAGTCAAGTTGCTAGAGAGTTGCAGCAGATCAAAGAGATGATTAGGAATGTGCCTGGAGTTACCTTGCCTTATCATCCAGCTTCTCCAGCTTGTTATAATGAGTCTCGCTTTGTTCCAGCGATAGCCAACATGGAGATCCCGAAGAGATTTGCAGTGCCCCACATGAAGAAGTACGATGGGAGCACAGATCCAGTGGAGCATGTGTTGCTATACCAAGAATTAATGGACATTATCAGCATTCCTTCAATCTTCAAAGAAAGCTGTCTTTGTAGGGGCTTTGGTTCCACCTTGTCTGGACCAGCTTTGAAATGGCTAACCGGCCTATCCCTAAACTCTATATCATCTTATTCTCAATTAGTCAATATGTTTGTGAATCAATTTTCATGTAATAGAGCTTTTGAGAAACTAACTAGTGACCTCTACAGGGTGGTGCAACAACCTGACGAAAGCTTGAAAGACTATTTGAACAGGTTCAACAAAGAGGCAGTGACTATCCCCAACTTGAACATGTCCACAGCCACCGAGGCATTCAGATTGGGCTTGAAGAAGGGATCACCTTATTATGACGAATTGGTCATGACTCCATGCAAGAGACTTGAAGATGTCAGGACGAGAGCTGTTAAATTCATCAGACTGGAAGAAGATAAGTTCATAGTCCTAAAATGACCACAATGAGGCTGATAAAATAGGAAAAGATGACCACCTATCTTCAACATGTCAAAATGTTAGCAAACAAGTACCTCAAGTTGTATTCCATGTAAGTTGTCATTTTTTCATAAAAGCAAACTCCGAAAACAGGTATACAACTTGAACAAGCGGAGTAGGCTCAACATGTTGACACGCCAGTACGGCTGATACATGTTGAGACCTAAGATGGAGTAGGCTCAACATGTTGACACGCCGCAAGACCGGGCCGATACATGTTGAGACCTAAGCTGGAGCAGGTCAAACATGTTGACACGCCAGTACGGCTGATACATGTTTGAACCTGGGGAAGAAAGGCTCAACATGTTGACACGCCAGTACGGCTGATACTTGTTGGAACCTAAGCTGGAGCAGGTCAAACATGTTGACACGCCAGGACGGCTGATACATGTTTGGACCTGAAGAAGAATTTCAACATGTTGACACGCCAGTACGGCTGATACATGTTGAAACTTTAGCTGGAGAGGGATGGAACATGTTGACACGCCAGTACGGCTGATACTTGTTCTGTTTCTTCAAACGAATTAAGGTTTTGACACCTTCGCCTGGGCGCACGATTTCACACTTATTCAAGTTGTGACTATTGGTTGTAACATTGACATGTTACCAAACGAATTAAGGTTTCGACACCTTCGCCTGGGCGCACGATTTCACACTTATTCAAGTTGTGACTCATTGGTTGTAACATTTTCATGTTACCTTCTGCTTATAACATCAACATGTTATCAATATGAACACCCGAAAGAGATGAAGTCATCTTCCAATCAACTGAGGAGTAAAGATTAACATCTTCACCAAAAATCAAGTTCAACACACAATAGTAAGTCATGTCAACACAAACATGACTCGCATGATCCAAAGTAAACATGTCAAACAAAGACATGCCAAATCATACAAATCAAATATAAAAATTTTGAGGACCAACC
The DNA here is from genome assembly GCA_022495995.1 of Adenophora triphylla var. japonica. Classification (NCBI taxonomy): domain Eukaryota; kingdom Viridiplantae; phylum Streptophyta; class Magnoliopsida; order Asterales; family Campanulaceae; genus Adenophora; species Adenophora triphylla. The sequence continues at coordinate 124,069 of JAFEMH010004926.1, read as the reverse complement.
CTCATCTAACATACCAAATTTCAAACACCTTAACTAATGTTACTTAAAGCTTTATCTTGGTTTCTATCAAGCTTCGTTTATAAGTTCTCAATGCGTTGGACAACTCTTTGGCGTAATCAACCGCTTCCTTAATGCCGATGAGGGGAGTAGCAGTTTAAAAATTCCTTGAATCTCCAAGTTTTCTCCGATTCAACAAATTTTGGGGGCAATTGTTGGGGACGGATTTTTCACTATATGTATATGGTTGGCATCTTAAGCAGGTCAACATGTCAAGACGCCTCAGCATCCTGATCTCCACAACTTGACCTCTACAACTTGATCTCCACAACTTGGTCCACAAGTTGACTTTTTACAAGTTGACTTTACATGTTGAGTTCACATCTTGGACCGACATCTTGGCTCAACGTCTTCATCAACATCTTGAAGCCGGACCAACTTGGGAGCAGTTTTGCGGTTCCTATTTTTTAGGAGATACTTGTGCACTCATAGAAGACCAATTCAACCACGACTCTTCACCAACCACCATCAACAGTCATGTCCGAAATCTTCTCCTCAGTAACTCCATCATGCCTAGTTTTTAGGGATTTGATTATTATCTTTTTATTTTACCCTTATTATAAATAGGGGTATGGAGATTATGAAAAACACATGTATTTTTACACACTCACACTCTTGTAATCTCTCTCCATACATCCGAGCTTGTAACCCACTGATCATAGTAAAACTTTGGTCAAGGTAGGTCTTTCAAAACCTCCCGAGGTTTTATGCCGGCGAACAATTTTTTCAAGGGCTTTCCTCGTTAAAATTCCTTTGTTCGTTGATTATCACATACACAAATCTATATTCCATTGCACCCAATTCTTTTCTTGAAATATTTGGTTATTTACAATCACTTGTCGAAATTTGACCAAAACATTCGTGATCTTACGGTATATGAACATCTTACTTTATATAAAGTTTGTAACTATAAAATAATAGATACACGAATTAACTAACATTAGATAATACTCCCTCTGTCCCATAAAACATTATTCCTTTTACTATTTTAGGCATCCCACTTTAAAGTTTCATTTTCCTAAAAAGGAAAAAAAAATTACTATTCTCTCCACTCATTCTCTCTCCTCCCACTCACAACACTTTTCAAATTTACTATTCTCTCCACTCATTCTCTCTCCTCCCACTCACAACACATACTTTAATAACATTATTTCTTATTTTCCGTTCTCAATAGTAAAGGGGTAAAGTTCTCCGGAACGGAGGGAGTAAGTCGCAATCTAATACAGATCATACTCTCGGGTGTGATAGGGGTGTTCACGGTCCGGATTGATCCAGATTTTATCAAAATTTCAAAAAAAAAATAGGACCGGACCAATTGTTCGGTTTAGCCTAAATTCAGAACCAGGACCGGTCACATTGGTCCGGTTCCAATGGTTCGGTCCATGTCCGGTTCCATCGGTTTCACAAGTTACACTACTATATATTTTTCCTAAAGATAAAACATGCAACAACTATTTTTTTCATGAAATCAAAATATAGGACGATTACATAAACAAAGTTCAAATAAAAATATTCAGACATACAACAAATTAACTGAAATAGAGGAACAAAAGAGAAAAACATAAACATGATTCAGACCCTAATAACTAAATTCAGATGCAAAATTGTAAGAAAATTGAAAATACGAGTAGATTGGAGGTAGAGACTGAGAAAATAACATCAAAATCTCATTAAATCATTACCTTTTATTGGAGATTTGAGAGGCAAAATAATAGAGTAATGATGTTCTGCAATCTCGCACGAAAAAACAGATCTGCATCATAGATTAATTACTTTCGTTACAGCTGCGCCGTCGATAGAGATCGATAGTGGTGCCGTGGTTGGACAGCTGAGTCGAAATCAGGGCGCTGCCATGAAAAATCAATTTGATTTCTAGGGTTGAGAATTGAGATGAGAGAAAGACGAGAGAGTGGAAAAGCGTAGAGAGAGAGGGGGATAGAAAACCAAATGACGAAAATGAAAGAGATATGATAGGGTTAGGGTTTTTGTAAACTTGTAATGTCGCTGGATGGATAAGGTCACAGCAAAATTATTTTATTTTTTTTGGAAATTAGGAAAAAAATGACGGAAATGAAAGAGATATGATAGGGTTAGGATTTTTGTAAACTTGTAATGTCGCTGGATGGATAAGGTCACAGCAAAATTATTTTATTTTTTTTGGAAATTAGGAATTTGAAATTATATATATATATATATATATATATATATATATATATATATATATATATATATATATATATATATATATATATATATATATATATATATATATATATATATATATATATATATATATATATATATATATATATATATATATATATATATATATATATATATATATATATATATATATATATATTATACATAATATATACATAATCGGTCCTGTCCGAGTTCGATCCAGGACCATATATATTTTTTCAAAAACCAGGATCAACCCAAATAATTGGTTCCATATAAATTTGGGACCAGAATCAAACCAATTCTATTGGATTGGTCCGGTTTTCATTGGTCTGGTCCGGTTCTATCGGTCCGCCGGTCCGTCGATTTTTTTGTTCAGCCCTAGATGTGATAGTAAAATCTCTGAAGATTTATAATTGATAATAAGACTTGAAATTTTTAGTGAATTTTATGTTAGAGTTTAGATAATGTGCCTTACAATGACTGTTTTTTACTTGCCTTGTACATGGGGACAAGAATTGATATTTATAGTAACTGAGTTTTGATGATGATGTCAGCCCTGTAGGATTGGTATGGTTTCATTTCCAAAAAGGAGATTCATTCTAATGGTCATAGGCCAAGCCTTGGATATAGTGGATTCTCAACTGGGCAGGCATGTTCTTAAAAAAGAGAAAGACAGAAAAGGGTGAAATGAACTTAGGGTTGGCAGCTACAAAAGTGTCAGGTAGATATCTTTGTCTTTTAACTTATAACACGTGTACGCGTCTTTAGATTCGTACAATAAAGTAATATTTACTGCAAATGGATGTATTTGATTGGATAAGGACAGAGATGGCAGACGCTAGTTGGTGCAGCGCCATACGCGCATTGAAGGCATCTGAGCCACCATTTAATGAGATGGGGATAAGCCGGCTGTTGACGTCAGTGTAGTTACATGCCTTTGTCTCACTAGCTTTGACTTTAACCGGGAGTCTAGTTGAATAACCAGGATTCTGGTATGAAACCGCGGTCAACATAGTTGACGCGATCTTGTAAATCATGATCATGGCTGACATGATCTTGTATATTACGACCATGGCTGACGTGGTCAACTCCTTGACGACTCTTATGATCACGGTCTCAACTCTTGCGATCATGAGGCCCGCGATATTGACTCTAGAGGTCTAAGCGTTTGCGATCTTGGATAGGCCACGTCATACTTGGCCTTTGAAATACATCGAGCTTTGGGCCTGGTCTGAAAGGTCCGGGCTCATCAGTGGCCCCTACCTTCGAGCGAGGATTCATTCATGGCCTAAGCGAGGAGCTATGTATGCGAGGCTATATGTGCGGTCATCGTTTTCGCGGTCACAAGTGTTGTGTTTTTTCACTGATCTTGCTCTGACTCCCTTGCTTTAATTTGGCGCACGTGGGGAGCACGTGGGGAGCACGTGAGGGGAGTTTGGTAGAAGATGTTAGAAACTTTGGGCTGCTTCCCAGATAAGTTTTATGTGGGCCCTTGACTGTTGAGCCGCCAGCTGTAAGTACCCCAATCTGGATCACCCTCTTCTAAGCACCCGGGAAACACTGCAAACTCACTCAAACGCAGTCTCGAATACCCGTAACCCTCAAAAACCACAAAACCACCAACCAAACCAAGGGAGGGGTCTTTCTGGAACAAAAAAGGACAAAAGGACCTTTGAGGAATTATGCAAAAAAGCAGAGTTGGTCCGTACGGACCTCTTTGTTATCATAATTACTGAATCCTCTTAAAGTCCACCTTATTCCCTCAAATCCCGAAAAGCATCATTACTGAACTTCATTGGAGGTCCGTACGGACCTTTATGCATGCAAGTTGGTCCGTACGGACCTTCTTGTTACCAGACATCATGATTTCAGTATCCTCTTAAAGTCCAAGATATTCCCTCAAATCCGGGAAAACCAAAACTTTGGATTACATGGAAGGTCTGTACGGACCTTCTTGCACGAAATTTTTTACTATAAATAGAGGGCTCCCCCTCCCTCATTTTACACATCTCCCTCTTCTCTCCTCTCCCCCCAGCCTTCTGGCACCCCTCTAAGTCCTTTCGAGGCAATCCCGGCCCCTTTCGGATCCTTTCGAGGCCTTTTGAGCTCCCTTGTGGTGCTTCGAAGCCTCTCCGAGCGCTCTCGCGATGCTCCCGCGCTGCCCCGAGGCACTCTCGAGGTACTCTGAGGCCCCTCGTGGTACTCCGAGGCCTTGCCTGGTCTTTCCCGAGGCGTCCCGGCTCTTTTCGAGTCAAACCGGCGATTCCGGCCCACGCCGAACCTCTGCCCGAGTAACCCCTACCATCTCAACCCACGCCGAAACTTTGCCCGAGTGATCCCTGCCATCCCAACGCACGCCGAACCTCTGCCCGAGTGATCCCTGCGATTCCAACGCACGCCGAAACTCTGTCCGCAGACAACCGGCTCATCCCGAAGCTAATCCGGTCCGCCCCGGAACACTATTCCATCCTCAAACACTATTCCCCAGCGGAAGACAGACACGAACCAATATTGGTAAGACTTCCTTCCTACACTATTTCAATACATTTCAAAACGCAGTGTACAATGTAGACATCCGATACAACATGTATTTTTAAAAGCACATACACACACACACACACAACAGTTAAAGAATATAAGGGGTACCTGTTCGGTCGAAACCTAACGGTTTATTTAATTCCGCAAGCGCACGGGCTATTGTAATATAGCGGGTGCAAGTACGGGTCGATCCCACAGAGACAGGGTTTACTAGGGAATATTTTTGTCTTTAGAAAGTAATAAAAAAAATTGGGGGGAGATAAAATTTGTTTTTAGAAAAATAGAGAGAATCATAAACAGAAAGTACTTTGATTAAATTCTTATAAAACGAAGCATTCTCGGGATTGGAAATCATACACATAATCTTATTCATCAAATCGTCATTGTCTTAGAGATAAAAGGTTTTCATAAAAAGCAAGGATGGTATGTTAAGACTACGCTACTTTGGGCTAAGACAATAGCGTTTGTATTCTTCACTAATTATGTCCTAACTGTTTGAGATTTCCGTTTACGTTATTCCCGCCCTGTCACAAACGGGTGTTCCGGCTTATCTCTAGCTGACCATAATTAGTAAGAATCCATTAAGGATGAGAGTCAACATACTTTCCATTAAAGGAACATCCCTAGGCCATTGAACTACTCTCGTGATCAATGAAACCTAGTTTCTTTATATGGTTCCGTCAATCGAGATTCTCCGCTAGGTACTTCTCTCAATTGACTGAATCATACAAATTGGACATCTCCAAAATGTAAGGCATTTAGAGAATAATATAAAGAAATTGTTTAGATGAAGGAAGAAGACAAGACTAAACATTTTAAGATGATGAATAAGTATGCTTTTGAGTTTCCAACCAAAAGAATAAGGGGGATTACTCACGAGCCATTTATAAAGTATAAGCAATAATAAAGGATTGAGTAAGAAATACTTATGAATGTAGAAGGCAAGTGCTGAGAATAATGCTTCACTTTTATTTTCTCCAAAGTAACTCCAAGAACAAAAACAATGACTTTGATCTTCAAATTCCTTTGGAAAATTGTTGTCACAAGTGTTTGTACTTTCTATCTATCTAATATCAGTGATTTCTCTCTAATAATTCGTGTCTAAGACTGATCACCAGGGTCCTATTTATAAAAGGGAGGAGACTCTTCAATCGGGTGCCATCAAAAGGTGCCTTTACGTCTGCAGTCGCGTTTTGCACGGCCGCGTCAAGGAAGTTGCACGGCCGTGTGACCCTTGGCGCCAGATTTGAATTTGAGTCTTGACACTTCGCACGGCCGCTCCTGTCCAAGCTGCACGGCCGCTCCATATAATGACACGGCCGCTCCCTCTTCAAGACACGGCCACTCTATATTTTAGGGCCACAAATGGCCTGAAAAAGGCCAAGTGCACGGCCGCTCCATCTTGGCTGCACGGCCGCTCCTTCTGAAATTTAGCTTTGTGTGCTTGATTTGGTTGGTGCTCTTCCATGTCTTTTGCCTTGAAGTGTCCAAGTATCTTTTTGATAAAAATGAACCTAAAACCTGTCTTTAAATGCAAGAAATATACCAAAAGCGTAAAATCTAGAAAATATGGAAAAGGAACTAAAAAGTATATGAAATGAAATGAGAAATGATGTTTTATGCAATAAAAAGTATATAAAACTAAGGATAAATGACTATATAATAGTCACTTATCAAACTCCCCCACACTTAAGCTTTTGCTTGTCCCCAAGCAAACTTAGAATGAAAATACGGAGAGGGAGAAAAAGCAAGATTGATCCCTCAGAAATAAAGTAGCAAGCCCTTAAATGCCTTTTAGATAATGCCTTTATCTTTCTAATCAAATTTTGAATACCTTTAAAAATTTATCTATGAAGAAGCATTTTAGGAATATTTTTTAAGGAGATAAAATGCAAGACTATAACCTAATATAGTATATATAGAATTTTGACCAAGTAAAGCATGCTAGAAGGAAAAATCTTAAATTTATTTCTTGGTAGAAAAAGCTGTCACTTTTTTAGAGTGATTTTTTGAAAAAAAGATGAATTTATTTCTTTAAAATGTACAAGAGAAGGTATAAACATTTATTCACAAATTAGAAGTTCCTGAAAAATTGAATTGCATTCTTGAATCACAAGGGTGAAAAATGGATGATGATAGTGGAAAAATCTCATCAAAGTTAAACAAATTTATCTTATTTTTGCACGTGTTATATTTTTGCAAAAGACCTAAGTTATTTTTGATCCTTTCAAGTAGGAGACATTGTGGTCGCGAACCCCATGTTCCTAATACTTAGATCAAGAATACTTTTGGATATTACTCCCGTTTGGCAAGGAAGAATCGTCGCAGCGAACGCCGTGCCCCGAGTTACTTAGGAAGTAATAGGTTTCTTTTTGCTTTTAAGGATTGGTGACAAATGTCACTCTTTTTAGCAATAAGATAAAAGTGTTTTACTTTGATTTGATTTAAAAAATGGAAGGATGGAATTTTTGATGAAAGGGTGTGATTCAAGGGATGCAAACAAAAAGGTGCTTCTAAAAAGGGAATAAACATTTAATAAAGATAAAAGATGTACAATCTTAAAAAAATATTTTCAATATTTGCATAAATGACCAAGCATAAAAAGAATTCATTCTAATCAAATGCATTTTCCTTGATGAGACTCTATATTGTGCTATACTAACTTATGAGGCTTTCAATTATTTCCTAAAAATATCCCTATATTTTTCCTTTTTATAGATTTCTAAGTGTATAGAAAATATGAGAAGAAAGATAAATAGGCATTTATACTAGGGCAAATGGCAAGCATAGAGATAATGATTTTTGATAATCATAGGGATTTATTATATTTTAATTTTTTTATATACTATTATACATGCATAAAAGAAAAAATGCAACTAATTTAAAAAGAAAAAATTACACTAGAAAGCAGTTAAATCTAACCTAGAAAGCAAGTAAAAATTTAAAACTAGAAAGCGAAAAAATAAAAGGATAGATATACCCCCCCCACACTTGAAATGAACATTGTCCTCAATGTTTCAAGGAACAATGCCAAATCCCGGGAGGGTAAAGAGAAAAACTTACTAAAATGGTGTGGTATGTTCGCCCAAAGTAACGTATGAAACTACTCCAATTGGGTCTCCGGTCATGTAGTGTTTCAATCTTTGACCGTTTACTTTAAAATCTCCTTGTGTTTCGTTCCCAATTTCGATGGCTCCGTATGGATATACTTTACGCACTTGATATGGGCCCGTCCATCTTGATTTTAATTTACCTGGAAAAAGCTTCAAGCGAGAATTAAAAAGTAATACCATGTCTCCTTCTTTAAAATCCTTTCTTATTATATGAGCATCATGCCATTTTTTTGTTTTCTCCTTGTATAACCTGGCACTTTCGTATGCTTCATATCGGAGTTCTTCGAGCTCTTGTAACTGTAGTCTCCGCTTTTCACCGGCTTCTGCCAAGTCATAGTTTAGGGCTTTAATTGCCCAATATGCCTTATGCTCAAGTTCCACCGGTAAATGACATGGCTTTCCATAAACCAATCGAAAAGGAGTGGTTCCGATAGGTGTTTTAAAAGCGGTGCGATAAGCCCATAAAGCATCGTTCAACTTTATTGACCAATCCTTTCTTGAACTTATTACCGTTTTCTCCAAGATCCACTTTATTTCTCGATTTGATATTTCCACTTACCCGCTTGTTTGAGGATGATATGCGGTGCTTGTTTTATGATAGACTACGTACTTTTTTAATAAAGCATCAAACTGGCGGTGCGAAAAATGCGACCCTCCGTCACTTATGATGACTTTTGGAACCCTAAATCTTGAAAAAATTGTATCCTTGAAAAGCTTCATGACGACTTTTGAGTCATTTGTTGGAGATGCTATAGCTTCTACCCACTTTTAAACCTAGTCCACTGCTACCAAAATATAATTATTGTTGAAGGATGCGGGGAATGGTCCCATGAAATCAATGCCCCAAACGTCAAAAATCTCAACTTCTAGAATATTATTGAGAGGCATTTCATTTCTTCTTGAAATGTTGCCGGTTCTTTGGCAACGATCACAAGAGATAACGAAATTTCGAGAATCTTTGAAGAGTGTGGGCCAGAAAAAAACCTGATTGAAGAACCTTGGCGGCGGTTTTGACTGTGCTTGCATGACCGCCATAAGGAGATGAATGACAATGATACAGAATGTCCTTGATCTCTTCATTAGGTACACACCTCCTAATGATTCCATCTGCGCAAAGTCTAAAGAGGAGCGGATCTTCCCAAAAGTAATTTTTTATTTCTGATAAAAATCTCTTCTTTTGTTGATAACTCATTTCTGGGGGAAGAATCTTGCATGCTAGATAGTTAACAATGTCTGCAAACCAAGGAATTTCGACATTGTTTATAGCAAGAAGATGATCATCCGGAAATGAGTCATCAATGGGAAGGTCATAATTATCGGAAATTTCTAATTCTTTAGGAAGACGGGATAAATGATCTGCGACCAAATTTTCCGTTTCCTTTTTATCACGGATTTTCAAATCGAATTCTTGGAGGAGAAGGATCCACCTTATTAATCTTGGCTTTGCATCCTTCTTTGTTAACAAGTATCTAATTGCAGCGTGATCCGTGTATATGATTACCTTTGATCCCACCAAATATGACCGAAACTTTTCCATAGCAAATATTACGGCCAAAAGCTCTTTTTCTGTGGTGGCATAATTCATTTGTGCTTCATCCAGTGTTCGGCTAGCATAATATATTGCGTGCGTTTTCTTGTCTTTTCGCTGTCCTAGAACAGCTCCGACCGCGAAATCACTTGCATCGCACATTATTTCGAAAGGGAGATCCCAATCGGGTGGTTGCACGATAGGAGCGGATATCAAAGCTTCCTTTAACCTATTAAAAGCTTCAAGACAAGGGCTATCAAACACAAATGGAGCATCTTTCATTAGTAGATTAGTTAAAGGTTTAGAAATTTTTGAGAAATCTTTTATAAAACGTCGGTAAAATCCGGCGTGACCAAGAAAAACTTCTTATACCCTTAACATTAGTAGGCGGAGGTAATTTTTCAATAATTTCGATTTTCGCCTTATCTACTTCTATTCCTTTTCGGACACCATGTGTCCTAACACTATCCCTTCATTTACCATAAAGTGGCATTTTTCCCAATTTAGAACAAGATTGACCTCTTCACATTATTTGTAGGACTTTAGATAAATTCTTCAAATATTCGTCAAAAGAATATCCGTAAACAGAGAAATCATCCATAAAAACTTCCATAATATTTTCTATGTATTCGAAAAAATGGACATCATACAACGCCGAAAAGTGGCGGGAGCATTACAAAGTCCAAAAGGCATTCTTCTATAAGCGAAGGTACCATAAGGACAAGAAAAAGTAGTTTTTTCTTGATCGTCTGGATGGATAGGGATTTGGAAAAATCCCGAATATCCGTTCAAATAACAAAAATGGGAATGTTTGGCCAATCTTTCTAGAATTTGGTCTATAAAGGGAAGGGGAAAGTGATCTTTTCGGGTGGCTTTATTTAATTTTATGTAGTCTATACACATGCGCCAATCCGTGATGTCTTTGTTGGGATTAATTCATCCTTATCATTTCGAATGACCTGTCATTCCTCCCTTCTTAGGGACAACTTGAACGGGGCTCACCCATTTGCTATCTGAAATTTGGGTAGATGATGCCTGCGTCAAGTAATTTAAGGACTTCCTTTTTAACTACTTCCTTCATGTTAGGATTGAGTCTTCTTTGATGTTCAATGGAAGGTTTATGATCTTCCTCTAAATCAATCCTATGCATGCAAATTTTTGGATGAATTCCTTTTAAGTCATCTATCGTATATCCTATGGCTTTTTGATGCAACCTAAGCTCATTTAACAATTTTTCAGTTTCTAGAGGACCTAGGTTAGCATTTATAATCACAGGATAAGTGGAGTTAGGTCCCAAGAATTCATACCTTAGATTTGCAGGAAGAGGTTTTAACTCAACTTGAGGTGCCTTAACTACCTCTTTTTCCTTTTTGTTGGATGGCTCCGCTGTAGTCTCCAACTTTTCGAAATCATTGTCGCCACTAGACTTTGCTGTATCTAAAAGCATGGTATAATTTGCAACTTCTTCGTCGTCATCATCATGCAAAGTTCTCTTCCAATCTATAAGACTTTTTTCTAGCGGATCCTTAGATTGGGGACTTTCTAATTCCTTGCTAATTGATTCTAACATGTTAATGTTCAAGCAAGGGTTCTCAAGATTTGGATTTCTCATGAATTTAGACAAGTTAAACTCTATTTTATCATCTCCTACATTCAGAGTTAGGTTACCATGTTTAACGTCTATAACTGCCCCAGCTGTGGCAAGAAATGGTCTACCTAAAATTACAGGAATATGACTATCATCTTCCATCTCGAGAACAACAAAATCAACCGGACGACTAATCTCCCAATTTGGCAAGGGACATCTTCCATAATACCCACTGGCTATTTAATGGAACGGTCCGCTAATTGCAGGGATATGGTTGTAGGTTTTAATTCCCCTACACCAATTTTCTTGCTAACCGAAAGTGGGATGAGGCTCACGCTAGCTCCTAGATCTAGAATGGCATTATCAACATCAAATTTACCTATATTACAAGGGATAGAGAAAGTGACGGGATATTTTAATTTTGGGGGTAACCTTTTTTGTAGAACAGCACTTACTTCTTCCGTTAATGCAACAGTTTCATTTTCTTCTAGCTTCCTTTTGTTAGAAAGAATATCTTTGAGGAATTTAGCATAAGAAGGCATTTGTTGCAAAGCATCAGTAAAAGGTACATTAATGTAGATAGATTTTAAAACTTCTAAAAATTTTGCAAATTGTTTATCGAGTTTTGCCTTTACCAACCTTTGAGGGTAAGGTATAGGCGGATCAAAATTTCTAGTTATTTTAGGGGATTTCGTCCCCTTATTATCCTCATCATTAGTCTCGATCACGGGTGGGTTTTGACTAATACTTTCTTCAATGGGGCTACTCTCTTTAGGTGGACAATCAATAAGCTCTCTCCCACTTCTAGTAACCACTGCTTTAGCATGCTCATTTAATATTTTATTATGGGCGGCTAAGTTATCAAATTTATCATTAAATAACTTAAAACATTCCCTAAATTCAGCATTAGTCTTTTTTCTTGCTCATTTTTACTTTCAACTATGAAATCCATTAAAAGATCTAATTTTGATTTAGGGGGAGAAAAAATATTTGAAGCATTATTGAAATTTCCAAATGTAAGTCCTTGATGTTGTGTAAATGATTGCGGGTTAAGAACGTTGTTATTCTTATAGGAAAAATTGGGGTGATTCCTCCACTTGGGATTGTATGTGTTAGAATACATCCCCCCTTTTTGCCCAAAAGAATTAACGAAGTTCACTTGATCGTTAGAAGTAACGTCAAGTAACTCGCAGTTATCCGTACTATGTGAGTTAGACCCACATAGTTCGCATAACACATTTACACTAGCAATGGGATTGACATTAAGATTTTCAAACTTTTTTCAAAAGCATGTCAACTTTAGAGGAGAGAAGAGTAACTGCATCAACATTATATTTACCGGGCGTACCTTGTTGCTGCTCCCTCTCGTTTGACCATTGGTAATGGTTCAATGCAATGTTCTCGATAAGGTCGTATGCCTCATCGACTCCTTTGTTCATCAATGCTCCTCCTGCAGCGGCATCAATGGTCTCTCTTGTTTTGAATATGAGACCGTTGTAGAAGGTGTGAACAATCAACCACTTTTCAAGCCCGTGGTGGGGGCACATTCTGAGAAGTTCCTTGAACCGCTCCCATGCATCATACAAAGTCTCACTATCTGTTTGACGAAGTTAGTGATCTTTGTTCGTATACGGCGATCTTGCTTGGTGGAAAAAATTGACCAAGGAATGCTTCTTGAATTTGGTCCCATGTTGTTAATGAATTCTGGGGGACCGAATTCAACCATTGTTTCGCCTTATCCTTAAGAGAGAAAGGAAAAAGGCGCATCCGGATTGCTTCCACCGTAACACCTTGAATACGTGTGGTATCACAGTATTCAATGAATGTTTGGATGTGTAGATGGGGGTCTTCGAAGGCAGTGCCGCTGTATTGGTTATTCATAACCATATGCAATAACTGTGGCTTTATCTCGAAGTTTGCCGCTCCGGCATTCGGCACAACAATAGGGAATCTAGTTCCCGGGGTACTTGGGTTAACAAAGTCCCGTAGGGTCCTAGCGGGTGTTTGCTGTTCTCCGTCCATATGTTTCTTCAAAGTTTCTCTAAATCTTCTTAATCTCTCGTGAAAGCTTCTTTCGGGTTCCAGATCAAAGTTGTCAACGTATGTCCGAGACCGTTTCATAAACTATAAGAAAAACACTTGAAGAGAAATTAAACGCAACAATTTATAGGAAGAGAAAGCAAAATAGTAAAAATAAAACAAAAACTAAAAATTATGTAGTAAAGACAAAAATAAAAAGTAAACCGTTGTTCCCGGCAACGGCGCCAAAAACTTGTTCGGTCGAAACCTAACGGTTTATTTAATTCCGCAAGCGCACGGGCTATTGTAATATAGCGGGTGCAAGTACGGGTCGATCCCACAGAGACAGAGTTTACTAGGGAATATTTTTGTCTTTAGAAAGTAATAAAAAAAATTGGGGGGAGATAAAATTTGTTTTTAGAAAAATAGAGAGAATCATAAACAGAAAGTACTTTGATTAAATTCTTATAAAACGAAGCATTCTCGGGATTGGAAATCATACACATAATCTTATTCATCAAGTCGTCATTGTCTTAGAGATAAAAGGTTTTCATAAAAAGCAAGGATGGTATGTTAAGCCTACGCTACTTCGGGCTAAGACAGTAGCGTTTGTATTCTTCACTAATTATTGTAAGTACCCCAATCTGGATCACCCCCTTTCAAGCACACGGGAAGCACCGCAGACTCATCAACGCAGTCTCGACGACCTCTGGCACTCAAAACCCCCAGCCAAACCAAGGGAGGAGCCTTTCTGGGATAAAAAGGGACAAAAGGACCTTTTGGGAATTTTCAGGAAATTGGAAAAGCAATAATGGTCCGTACGGACCTCTTTGCTTTAATAATTACTGAATCCCCTTAAAATCCACAATATTCCCTCAAATCCCGGAAGTAATCATCACTCCCATACATGGTTGGTCCGTACGGACCTTATTGCAGCCTAGTTGGTCCGTACGGACCTTCTTGCAAGGGGACACCATAATTACAGAATATTCACCATCATCACATATTCCCTCAAATCGAGGAAAACCAAGATTCTGGTTTACCTAGAAGGTCCGTACGGACCTTCTTGCACGAAAATTTTTACTATAAATAGAGGGCTCCCCCTCCTCATTTTCAGACACCTCCCACTTCTCTCTTCCTCTCTAAGCCTTCAGGCTTCCCCTCTAAGTCCTCTCGAGGCACTCCCGGCCCCTTTCGGATCCTTCCGAGGCCTTCCGAGCTCCCTTGTGGTGCTACGAAGCCTCCCCGAGCGCTCCCGCGACGCTCCCGCGCTGCCCCGAGGCACTCTCGAGGTACTCTGAGGCCCCTCGTGGTACTCCGAGGCCTTGCCTGGTCTTTCCATGGTGTCCCGGCTCTTTCCGAGTCAAACCGGCAATCCCAAACCACGCCGAACCTCTGCCCGAATCCAGCCAACGATTCCAACGCACGCCGAACCTCTGCCCGAGTGATCCCGACGATCCCCACGCACGCCGAACCTCTGCCCGAACGCAGCCTGCAACCTCAACTCACGCCGAAACTCTGTCCGCAGACAACCGGCATCTCCCGAAGCAATCCCGATCCGTACCGGAACACTATTCCATCCTCAAACACTATTCCCCAGCGGAAGACAGACACGAACCAACATTGGTAAGGCTTCCTTCCATTACTATTTCAATACATTTCAATACGTAGTGTACAATGTAGACATCCGATACAACATGCATTTTTAAAAGCACACACACACACACAACATTTTAAAGGATATTAGGGGTATCCGAAAGACTCGTTTTACGAGGCGACTCGGGTGAGCTCTAATATTCTAATATTCTCTTCCCGAGGAGTCATCTGACCTCCGAACTCAAAATCTCATCACACAAAAACAGTTTAAAATTATCTTTAAACTGATGCCCTTTTTCAATGTTTTGGGCTTAATAAAAACGGCGTGGCGACTCTACAAATGCGAAAACAAACGGCGAGACACCTCCAAACGAAATGATGCCAGATGCCGGGGCGCGAGCGCGCTGCCTCTCGGATCCGGGTAATTTCAGTTGGCGACTCCGCTGGGGAAGTTTTTTGTTTTAAAAAACTTTTAAACAAAACAAAAGATTTTTAAAACGATGATGAGGGTCAAACTTTCATTTTACCCCTTTCTTTAACTGTTGTGTGTGTGCACGTGCTTCTTTTTATTTTACAAAAAATAAAAATACAAAAAATGCATCAATATACATCTCGTGCATACATTTAAAATTCTTCAAAAACTTCGTTTTACTTAGAAAAAGAATTTTAGAGACCGCACACTACTCGCACTGCCTCGGTTACACCGCACACTACGCACACTGCCGCCTCGGTTACACCGCACGCTACGCGCACCGCCTCGGATACACTGCACACTACAACCCTTAACCCGAGTGGTCTCAGTTGCAATCCGTTAGGTCTTCCTAGGCCTCTCGGATGCGCACGGGATCATTCCAAACATCCCATCCTAGCCAAGCGTCAACCCCGCACGTTTGAGTCTTGAGTCATACTCGTCTGCACTCGGTTGGTTTTTACCACCCGTGTCATACACTGGATACATATACCATGCCGGCCATTTTTCTCGAGTCAAGGCTCGGAACTCAAGATCCTTGCGCAAGCAAAGCGATGAAAGGTCATGCTAAAATCTTGACTCGATCTTGATTTCCGAAGCTACACCTGCACGATGTTCCGTCCTGATATACATCCATGCCACATGACACCATGTCATCACGCCTTTGATACGTCAGCCATGACAATATGACCCAGCCAACGCCTAACGTCACAGATCCCTTGCGCAAGCAAGGTAAAGAGAGGTCATGCCGAACTCTTGACTTGATCTTGACTCAGTGGCCGGCTCGGTTCACTATTCACATGGCTAACGCATCAAAACGAACATGACAGGCTCGGTCCTTAGGTTCGATTTTTCTTTTAGGTCGGTGGAAACCGCTTGCACTATAGGACCCTCGCCCGGGCTGTCCACCCCGGGATGTCGAAATACAGTGTGCAAAACGAGGGGCTTATAGCCGCACGTATGGTCTCCATCGACCCAGGATCTAGCATAGTTGCGAAAAAGAAGAGCAATCTTTTCCAACCTACCTAGGACTCTGAGAAAACACGTTTTAAGTAAATTAAAACAACAAAAAAAAATCATAAATAAGAGAAACGGAAACCGCATGCCACGTGAGCTTTCCCCCTCTTATCCCGTAAGGCCATTCTTGTGTCTAAACCTTGCCCGTCACCCCCTCCAGCTAACAGAGAGTGGCTGAGAATACCCGGGAGCCGCCTTTTAAGTATCGAGGTCACAAGGTCCGATAGCCCTTCCAGCTTCAACTGCCCGCACCGTCCGCTACTCTCCCATGACGGGATCAACAGATAACAGTGAGGGAAACGGAACCCCGCCACTAAGGAACCTCCAGACAATGGAGGAGGTGCTGCGAGCCTTCGAAACCATTAAGAAGCGCCAAGAGGAACAGCAAGCCTGGATCGTAGACACCTTGCGTCTTCGAGGAACAGTTGCAGTTCCCCAACCTGATGGAACCCTTGTTCTCATAGAGGACGAAGACATACCGGCTCCCAGTTTCTCAAAGCTATTAGCAAGTTCCGCCTCCGCCAAGCTACGAGATCCCAAAGAACGCAAAGCAGCCTCTCGCTCAAAGCTCCTCAGCGGCGGGCCAAGCAGCCCGACATGCCCGCCTCAAGACAGCGCTTCGGCTCGCACATCAAGCTCGCACTCAACAAAGACACATACGTGCTCGCTCCGTCGATCCCAATGCATCTCGGTATCCCCAGATTCAATCCTTTGCCTCTATACGAGCCTCGCAACCACAATCAAAAGTCCCCATGCTTACTGTGGACAGGCATCCCGAGCGGATATCCCGACATCTCAAGCTTGCCACCCGCTAGTCTCGCCAATTGGGGCTAACGAATCATTTCCCAGCCTCCCAAACACAACCCTAAGACCCGGCAATCACGCCCTCAACTTCAACACCCTGTGGTATGGGTTGGTATACACTCAACTACCTCCCCAAGACTCCCGAATGGCGATCCCATCGCCCAATCCACCCCCATCTTCGGCTTCCGTCCCCGAAAACGGTAACCCACCTCGCATGCCGATCCTCACATGGCTTGGCCGATCGAACAAATGAAAGACATGCAAGGCAAGCTAGCTAGTTCTCGGAAGGACTCCCTCCCGCCTACCGATCCGAACAAAGTGGTCCCTCTCCCTCCGAAGTTCGTGATGCCGAAATGGAAAAGTTTGACGGGATGTAATGCCCAAAACCCACATCGACACCTACGTCCCGGGTATGAGAGCCAAAGGGGCAACCCTCAACAGATGGCAGATCACTTTCGCATTCCCTCAAATCCACAAAGCACTAAGGTGGTTCCTCAATGTGAAGGCGTAAAACCGCTCCACGTGGGATCGGATCGTTGAAATCTTCCGGAGAAGTACCGCGCCAACCTTGAATGGGAGACAAACCGCCATGACTCGCAAGCCACCGAACAAAAGGATGACGAACCAAATGGGCGAGTTCTACAAAAGATGGAACCGGAAGCTAAGCGAGATAATGGATCCACTTTCCAAAGAAGAGCAGATGGACATCTTCCATTCCCGCCTCAAGCCATCTTTGAGGACCTTGATCGCCCACCATTTCTATCCGGATCTCCGTGCCACGGTCAACGCCGGACGAAGTTTGAAAAGACTCGAGTCTTCAAAAGGCAACAAGAACCCCGCCTCATCTTACCGCTATCGAACAAACCCGGCAACTTCAACTCCCGCCCGACCAAAGGAAAAGAAGCAAATGAACAAGACACTACATTCGAACGGAGCTCAAGTAAACCGCGATCAAGCGCCCCAAAGAATAACAACCCCCTCGCTTCCCACGCCCAAAGATTTAGACAACCTTGAAATGCCCTCGGGTCAAGTATTTGAAGCTTTGGTGAAACGAAATCTTCTCAAACCGCTCGAGAATTTCCAACCGAAGACTCCCAAACCCAACATGGATATGAGCAAGCACGCGCCTTCCACAACTACCCCGCCACACCACCGACAATTGCTTCGTGCTCAAGTGGTGGTCCAGGCTCATAGAGGAGGGAAAATTGGAACGCCCTCGTGGTCCCAATACCATCGGAAATCCATTCCCGAACGACAGTGGTAAACTCAATAGCCTTTCGACGAAACTCCAAGCGAGAACATTCCCCGCAATTTCCGAAACCGTCGCATGCCGTCCCGCTATGACTGGGAGCGTGAAACCGCAGTCAAAAGGTCTCGTGACCGGGAATTCGTACAAGAACGCCCAAGGGCAACCGTCTCCCTACGATCTTTGCCCCAACCAAGGCATACAAATGGATGGATCGAACGTTCCCTGTAAGAGATCGAGTCAAACGGTAGCACGGGAAGCGGTTTAGCCTTCACAGACGATGACTTGCCGATATGTGAGAATCGGCACAACGAAGCCCTCCTCATCCTCATAAAAATAGAGATGTTCTTCCTCCCGAACGTCTTGATTGATAACGGCTCCGCAGCCAACATCATCGCCGAGCACATTGAAACGACTCCGCATCGACCGCTCCTCGATAAGGCCTTCACCTCGGGTAATCCGAGCCTACGATTCCACCGCACGACCAATCGTAGGAGTCATCAACTGAGGATCCAATTCGACGCACAACCGGAGCTCGGTAGAGTTCCAAGTCGTGGAAATCAAACCAACCTTCTCTCGCCTTGCCGGGACGACCTTGGATACATCGATGAAAGCAGATCATCTACTCTTCACCAATGCGTGAAATTCATCAATGCCAATGGAGTGATCGAAGTGATCCGCGGAAGCGCCGCAATGGCAAGTGCTTGGCCGCCAAGCTACGACCTGTAAGAAGGTCCCGACATGACCGAATACTCTTCTCCGCATGAGTCTCCTACCCCGTCCCGCTACGAAGTGGATCCTTACATCCACGCTCTAAGCCGCGACGAGCCGGAAATCGAAGAGCTCATGGGTCAAGATGACAACTCGATATATGCGACCGTGAAGAATGCTTAAGAGAGGATCAAGAGATGGATGCCCTAATGGAGATTGATCGAGGAGTAGACCCTTACTTCGCCGAAAACCCTCTTGCAAACCGGCTCATCACCGATCCCCTACAAGACAACCCTCTAGCCGACACTCTCGGATCTTACGGGACAGCCATCACAGCCTAGTTCAATTCAACATTCCTGTCCGACCTGGATGAACAAAGTGGCGCAACCTCCTCCAAGGCTTAATCGGGGAAGGAGATATAGCATGCCCTCGAATCGACATTGTAAATGTCGTCCAAGCAAAGATCCCGCATAAAGAGGCGCATTCTATGAAAGTGATCAACATCGCAAGAATCAACTCCGACCGCCGAATGCTTCGCCCTCCTAGAAGTAGCCTCGCCGACTTCTATCATCAAAAACCCCCAAGGATCGGTGGCAACACTAATGGAGGGACATCATCGGGAGCAACCAAAAACCTCCGCGATCCGGTTTGAAATCGAACCGCATGCAAGCTATTTTCCGGGACTCATGCCAAGGGAAGATTGGCCACCCGAACCAAGACCACTCCCTGTGAGCTGGGCGCCCATCCGAGAGTAATGAAGCTCGGTCCAATCCTCGTCGCCTATAGTCTAGCTTCGAGTCTTGTTGTCTGTGTATTCACATCTTTTGAGTCTTTGACGGCTTTACGCCCAACAATTGTGAGTCTTGATCGACAATGTACGCCTTTTCACGCTTTCAATAAAAGGTCCGACCTTCCTAAAAAATCATTTCATTGCATCTTTAGCAAATAATGATGTTAACTAATCAAAACAAGCTTAATAACAATTCAAAAGGCAAACACATTAATTGAATAAATGCATCAAGCAAACATTTAAGCATGTTGTCAAACGAGAGAAAACCGGGCCCAAGCCGCCGAGGAGGTTTTAATCACAACGATTTGCAAGATTGCCGAAGAGCCAAAGAGACGCAAGTCCGACGCCATTTCCAAAGACAAACCGATCTTCCAATACCTCAAGAACGGGGAAATCACCTTCATGAACAAGGAAGGCCCACACACATAAGGGGTCAAAACCAAGAGCATCATGGCCCTAAAACGCCTCGCCTCTCACTTCGTCATCCTCGGGAACATGCTATACAAGAAACGCTACCATGGACCACTCCTACGCCGCACGCCCAGAAGAAGCAAACAAGTTCATGAACGAAGTCCACAATGGGGCTTGCGGTCCCCACATGAACGCCGAGCCCCGATGCAAATCATTCTCGTGGATGGGCTACTACTGGATCTCCATGGAGGCAGATTGCATCCACTTTGTCCGAAGCCGCGACAAGTGTCAACGGTTCTCCAACCTCAATCATCTCGCCCCACGATCTCTACCGCATGACTACACCCCGGCCATTTGCCACTGGGGAATTGACGTCATCGGGAAAATCGCTCCGCCAGCAAAGAACGGTCACGAGTTCATCTTAGTAGCCATCGACTACTTCACCAAATGGGTCGAAGCCAAGTCCTACAAGGTACTCACCTCCAAGAAGGTCGCGCATTTCCTCAAGGAAAACATCATCTCGCCGATACGGCATCCCAAATGAGGTCATATCGGACAATGGTTCACACTTCGAGGGGAATTCGGCTGCACCGCCGGCTGAATTCAAGATCACACGCCACAAATCTTCTCCCTACCGGCCACAAACAAACGGCGCCGTGGAAGCAAAGAAACAAAACCCTCGAACGGATCATCCGAAAATGACCACCCGAGGACGAGATTGGCCCGAGAAGCCGCACCTTGCACTTTGGGGCTACCGCACATCCGCCGAAGAGCCACGGGAGAAACCCCATTCGCCCGACATACGGGATGGAAGCAAATCCTTCCCATTGAACCGAAATTCCCTCACTCCGAGTGCCGCTGGAAAATGACATCAACGAAGTTGAATGGCTCCAAAGCCGACATGACGAATTGGCTCGCTAGACGAGCGACGACTAAAGGCCATGGAACACGTCCGAGCCTATCAAAGCAGGATGGCTAGAGCTTTCGACAAGAAAGTCAAGTCCCGAGACATCGTGGAAGGCGACCTTGTACTCAAAGAAAAGCCTCCCACTCGAACCAACCCACTGGGAAAATGGGAACCCACATGGATCGGCCCTTTCGTGGTTCAAAAGATCTTCTCCGGAGGTGCCATGAAGCCGGCTGGACCTAGACGGCAATCCCTTCATGAATCCAAATAACGGAAGCAAACTTCGCAGATACTTCGCCCGAAGAAGAACAACCGTGCATCTCTTGGCACTCCATGTAGTGTCGAACTACGCAGCACTGAGCCCTCTAGTCCGGGGAACGTAGGCAACCTTAATTGGTCCGGTCTAAAAATACACAAAAAGTCAAAAGTTTGAATGTCAATCAAGACCTCCATCAAGCTACGCACTTTTCAAGAACACGCCCCAACGTCACCTTGACCAAGTCAAACACGGACGGCAACATCAAAAGACATCCAAAGGTCACTCAAAGATCAAACGACCGACTCATGTCTCCGCTTCCAAGCCAGGGGCTTGTCTTCGCCTCACGCGCTTCAAAAAAAAAAAGAGAGCTCGAGCAAGAGCTCACAAAAAATATAAAAAGAGCTCGAGCAAGGGCTCACAAAAAAAAGAACAATAAAAGAAGCTCAAGCGTAAGCTACAAAAAGAGGTCAAGAGCCCGACGCCAACAAAGAGGCAAAGGAAGCTACGAAAGATGACCGTCAAAACGACTTGTCGTGGGGATCATTCAACCTCTCGCCCAAGCACAAAGCCTAAGCAAAGGGGATTGCCGTCATGGCCTGCATCGCTTCACCCGCAAATGCAATGTAAAAGTTCAAAGATGGACGCCGCCAAGGTGCACAAAAGAAACAAAGGCAAACAAGAGATCTTGCGTCTCGACAAAGCTTTAAAAGTAAATCACAAATCACTAACGGTTACAACATTTCTTGATGAGTTCAAGCACGGTCTACTCTCAAGTTCACAACATGCTAAAAGACAAATTTAATACATTTAACAAATAATGTGTTTGCAATGCAATGAATGGATACCTAGGAGGTCATTCCGCGCCGTCTGCGCTTGTCCCCTCGCCATTCTTTCCTTTCTTCCCTCGTCCCCGGCGAGTCTTCTTTCGCTCCACGTGAACCAACTCTGCGTCTCTCGCCCGAGATCGGGGTCCTCCCGTAGAGTCAAACAATCCAGCAGCTCTCGTGGCTTCATTCGCCCGTGCTTCGGCTCGGATCTCCTCCCCGCGAGTCCGCAAAAGAGGACCTCTCCCCGTCGCCGGTCAACTCTAGTCTCGTAGTCAAACAAAGTGTCTCCCGTCACATCCCGAGGGTCGGACTGTGCTTCGGCACTCCTAAGGCAATAGCTACTACGGCAACAGCGGGTCCCGGAATCGCTACACGCACGCTCTCCAAAGCCACTTGGGACGCCCAACACTTGCTCATACCGAGGCCAGTGCTTGAGTCGTCAATACGACACTCTCCCGACGTCTAAGGAGTACCACAGAGGGAAAGCGGAATACTTCCATACCTCGAAAATACAAGAAGGCACTGGAGGCGCCATACAAAGAGGAACTATCCTCCGCAAAGAAGCAAGGTCATCCCGGCCAACAAAGGCTCTGCTTCATCCCAAGCTGCAGGAAACAAGCGACGGAATATAGAAGGAGGACCAAGACAAACCTGGAACTCGACGACATAGGACCCTTCTGAAAGACCCTCCTAGTCTCAATCCTCCCGGTCGGAACCCACCAACGGGATCCGATTCGTACCAAGCCGTGCCATCCATCTCTCCCCGAGGCGGGTGATCCATATCCAACACAAGAGGTCGGCGAGCAAATGACCACGGGCTAAACGACGTCGGAGCCTCGGGCATGGCACTGAAGTCTCTCTCGCAGCCACAAGGTGAGCAAGCGGGGCTTCCCCCTCTCATGAAACGATCCCCGGTCGCCGGACGGTCGATACCATGAAGAGTCTCCCCCGGCACCAACGGGACAATATCCTCTCCGGCTCTGCGGTGCCCAACCACATCTAGCAAAGCGCCATCGCAAATGCGAGGGCCGACCATGAAAAGCGTCGCCATCACGCACAAGGCAAATGCGTCCCAAGAGACATCACTCTCATCATCGACCATGAATCGCTCAGGCGGCTCGAAATGTCAATATGACCCGAATCAAGGATCATGCCACCGCACTTCTTCCAACGAAGTACGAAGAAAGCACTGCAAGCTTCACTCTCACGCGGCACCACCAATCAAAGGAAGCGAGATGGCCTCCACCTCAGGTCCTCCAATCAAAGCCCGAAAATCCTCAAAAGTGGGCACCATTTCATTGTAGGAGAAACGGTACACATGCCTCCTAACATCCCGAACTTCGCGGCGGCCGCAGCAAATCCCAATCGGGAACCAACTCCTTAAAAGACCAAATCGAGCAAAGACGAAACCTTACCTCGAAAGCCCGTCTACGATGCCTCATACGGCGTCGCATCCACGTTTTCGGCTGCTCAAGGAAGTGTGCTTGCCTCTCCTGAAAGCCTCGGAAAAATTCTAGGAACGTACGAAGAATCCATGGCAAAAATGGAGGTTCCTAAAGAAAATGGGGAAGAAAGCTCGAAAATGGCTGCAAATGGGGAATGGGGAAAAGTCCAGACACTGGAAAGCATTTATGTCCTCCCAAAAAGCAAAAGGTGGTCCGTACGGACCTCTTTGCAATGCGGAGTCTGTCCGTACGGACCTCTTTGCAACCAGAACCCATTTCCCCGACAAACGGTACAACAACCACATTTGTCTCGGCGGGACCTTGCTCCAAACTGCCCAAACACTGGCCAAAGCCATTTCCGGCAAACATACACTACCCACAAACGCACTCTCAGCTCACGTGGCATGCACAAAAAAATAAATAATAAATAATAGCAACCATTTCTAGGACAAATCCAGGAATCACAAAACGACATTACATCTTAAAATAGAATACTTTTGCCATGCAAATACAAGTGTTTTATTACGGTACCCATAAATGTACATTTGCTAAACAAAAAAAAAAAGAGAAGATATGGAAAGAGGGAAAGCAAATGAATACTAATCGAGACTCCTCGGCATCATCATCCTCGCCAAGGTCCTCCGAGAGAAGTCGGGCATCCGGTGAACTCGCCGTCACGTCCTCGTCGTCGGAGTATCGAGCCCCCGGGAGGCTGCCACTCAAAGTAATCCGAAGGATCAAATCCGGCGAAAGGATCAAAGAAAGAAGGCTCACGAGGATCCCTCACCTGTGCGTCTGCGGAGGGAAGAAGCGATAAAGGTGCGGCCTCGGAGCTCCGAAGACGTCCGGCATCCATGCTATGCCGCCCCCTCGAAGGTCCCTCCTGCTGTGGCTCCGGCTCGGCTCTCGGTGGAGGAACATCAATAGAATGCCTCGAAGGCATCGGCGTGTACGCCGGCACGCGTCGCGAAGACCGGCAAGACATCTTCGACGCCATCTTCTTCGCGAAGGACCTCATCGCCACATAACGGCGAGTCAGCATATCATAGGCTCTCCCGGGACTGCACAAGCAAGCGGCCAAGGAAACGCTCGGCAATACGGTTATACTCAACAACAAAAAGAGAAAAATACGTAGAAAGATGCCAAGATGGAAAAGAGTAAGCACACTCACCGATCTATCGGGATCCACTCGGTATGCGGCGGGGAGCTCGCTCGGGAACGGGTACGAGACACCCTCCTCCTCGATCCGTCCCCACGGACATACGTGAAATCCGGCCCCAGGCATCGGAACCTGCAGGGGAACTGCGGGCCGGCCTCTCTCTCCTCGCCAATACCTGCGGCGTCCTCAACTTCCTCCTCACGAAGGCCCCGTACTCCTCTCCATACAAAATAAACTCCTCGGCACCCACACCGCCAATGTACCTCTCAATGTCCAACACATCCATGTCCCGAGAATCAAGCATCCAAAAGGAGGGTCCCTCAGAGCCACGGGAAGCACACTGGGCCATCTTTGCCCGAGAAGACCCGCTCTCCCGGATACATGACATCACAAGTCGGGCCCCGCGGCATCTTGGCTGGCTGTCACCTCGAGGAGCCCCCTCGAACTCATCGGCCTCATACAGGAGCCCACGGGAACAAAACAAATCCCTCCGGGCTACCTCTCTCCAGACGCTCCTGCACATCCCCGTAGGCGATGGTGAGCTTCCCTCTGCTGGTCCTCCTCCTCCTAGCCGTACGAGCCCAGCCTAGCATAGCAGGATACGCAGCTACGGCCGGGGATCTCTATCCCACGGGAAGCCTTGAAAAATCTCGTAGAACCACACTGCGACAAAAGCGAGAAAAGGGCTCGGTGCAAAGAAAACGGAGAAACGACAAGTTGCTAAATCAAAAACGACAATAAACTCATACCTCCAAGCAAAGTCAAAACAGGCCAAAGGCGCGCCACACCCAGCTAAACCGGTCCAAGGAGAAGTAGAGCTCGGCCAAGCCCGCCTCGCCCCAAGCGATATCACAAACCCTCTCCCGGATCAATCAAGCTCTCCAACAGAGCAAAAGGAGCCGCGATCGCGTGGTTCGAGAACAAAGTCTCGGAAAGTGCAAACCACAAAAAGGAGCGCGCCGAGTGCTCCGCCGTCACTGGCCGGTACCCGAACATAGGCCCCGAGCATCGGGCCGTGATCCTCGGCTCCACATCACTATACAACATGCCCAGGCCCCTGCGAGGACGAGGCTCAAAGCCCAGCAGCTCGGTCAACACATCATCGGATATCATATCTCTCCACCGCACTGGCCCTCCTTTGAAGGAAAGCCCGGTAATCGCAGCAAAGTCGGTAGGCGTCACTGTCACCTCTCCCCAGCTCAGATGGAAGGTGTGGGTGGTATCCCACCAGTACTCAGAAAGGCCAAGGAAGACGCTCTTGTTCTTCCTCGTGTCAGAGACCCCGGCCAGGTTCTCTACGAACACACCCAAGCCGGAAGCGTAGACCAGCCTCCTGGGACTCGGCCTACCATCCACAGAAATATCAGGCATCCGCTGCCACAACTCAACAACAGCCTCGAGCGATCCCCGAGTCTTCATCTTCTTGGCCTTCCCAGCCATGAGCCCCTCATCCTGCAGGTAAACACAGCAAAGGTACGTCATTCGCAGTACTTAATGCAAAAGAAAATCAAAGCACATATATCCCGTCACGAAACACGGCACATATTGCACATAATTTTTACATGCAACTCAAAACATGACATGCATTATACATAATTTTTTCCATGCAGTCCGTCACAAAAACACGGCACACACTGTACACATTTTCTCAAAAGAGGGATTAAGCCCTACACGACACATTTTCAAAAAAGTCCGTCCCAACACGGCAAAAGCACATATAACCCGCCACAAAAACACGGCACATATTGCACATATTTTCCCCACAAAGTCCGTCACCCAAAAACACGGCACACACTGCATAACAAAAATCCGTCCCTACACGGCACACACTTTCAGACAAAACCCGTCACGAAACACGGCACATGTCACATCTTTTCACAAAATTTGTCACTACACGACAAACTTTTCTCATAATGTACATACAGAAATAGCATTAGGTACAAAACACCAAAGCATGCATTTCATTAGAGAGGCACTTTATTTTCACAAATAAAAGCTAATCTACACATTTCTGCACAAAATACACATATTCACAAAATTTACATGCTAATTTTCAACAATTCATCAAGAATTTCACAAAAGGCATAAAAAAATAACAAAAACTCAAAAATGCGAAAAACTAAAATCTAGTTTTAGCATTCAAAAATTTGAGCAAGGGAATCGAAACGGAAAGGATTTCTTACCTCCCAGAAGCGTTCCTAGAGCGACGATTGTGCACCTCCGGATTCGGATACAAGACATCCGGATTCTTTGAAGATGGAACAAAGGAGATCCAATTTCTTTGGAGCTCCATCCGTTGCTCGACCACTTCTTGGCTAACGTTGTCGACGACTCCTCCGAGATCCTTCCGCCATTGCAAGCGATTCAAGCGAAAAATGGAAGCTTTTGGTGTAAAAATGGAGGTTTTCTTTCTCTCTCTCTCTCTCGGATGCACGAACTGAAGAAGAAGAAGTGAAGGGGGCCTCGGCTTTTTAACCCGGTCAAAATCTGGGAACTGTAAAAAATCAACTTGGTCCGTACGGACCTCTTTGCATCCCAGTTGGTCCGTACGGACCTTCTTGCAAGGGAGGGCCAAATTACTTTCCTGCCCTTATAATCTTTGCCCCTGGCTGTCCTAAGGCCTTTTCCAGCAAATCCAAGTGCAGAATGGTCCCTAACCCTTCAAATTCAACCACCGGCCGTCAACGTAAGCCCGGACCTCGCCCGCTCCAACGGCAATTCAACCACCGGCCGTCAACGTAAGCCCGGACTTCGCCCACTCCAACGGCAATTCAAGAACCGGCCGTCAACGTAAGCCCGGACCTCGCCCACTCCAACGGCAATTCAACCACCGGCCGTCAATGTAAGCCCGGACCTCGCCCACTCCAACGGCAATTCAAGAACCGGCAGTCAATATAAGCCCGAACCTCGCCCACTCCAACGGCAATTCAACCACCGGCCGTCAATGTAAGCCCGGACCTCGCCCACTCCAACGGCAATTCAAGAACCGGCCGTCAATGTAAGCCCGGACCTCGCCCACTCCAACGGCAATTCAAGAACCGGCAGTCAATGTAAGCCCGAACTCCGCCCACTCCAACGGCAATTCAAGAACCGGCAGTCAATGTAAGCCCGAACTCCGCCCACTCCAACGGCAATTCAAGAACCGGCCGTCAATGTAAGCCCGGACCTCGCCCACTCCAACGGCAATTCAAGAACCGGCAGTCAATGTAAGCCCGAACTCCGCCCACTCCAACGGCAATTCAAGAACCGGCCGTCAACGTAAGCCCGGACCTCGCCCACTCCAACGGCAATTCAAGAACCGGCCGTCAATGTAAGCCCGGACTTTGCCCACTCAACGGCAATTCAAGAACCGGCCGTCAGCGTAAGCCCGGACCTCGCCCACTCAAACGGCAAAACAAGCGCAAGAAGGAGCCAACACCTCCCAGCACAAATCTCAAGGCACAAAACGCCTCCAAAACACTCAACGACAACGCCAGCACCGGCCATCAAAGTAAGCTCGAGCTCCTTCCCCAACAAGTCAAAGGGAAGTCGTACAAGACTACATATCCCCAGCACCGGCCGTCAGCGTAAGCCCGGACCTCGCCCACTCAAATGGCAAAACAAGCGCAAGAAGGAGCCAACACCTCCGAGTACAAATCCCAAGGCACGAAACGCCTCCAAAACGCCAAATAGTGAAGCAATCACCGGCCATCATCCTTGCCCACTCAACGGCAACTCAAACACCGGCCATCAAAGTAAGCCCGAAGTCACCCTCTCAGCATGAAGGCCCCTACAAGGCCACGATAAATCCCCAACGGACGAATACCGGCAGTCATCGTAAGTCCAAACTTCTCCCCAGCGGACAAAGCACGAGGCATCTACACCTTAGCAATCAAAGCTCAAGGCAGCCATGCCTCCACCACCACAGTCAGAAGACGACTCAAGTTTTCATACATGACACCACCGCAGCCAGAAGACGATTCAAAGTCCTCACGCATGGCAAACCGCAGCCAGAAGACGATTCAAAGTCCTCACGCATGGCAAACCGCAGCCAGAAGACGATTCAAAGTCCTCACGCATGGCAAACCGCAGCCAGAAGACGATTCAAAGTCCTCACGCATGGCAAACCAGCCGAGGAAGACGATTCAAAGTCCTCACGCATGGCAAACCGCAGCCAGAAGACGATTCAAATTCCTCATGCATGGCAAACCGCAGCCAGAAGACGATTCAAAGTCCTCATGCATGGCAAACCGTAGCCAGAAGACGATTCAAAGTCCTCACGCATGGCAAACCACAGCCAGAAGACGATTCAAAGTCCTCACACATGGCAAACTGCAGCCAAAAGACGATTCAAAGTCCTCACGCATGGCAAACTGCAACCAGAAGACGACTCAAGCCTTCATACCATCTCCAGCCCGGAAGGCTTTAAACCACTCGGTCCGGAAGACCGTATAAACCTCCATCACTATCTCCAGCCTGGAAGGCTTTAAACCACTCGGTCCGGAAGATCGTATAAACCTCCCAAATCATTATTCCCGGCCCGGAAGGCCTTAAACCACCCGATTAGGAAAATCGTAAACTTTCCATCCCAGGACACCATCACGTCCTCACAATTGACCTCGGCGATCACCACATCTTAGGACACCACCACGTCCTCACAACTGACCTCGGCGGTCACACAACACTTCAGGGCACCACCACGCCCGCACTCACAGATTCACGACCTCTGAACTACGACCAGGCTTGATTCCCGCCAGAGATACGTAGGAATCCTATCACAGGGTCCAGCCATCGACCTATGCGGTCACCCAGGACACCACCACGTCCTTACCAACTGACCTCGGCGGTCACACGACACTTCAGGGCACCACCACGCCCGCATTCACAAAACACTCACCCCACACCCGAACTACGACCAGGCTTGATTTCCGCCAGGGATACGTAGGAATCCTATCACAGGGTCCAGCCTACTGACCTAAACGGTCACACAATAGGACACCACCACGTCCTCACACTGACCTCCCCGGTCACTTTATCTCCCAGCACGCGATCCAGATTAGGACCCTTATCTTATCGGCGACCCCACTTCTTTCATAAGTGACGTCGTCGAGGGGCTTCTGTAAGTACCCCAATCTGGATCACCCTCTTCCAAGCATAGGGGAAACACCGCGAGACTCATCAACGCAGTCCTCGACGACCTGCCGGCACTCAAAACCCTCTCAAAACCCCCAGCCAAACCAAGGGAGGAGCCTTCCTGGGATAAAAAGGGACAAAAGGACCTTTTGGGAATTTTCAGGAAATTGGAAAAGCAATAATGGTCCGTACGGACCTCTTTGCTTTAATAATTACTGAATCCCCTTAAAGTCCACAATATTCCCTCAAATCCCGGAAGTAATCATCACTCCCATACATGGTTGGTCCGTACGGACCTATTTGCAGCCTAGTTGGTCCGTACGGACCTTCTTGCAAGGGAACACCATAATTACAGAATATTCACCATCATCACATATTTCCTCAAATCGAGGAAAACCAAGATTCTGGTTGACCTAGAAGGTCCGTACGGACCTTCTTGCACGAAAATTTTTACTATAAATAGAGGGCTTCCCCTCCTCATTTTCACACACCTCCCACTTCTCTCTTTCTCCCTAAGCCTTCAGGCTTCCCCTCTAAGTCCTCTCGAGGCACTCCCGGCCCCTTTCGGATCCTTCTGAGGCCTTCCGAGCTCCCTTGTGGTGCTCCGAAGCCTCTCCGAGCGCTCCCGCGACGCTCCCGCGCTACCCCGAGGCACTCTCGAGGTACTCTGAGGCCCCTCGTGGTACTCCGAGGCCTGGCCTGGTCTTGCCACGGTGTCCAGGCTCTTTCCGAGTCAAACCGGCGATCCCAAACCACGCCGAAACTCTGCCCGAGTGACTCCTGCCACCTCAACGCACGCCGAACCTCTGCCCGAGTGATCCCGACGATCCCCACGCACGCCGAGCCTCTGCCCGAACGCAGCCTGCAACCTCAACTCACGCCGAAACTCTGTCCGCAGACAACCGGCATCTCCCGAAGCAATCCCGATCCGTACCGGAACGCTACTCCGACCTCAAACACTATTCCTCAGCGGAAGACAGACACGAACCAACATTGGTAAGGCTTCCTTCCATTACTATTTCAATACATTTCAATACGTAGTGTACAATGTAGACATCCGATACACATGCATTTTTAAAAGCACACACACACACACATACACAACATTTTAAAGAATATTAGGGGTATCCGAAAGACTAGTTTTACGAGGCGACTCGGGTGAGCTCTAATATTCTAATATTCTCTTCCCGAGGAGTCATCTGACCTCCGAACTCAAAATCTCATCACACAAAAACAGTTTAAAATTATCTTTAAACTGATGCCCTTTTTCAATGTTTTGGGCTTAATAAAAACGGCGTGACGACTCTACAAATGGGAAAAAAACGGCGAGACACCTCCAAGCGAAATGATGCCAGATGTCGGGGCGCGAGCGCGCTGCCTCTCGGATCCGGGTAATTTCAGGTATGTAACTTTGGGAAGGTATTTTGTATGATTTGCATTATGTAAATGTATAACCAATGGGTAGTATACCCGAGACCTAAATATTATGTCACTATTTTGGTACACTTTTAGTGATTGATAATATTGTAAGTAAAGAGTGTATGTTTTTGAAACTATATTCCTTGAGTTGTAAATAGTTTGTAAGTGTGGTGTTTGGGTTTTAAGCATTATGTGGTTACTTTCAAATGGTATATAGAAAAGTTTTTAAGTTTAAACAGGTTTTTGTATATTAAATAATTAAGAAAGGACATTTCAAAAGTAAAAAGAGAATTTAGACGTCTTTCAAGCGTGTCCCGAACGTGGGGCCAAGTAGGACCACATATCGGGGCGCGTCAACTCATACTCAATTGGTTCCGATTTGATTTATCAAATTGGATTTGGTGGCTAATGGTGTTTTATCAAATTGGATTTGGTGGCAAATTGGGGATGGATTATCAGAATCGGGGATGAAGAGTGAAGTGTCGAACTGTTGTGCTCATTTTTTTCTTTTTTTCTTTCTCTTGTTCGTTTCTCCAACCACAAACATCTCAAGTTAATGTAATTTGTATAATATTTCAGTTGGATAATATTGTAAATTGACATATTTCAGAAAATGAATTCAGATGAAAAATCAAACAACTTAACTTGACTAATTCAGAAACCAGTATTCATATGCTATATGCTGCCTCTTATCCATTCAGCCAATTTTAGATGTGAAATCAGATTTAAGGATTTAATACTTAAAAAACAAACGCCACCTTAATTAATATTTTTCCTTATCTTAAGAGGGGTTTATAATCTTACACTTTTAACCGATCCACTACACATTACTCCCCTGAGACCAAAATATAAAACGTATTTTCACAAATTTTACAATCAATACAATATATTATGTAGTGACATTTTAATATAATGTACTTATTATAAATAATATAATTTACGTACTATTTTTATGCAGTGTACTTTTTAATTTTGATTCAAATAATGCAACAAAATTACATTATTTGTATCAATATTAGAAAGTACATTGTATTATTTTGCCACTAAATAGTATACTAACTTTATTGAAATCGAAATTAGTGTACATTGAATAAGTCGATAATTATTTATGGTTGTATACTCCCTCCGTCCACACTACCTTTATTGAAATCGAAATTATTGTACATTGAATAAGTTGATAATTATTTATGCTTGTATACTCATTTGTCCACGTGAGTGAACTTATTTTTTTCGTCCGTCCCACGTGAGTGGAGACCGTTCAAAATGGAATTTTTTTACCCTATTCCAATCACTCATTCTCTCTCTTACTTTACTTTTATACTTGCAACATCAATCAACTTACTATTTCTTTCACTCATTCTCTCTCCTATTTTATTTTGGAAAAATTTCCCTAGGGCCCCTCTGCCCAGATTATATTCTTTTTAAAGAAAATATTTTTGTAAATTTCAAATAAAAAGTTCTCCACATATTCACTCCATACACCTCTCACCCCTTCATCTTCTCTGGTGATGTTGTCACCTTTCGTCGATCTTCTGTCCTTCTCTAATCGCAGATTTGGAAATTGCAACAAACTCTTGTCACCTCCCTCCCTCTGGCCATCCTCCCCCCCCCCCGATCCGGGAACGTCTCCATATCTGGGCTGATCGGAGTTTGATCGAAACTGTAAAATTGGCACTTTGTTGATCCTATTATCATCAAATTGATTTTCTTTTCTTCTGCTTTTAGGGTTCTCGACCTATTGAGCATGGACCCCCTTATCAAATGAGGTTTCTGTGTTATTGTTGTGATACATACGATTAAAGCAATTTATTGAATGTGCTGATTGATGGGTTTGTTGTTGTTTTGATTGCTCGAGCTCATAATTTCAAGGAATTTATCTGGATCGTGTAACAATAATCAGAAAATTCTGTCCATTTGAATTTTCATTTTCACTAACTAAAATCGAGCCTCCAATTTTGGTTCACTCTCTGTCTTCTTTCTTCTTCAATCACCAATCTTTGAAGTTACATAGGACCCAAATTCAAGGCCAGACTTGAGGTTTTGAATCCATAAATTTCAATTAAAAAGAGACGAAAAGTCTTATCAGTTAATTATAAAATATAAAATAGTTTTATAATTCAGTTATAATTAAGATATAAGAGTTGTAATGTGTAAATTATGAGATTAAT
The DNA here is from genome assembly GCA_022495995.1 of Adenophora triphylla var. japonica. Classification (NCBI taxonomy): domain Eukaryota; kingdom Viridiplantae; phylum Streptophyta; class Magnoliopsida; order Asterales; family Campanulaceae; genus Adenophora; species Adenophora triphylla. The sequence continues at coordinate 90,699 of JAFEMH010004926.1, read as the reverse complement.
TAAAACATCGTTATTGATTTTTTTTATTTTTTTTTAAATTTTTTTTTCTTATGAAGTCAATTATAAGAGACGAAGTAGTTATAAAAGACAAGTTGGTCTTATAATTCACCTATAAGAGTTTTAATATGTAAATTATGAGATTAATTCGTTATTATTGAAAAATTTTGTTTTTTTGTTGAAAAAATTGTCTTATAAGTCAATTATAAGAGACAAAGTAGTCTTATAAGTCACTTATAAGAATTGTAATGTGTTAATTATGAGACCAATTCGTTATTATTGAAATTTTGATTTTTTTTTTTGAATTATCTTATAACTGAATTATAAGAGATAAAGTAGTCTTATAAGTCAGTTATAAGACAATTATAAGAGACGAATTAGTTATAAGAGCCAAATTGGTCATATAATTCAGCTATAAGAGTCTTAATGTGTAAATTATGAGATTAATTCGTTGTTTTTTATTTCTTTTTGTTGTAAAAATTATCTTATAAGTCAGTTATAAGAGACAAATAAGTCTTATAAGTTATTTATAAGAAATGAAATAGTCTTATAAGTAAGTTATAAAGGGCGAAGGGTGTTTATGAAATTTTAGATCTAGTGTGTCGTGCATTGGATTTGAATCATACCAGAGAGACCTTAGAGGAAGTGAGTCTTTTATTTTTCATAATCACAAACACCTTCTCTTACTAATTCTTTCTCCTACTTTTCCTTAATTCTTATGCCCAATTTTTTATCTATTAAGGAACCGCCTTACTTAAGTACCCAAAGTTCATCTTTAAAATTTAATACTGCATCAAACTTAATTTTGATTCAGCGAAATTGTAAACATGTTTCCAAAGTTGTACTTTTAACATGCCCAAACTGTTAAATATATATAAGACTGGAGACGCAAACAAGAATTAGACAAAAAATTGAAAAAAATAAAATAAATAAAGAGGCCAAAAGAAAAGAATCCTACACACCCGAATTGTTACCGGAGTTATTGACTGGAGAAAATGGGCAGGGGTGACCTAAGATGATGGATGTTGGAGAGAAAATAAATTGATAAAAAGGGTGAATTTAGGAAAATGATGAAAGGGTGAACTTAGTAAAATGAGAAGAAGAGTATACTTATCAAGCTAGGGATTATATGGTTAGATGAAATATTTCTTGTATTACAAAGTAAAATTGGTAAGTTTAAAGGATTATACGGTAAATCCCCCTATTTAAACCCAGACCAATTTTTAATCGTGAAAAAATGAACTTAAAATCCCTACTTAAGAGAAATTCATGAGTAATTTAATCGAGAAAAAATGAACTTAAAATCCCTACTTAAGAGAAATTCATGAGTAAGTGGTATTTTTTTAACATACTTTGACTAGCTAATTATTGATGTTTTATGATAACAATTCCGGTCTCGAAAAATCAAAATTCTTCTTTCAAAAATAAATACTTCGTACAAAGTATAAAATCCTTAAATTCAAATAAATGCTTTTTATTATTATTATAATAATAACAATATTAATAATAGTAATAAGTTCTTAAATTAAATAGATAGTTCTAGGCTTTTCTATAACCTATTTTTGTTAATTAATCTAGCAAGCCCATATTTTCAAAATTGGATCCAAATCTGTTAGAGTCTCCCCACTGCCTTAGCTCCCCGCCGCCGAAAATTTAAATTTTCTCCAATACCTCTAAATCGACATTTTTGATGGCTAATATTTATATCTCCAATACCCGAAGAGTGAAGATATAACATTTTTTTTACTCATAATTGATTTTTTATTATTAACTATGTGATATAGTTACATAGTTACTATGGGGCTACTATACCATTATAAAATACAATATCATGTAATTTCTTTGCCCCTACTAAGTCATGCTATTTATGTGTTACTCACGAAAATGCATGAAAGTAAAGACGCCTTACAAAAATAGAAAGTGTGATTAAAAAAACAAATACAAAAACTTCTTCCTCTATCTCAAAAGTATTACTTTTTCGATCCCAAAATAAATGTCAATATATTTTTTTAATTTTTCTCTAATTAATTAAATTTAAGAGCAAATTAAAATTTAGTTTGTATACTTATTTCGGGATGAAGAGTGCATTGTTTAGAAAACGAGCCCAATTTCTACTCCTTGAGCTTAAAAAAAAAATCGATTGGAGATAAATTCATGAAAAAGTGGTATTTCTTTAGGATTTTATTTAGTATTTAAAAATGGTTATTCATAAAGATATTTATGAGAAAATTACGTTCTAATCTCTCTATATAACTTAATTTACGTATTAAAACAACAAATTAGCATATTTACCTCTTAGTCTTAAGCCACAAAATAATTAACTATATAGTCCTCTAACCCAAAATAAACACCCACTCTCAAATCACGCGCACAAAAAAAAAACACTCCTCCCCTTTCTCTCTTTACTTTCTCTCACTACCCTCTATCCGATCACTTCTTACTCCGGCGATCTCTATCCTTCGACAACCTCACTCCTCCCAAACTCCGGCGATCTCACTCCTTTCAAACTCCGCCGATCGTCTCCCCTATTCCTCTCTCGCTCTCTCTCTCTCTCTCTCTCTCTCTCTCTCTCTCTCTACTTTTTCTCTAAAATATTTCTCCCACTTCTGGTCACTCAAAACTCCAGAAACCCTCTCAACCTTCGGCCTCCCTCTTCCCTTCACACCTCTGGTCATCTCCTCCCTCTCCTCCGACCATCAACAATCAGGCCACCTACTTGTTCGGCTAGATCTGGAAAATCCGATAGCTACGTTGGCTCTTTTCATCTCTCTAGCTCCGGCCATTTTTCCAGTGTAGCTTCTTTGTATCATGATTTTTTGTAAAGGAGGGGAGCAGATGCGGTTATTAGAGATTGTGGTTCTAGTTTCAGATCTAATGTTGAGATTTAATGTGACCACAGAGCATTGACATGAGATGGTAGAGGTTGTTGGCTTTATGTAATGCTAAGGCTAATATTGAGTAGTGCATCACCTGAACTTCAAAATTGGTTGATTTACAATATGGTTTTGATTTTTAAATTGGTTTGTGTACTTCTGGTCAGACTTAGACCATCTCCAACACCACGCCATTTTCATGCGCCATTGCCAAATTGGCGAAAATTCAGCTCCAACAAAGACGCCATCTTCATCGCAAAACTAGCGTTGCCCCTTCCATGCGCCAATTTTGGCGCACGAAATTGTTTGTGCCATCCGAGTTTTTTTTTAATTACCCAAGATCTTGAAGTAGAAGGTGAAGGTGAAGAGGAAGGGGAAGGAGAAGGAAATTTACCTTGATTTAGGTCTGATGTTGGCGGTGGCGGTGGCGATAGCGGCGGCGGCGGTGGCGATAGCGGCGGCGGCGATGCCATTTCTTCATCGCAGTCTCAATCTCAATATCTCTTTCTCTCTCTTGGCTTCAACGATTAAAAGTGGATATGGTTTTTTTTTTCTTTCTGTTTTTCCTTTTCATTTTTTCTATTCCTTTCTTTTTTTATTTTAATACATTTGAAAATGGTGTTAATTAATTTATTCTGCTATTTATTTTTGTGTGTTATTTTATTATTAATAATTTTATATTTTTTGATGTTATAAATATTGTATTGATTTTATTTTTAAATTTATTACATTAAAAGAGTGAGAAATTAAAATAAAGGGAAATTATATTTTTTGATGTTATAAATATTTTTTGATGTTATAAATATGGTATTGATTTTTATTTTATTATTAATAATTTTATATTTTTTGTATGTTATTTTTATTATTAATAATTTTATAGTTATTAATTGTCTTATTCAAGTTTTATAGCATATTATTTAATATAATATAATTTGAATAATATTAAATATGATAAATGAAAGACATTTTAATTAAATGAAATAATAAGCATATACTGTAAAGATTCTTATTTGGTGCAAAATTTGAAGCAAGTTATTGGAGATGGTGTAAGATATTTGGTGTTGAAATTGCACCATTTTGATGTTTTGGCGCAAAATTTGGAGTAAACTGTTGGAGATGGCCTTAGACTTGAAAGAGTTCGACCAGTAGGTGTTGACTTTGTAACTTTGACTCAACTAAATATTTGTTAGGTGTTATGTTGCTTTGTGAAACATAATATTTTTCTTAAAACATTGTGCATAAATGTTGTTGTTTTTCTGGGATATCCATTTGACACAAAATGAATAATTATTTTACATTTAAGAATTATTTTTAAAATGTCAATTTTGAATAGAAAAAAATTGCATAAATACTTTTGTTATTCACATTATGAAAAACCACAAATCACATTTAAACTTTTAATTTTGCTAATATATAGTATTGACCTATAAAAAACAAATTGGTTAAAATTTATTTTGAGACGAAGTGTATGTTTTTCATGTTTGATTTTCCTTGTTCATGTTGAAAAAATGGTTCAAATTTTATTGTTCATTTTGGGATGGAGAATACATGTTTTTTTTTTGCTTCTTATGCATTTTTAAAAATTGTTGTTGTTTGGTCGTCGGAGTTGGTGGTCGCTAGAGTTGATAGTGTTCTTAATAGTTTAGTTTACAACAAAAAACTTACTGATAAGTTATCAGTTGTTTGGTCACTGGAGTTAGCGGTCGCCGGAATTGATCATGTTCTTAGTAGTTTAGTTGACAACTGAGAACTTACTGATAAGTTATCAGTAGTTGTGTCACCGAAGTTGGTGGTCGCCGGAGGTGATCGTGTTCTTAGTAGTTTAGTTAACAACTGAGAACTTATCGATAAATTAAGTTCTCAGTTGTTGGTCGTCGAAGTTGGTGGTCGCCTTAACTGATCGTTGTCTAAGTAGTTTAGTTGACAGCTGAGAACTTACTGATAAGTTTAGTTCTCAGTTGTTAGGTCGACGAAGTTGGTGATCACTGGAGTTGATCGTATTATTAGTAATTTAGTTGAAAACTGAGAACTTACTAATAAGTTAAGTTCTCAGTTGTTTGGTTGCCGGAGTTGATCGTGTTCTTAGTAGTTTAGTTGGCAACTGAGAACTTACTGATAAGTTCTCAGTTGTTTGGTCGCTAGAGTTGGTGATTGCCGGAGTTGATCGTGTTATTAGTGGAGACAACTGAGAAATTATTAATAAGTTAATTTCTCAGTTGTTTGGTCATTCAAGAAGTCGTCGGAGTTGGTGGTCGCCGAAGTTGATCGCGTTATTAGTAGTTTAGTTGACAACTGAGACCTTATTGATTTATTCGCAGTTGTTTGGTTGCCGGAGTTGTTGGTCGTCGGAGTTGATCGTGTTTTTAGTGGAGATAACTGAGAACTTACTGATAAGTTAAGATCTCAGTTGTTTAGTTGAAGGAGTTGATGGTCGTCGGAGTTAATTTTGATCATAGTAAGTTAGTTGGCAACTGAGAACTTACTGATAAGTTAATTTATCAGTTGTTTGGTCGCCGAAGAGTTCGTCGGAGTCGGTGGTTGCCGGAGTTGGTGGTCACCGGAGTTGATCGTGTTCTTAGTAATTTAGTTGACAACAGGGAAATTACAAATAAGTTAATTTCTCAGTTGTTTGGTCGCCGAAGAGGTCGCTAACGTAAAAAAATATAGTCGCCGGAGTTGATAGTTACCGGAGTTGTTGACTGGAGAAAATGGGCAGGGGTGACCTAAGGTGATGGATGTTGGAGAGAAAATAAATTGATAAACTTGGTGGATTTAGGAAAATGATGAAAGAGTGAACTTAGTAAAATGAGAGGAAGAGTATACTTATCAAGCTAGAGATTATATGGTTAGATGAAATATTTCTTGTATTATAAGGTAAAATTGATAAATTTAAAGAATTATACGGTAAATCCCCTTATTTAAACCCAGACCAGTTTTTAATCGTGAAAAAATGAACTTAAAAATCCCTACTTAAGAGAAATTCATGAGTAAGTGGTATTTTTTTAACATACTTTGACTAGCTAATTATTGATGTTTTATGATAACAATTCCGGTCTCGAAAAATCAAACTTCTTCTTTCAAAAATAAATACTTCGTACAAAGAATAAAATCCTTAAATACAAATAAATGTTTTTTATTATTATTATAATAATAACAATAATAGTAATAGTAATAAGTTCTTAAATAGATAGTTCTAGGCTTTTCTATAACCTAATTTTGCTAATTAATCTAGCAAGCCCATATTTCCAAAATTGGGTCCAAATCTGTTATAGAGTCTCCGCACTGCCCTAGCTCCCAGCCGCCGAAAATTTAAATTTTCTCCAATACCTCTAAATCGATATTATTGATGGCTAATATTTATATCTCCAATACCCAAAGAGTGAAGATACAACTTCTTTACTCATAATTGATTTTTTATTATTAACTTTGTGATATAGTTACATAGTTACTATGGGGCTACTATACCATTATAAAATACAATATCATGTAATTTCTTTGTCCCAACTAAGTCATGCTATTTATTTGTTACTCATGAAAATGCATGAAAGTAAAGACGCCTTACAAAAATAGAAAGTGTGATTAAAAAAAAAACAAATACAAAAACTTTTTCTCTATCTCAAAAGTATTACTTTTTTCATCCCAAAATAAATGTTAATTTTTTTTTAATTTTTCTCTAATTAATTAAAATTAAGAGCAAATTAAAATTTAGATTGTACATTTATTTCAGGACGAAGAGTGCATTGTTTAGAAAGCGAGCCCAATTTCTACTCCTTGAGCTTAAAAAAATTCGATTGGAGATAAATTCATGAAAAAGTGGTATTTCTTTAGGATATTATTTAGGATTTAAAAATGGTTATTCGTAAAGATATTTATGAGAAAATTACGTGGTAATCTCTCTATATAACTTAGTTTACGTATTAAAACAACAAGTTAGCATATTTACCTCCTAGTCTTAAGCCACAAAATAATTAATCATATAGTCCTCTAACCCAAAATAAACACACCCTCTCAAATCACGCGCACAAAAAAAACACACTCCTCCCCTTTCTCTCTTTACTTTCTCTCTCTACCCTCTCTCTGATCACTTCTTACTCCGGCGATCTCTATCCTCCAACAACCTCACTCCTCCCAAACTCCGTCTTTCTCCCTCCTCTCAAACTCTGCCGATCGTCTCCCCTATTCATCTCTCGCTCTCTCTCTCTCTCTACTTTTTTCTAAAACACTTCTCCCACTTCTGGTCACCCAAAACTCCAGAAACCCCTTTCCACTTTTGGCCTCCCTCTCCCCTTCACACCTCCGGTCGTCTCCTCCCCCTCCTCCGACCATCAACAATCAGGCCACCTACTTGTTCGACTTGATCTGAAAAATCCGGCAGCTACGTTGGCTCTTTTGATATTTCTACCTCCGCTCATTTTTCCAGTGTAGCTTCTTTGTATCATGATTTTTCGTAAGGGAGGGGAGCGGATGGGGTTATCAGAGATTGTGGTTCTAGTTTCAGATCTAACGTTGAGATTTAATGTGTCCACTAGAGCATTGACAGAAGATGGTAGAGGTTGTTGGCTTTATGTAATACTAAGGCTACTATTGAGTAGTGCATCACTTGAACTTCAAAATTGGTTTTGATTTACAATATGGTTTTGATTTTCAAATTGGTTTGTGTACAATAGGTGTTGGCTTTGTAACTTGGACTCAATTAAATATTTGATAGGTGTTATGTTGCGTTGGGAAACATAATATTTTTCTTAAAACATTATGCATAAATGTTGTTATTTTTCTAGGATATCCATTTGACACAAAATGAATAATTATTTTACATTTAAGAATTATTTTAAAATGTCAATTTTGAATAGAAAAAAATTGCATAAATACTTTTGTTATTCACATTAAAAAAAACCACAAATCACATTTAAACTTTTAATTTTGCTAATATATAGTATTGTCCTATAAAAAACAAATTGGTTAAAATTTATTTTGAGACGAAGTGTATGTGTTTCATGTTTGATTTTTCTTGTTCATGTTGAAAAATGTTACAAATTTTATTGTTCATTTTGGGATGGAGAATACTTTTTTTTTTTGCTTTCTTATGCATTTTTAAAAATTGTTGTTGTTTGGTCTTTGGAGTTGGTGGTCGTCAGAATTGATAGTGTTCTTAATAGTTTAGTTGACAACAAAGAACTTACTGATAAGTTATCAGTTGTTTGGTTACCGGAGTTGATCATGTTCTTAGTAGTTTAGTTGAGAACTGAGAACTTACTGATAAGTTATCAGTAGTTGTGTTGCCGAAGTTGGTGGTCGCCGGAGTTGATCATGTTCTTAGTAGTTTAGTTAACAACTGAGAACTTACTGATAAGTTAAGTTCTCAATTTTTGGTCATCGGAGTTGGTGGTCGTCGTAATTGATCATGTTCTAAGTAGTTTAGTTAACAGCTGAGAACTTACTGATAAGTTAAGTTCTCAGTTGTTAGGTCGACGAAATTGGTGGTCACTGAAGTTGATCGTATTATTAGTAATTTAGTTGACAACTGAGAACTTACTGATAAGTTAAGTTCACAGTTGTTTGGTTTTCGGAGTTGATCGTGTTCTTAGTAGTTTAGTTGACAACTAAGAAATTACTGATAAGTTCTCAGTTGTTTGGTCACTGGAGTTGGTGATTGCCGGAGTTGATCGCGTTATTAGTGGAGACAACTGAGAACTTATTAATAAGTTAAGTTCTCAATTGTTTGGTCATCGGAGAGGTCGTCGGAGTTAGTGTTCGCCGAAGTTGATCATGTTATTAGTAGTTTAGTTGACAACTGTGAACTTATTGATTTATTCTCAGTTGTTTGGTCGCCGGAGTTGATCGTGTTTTTAATGGAGATAACTGAGAACTTACTGATAAGTTAAGTTCTCAGTTGTTTGGTCCACGGAGTTGGTGATCGCCGGAGTTAATTGTGTTCATAGAAGTTTAGTTTACAACTAAGAACTTACTGATAAGTTAAGTTCTCAGTTGTTTGGTCGCCGGAGAGGTCGCCGGAGTTGGTGGTTGTCGGAGTTGGTGGTCGTCTGAGTTGATCGTGTTCTTAGTAGTTTAGTTGACAACTGGAAATTACTGATAAGTTAATTTTTCAGTTGTTTGGTCGCCGGAGAGGTCGACGGCTTAAAAAAATGGTCGCCGGAGTTGTTGACCGGAGAAAATGGGCAGGGGTGACCTAAGGTGATGGTGGTTGGAGAGAGAATAAATTGATAAACAGGGTGGATTTAGGAAAATGATGGGAGGGTGAACTTAGTAAAATAAGAAGAAGAGTATACTTATCAAGCTAGGAATTATATGGTTAGATGAAATATTTCTTGTATTATAGGATAAAATTGGTAAGTTTAAAGGATTATATGGTAAATCCCCCTATTTAAACCCAGACCAGTTTTTAATCGTGAAAAAATGAACTTAAAAATCCCTACTTAAGAGAAATTCATGAGTAAGTGGTATTTTTTTAACATGCTTAGACTAGCTAATTATTGATGTTTTATGATAACAATTCCGGTCTCAAAAAATCAAAATCCTTCTTTCAAAAATAAATACTTCGTACAAAGAATAAAATTCTTAAATTCAAATAAATGTTTTTTATTATTATTATAATAATAACAATAATAATAATAGTAATAAGTTCTTAAATACATAGTTTTGGGCTTTTCTATAACCTAATTTTGCTAATTAATCTAGCAAGCCCATATTTCCAAAATTGGGTCCAAATTTGCTATGTAGTCTAGAAGCCCACCCCAGCAATCCAAGTCCTGCCAAAATCTAATCTCTTAATTGAAAAACCTGTTCGTTTCAAACCTAACGGTTCTTTTTATACCACAAGTGCACGGGTTATAATAGTATAGCAAGTGCAAGTACGGGTCAATCCCACATAGACAGGGTTTACTTTGTATGATACTTGTTTTTATAAAAATATATAAATAAAATGATTGGGGGAAATATGTTTTAGTTTATGAAAATACTAGAAACATACACAAACTACTCTAACTTATAATAAAAGTATTCTCAGGTTTGCGATTCGAACAACATATATTCATCAAGTAATAAAGCTTTTAATAAAGGTTTTCATCAAAATAACAAGGATGGTACATTGAGCCTATACCACTTCTCATGATCAAGTAGGTAATATTTGTATTCTCACTAATTATGCCATATCTCTCGATGACCCATAATTTAGTAAGAATCCATTAAGCTTTATAAAATCCACATACTTTTCATTCAAGGAACATACCTAGGCCATTAAACTACTCTCGTGATTATTGAAACCTAGTTTACTTCATATGGTTCGGCTAACCGAGATTCACAGCTACGTCTTTCTCTCGATTAACTAGGGTTCATACAGATACGAACGTCTTTATATTTGTAGGCATTTAAGAATGATATGAAGAAATTGTTTTAAGATGAAAATGTCATAAATCAAGGATGATACGCTAAGTTGTGCTAACTACTTATGGGTGAAGGCCTAGCACATGTATTTTAAAACTAACACGGCCTATCTCTCTTGATTCCGTTTTAGGTATTCCCGCCTGTCACGCGGGTAACCCGGCTTATCCCTCGAGGGTTCCGTATAAGTCAAAATACGTTAAGTTCAAGCAATTCTCAGGTATTCTCCACTAAAGGATCATTCCTAGGTCATTATACTAAACTTGTGATTAATGAAGCCTGGTTCAATTAATAGGATTCCGCTAATCAAGATTTTTCTCGTGATTAACTAAGATTATACAACCAAGGACGTCTCCCTATTGTAAGCATTAAGAATAATATGAAGAGAATTGATTTGACATGGAGAAGAAGCATGAATTATAAAGGTGAACGCATAATTATCGAGTTTCCAACCCCAAGAAATGGAGGATTACTCACTAACCATTGAAATTATCATAATAAAAGGACAAGAAGTATAGAAATATAAATAAGGGAAGGAATACTTACTTTTATAAAAGAGAGACAACGGCTGAAAAGAAGTCTTCCATATTGTATTTCACAATCTTCAAAGTCGTACAAGAATTCTAAGAACAATTGATGATTCTTGAAGAATTGTGTATAAATATATTGCTAGAGTATTTTGCTATGAATTCTAAGTTCTAAGTATATTATGATCCGTCTTGAATGTCTAAAACTGGTTACAATGACCTCTTTATATAGGCATATGTTTGAAAGGTTGGGATTCTTCAAAAAACTTTCTTAAAAAGGTGCCTTTTAGCACTGGTAATGCAAGTGCACGGCCGTGCATTATGGATTGCACGGCCGTGCATGGCTTGGCGCAAAAATCCATTTGAACTGGCCAGAAATTCACGGGCGCTCCAAAATGAAGACACAACCGCTCCAAATGTCTTGGGCAATTTTTGGTCGACATAAGGTTTTACACGATCGCTCCATTTTAAGTACACGACCGTGCAAGTGGAGTTTTGGCCTGGTTGCTCTTTTCCAAGCTGTCCCTTCTTGCTTTGATTCTTTAGACATATCCCAAGCTTCAATTGCTATAAAAATTGACCTTAAGATCTGTATAATTGCACAAAAATACCAACAAGCATAAAATATAATAAAAAGAATAAAAGAAGCTAAATTAAGACTAAATGTTAATAAATACTTAGCAAATGATGTAATAATAATGCTATAAAATAGTCATTTATCAAAACCCTAACTATATTACTCGTTAAACTATCCCTTTTTCTCCTCCCTTTGTCGTCCTTCATCCCCACTGCCCTAGCTCCCCGCCGCTGAAAATGCTTACCAAATTTGATCCGTCACAGGTCGTCGACGTTTACATTCGGGTTACCGGAGGTGAACTTGTTGCCGCCAGTTTCGGAAGAAGATGGGACCTGGCCGGAAGAAGGTGGGACATTTTCCATGGCCATAACGTCGCCAATAGCAAGATTCTGGAGAGACGTCGACGGCGAAGAAGATTCTCCAGATTTAGTGGCCGGCGAAGATGATTCTCCACATCTGGTGGCCCATCTTTGCCAGTTCGTAAGTGGCCTTAACTTGTTTCCCTGAAACAGAGAAAAGAGCATTGAAGCTATCTAGGGTAGAATAAAAAATACTAAAACATATTCAAATATAAAAGCTAAATAACCAGTAAGTAACTTAAGATTGTTTATCTTGCATAAATATAGAACTTCACAAAGAAAGGGGGGGGATACTACAAAGACTAGCATTTACACACCCAATGACCATGTTTAAATGTGCTTTACTGCTTTGAAACTCAGCATGTAGGTGACATGCTATGTCATGGCTGAACATGTAGCGTCAATGCTTAACAACCTTTCAACTTTCCTTTTCCTATGACTATAACAAGTACTCCCTCCGTCCCTAAATGAATGTCGAAACAGAGGGAGTAGTATTGCATTATGCATATTCTAGTTCAGCTCCAATAGGGTGATTAGGAATCTATGCACGTATAATATGTGAATAGTGTAGTGCATATTGCATTGTGTGTCAAAAATGTATGGTCTCACCAAAATAATTGTATACCAATGAGGCTGAGGATGTCAAATAAGCCTTTAAGCCACATGATTCAAAGAGTTTTTATAGTGCAAGATTAAATTGAATTCCTAATGTTACATCTCTCTCTCTCTCTCTCTCTCTCTCTCTCTCTATCTTGTGTGATAGGTAAAAATAGCATCATTATTAGTAATTTTCTCCAATACCTCTAAATCGATATTTTTATGGCTAATATTTATATCTACAATACCCGAAGAGTGAAGATATAACATTTTTTTTACTCATAATTGATTTTTTATTATTAACTTTGTGATATAGTTACTATGGGGCTACTATACCATTACAAAATAAAATATCATGTAATTTCTTTGCCCCTACTAACTACTAAGTCATGCTATTTATGTGTTACTCATGAAAATGCATGAAAGTAAAGAAGCCTTCCAAAAATAGAAAGTGTGATTAAAAAAACAAATACAAAAACTTCTTCCTCTATCTCAAAAGTATTATTTTTTTCATCCCAAAATAAGTGTCAATTTTTTTTAATTTTTCTCTAATTAATTAAAATTAAGAGCAAATTAAAATTTGGTTTGTACATTTATTTCAGGACGAAGAGTGCATTGTTTAGAAAACGAGCCCAATTTCTACTCCTTAAGCTTAAAAAAAATCGATTGGAGATAAATTCATGAAAAAGTGGTATTTCTTTAGGATTTTATTTAGCATTTAAAAGATGGTTATTTGTAAAGATATTTATGAGAAAATTACGTTCTAATGTCTCTAAATAACTTAATTTATGTATTAAAACAACAAGTTAGCATATTTACCTCCTAGTGTTAAGCCACAAAATAATTAATCATTTAATCGTCTACCCAAAATAAATACCCCTCTCAAATCACGCGCATAAAAAAACACACTCCTCCCCTTTCTCTCTTTACTTTCTCTCTCTACCCTCTCTCCGATCACTTCTTACTCCGGCAATCTCTATCCTCCGACAACCTCACTCCTCCCAAACTCCGGCGATCTCACTCCTCTCAAACTCCACCAATCGTCTCCTCTATTCCTCTCTCGCTCTCTCTCTACTTTTTTTTCTAAAATACTTCTCCCACTTCTGGTCACCCAAAACTCCAGAAACCCCTCTCTACCTCTGGCCATTTTTCCAGTGTAGCTTCTTTGTATCATGATTTTTTGTAAGGGAGGGGAGCGGATTGGGTTATCAGAGATTGTGGTTCTAGTTTCAGATCTAACGTTGAGATTTAATGTGACCACTAGAGCATTGACAGGAGATGGTAGAGGACATAAAGGTTGTTTTCTTTGTAACTTGAACTCAATTAAATATTTTCTAGGTGTTATGTTACTTTGGGAAACATAATATTTTTCTTAAAACATTGTGCGTAAATGTTGTTATTTTTCTACGATATCCATTTGACACAAAATGAATAATTATTTTACATTTAAGAATTATTTTTAAAATGTCAATTTTGAATAGAAAAAAATTGCATAAATACTTTTGTTATTCACATTAAAAAAAAACACAAATCACATTTAAACTTTTAATTTTGCTAATACTCCCTCCGTCCCACCTCACTTGACACCCTTGAGGTGGGCACAGAAACTAAGAAAAAAGAATAAAATAAAAAAAATGTGTGATAGAAAATGAAGAGAGAGAATGAGTGGGGTAAATAGTAGTGTTGGTTGAATAAATTGAGTGGTGAAAAATGAAGAGAGAGAATGAGTGGTGGGGTAGAGTGAATATAAAATTATAAAAAGTAGGCTATTTTGGGAAGTGTCAAGTGAGCTGGGACGGCCCAAAATAGAAATAAGTGTCAAGTGAGGTGGGACGGAGGGAGTATTTAGTATTGACCTATAAAAAAATTGGTTAAAATTTATTTTGAGATGAAGTGGATGTGTTTTTGTAACGAACCTAACCCTAGGCACTAATTTTAATATCATATTGTGTGCTTTTAATATTATTATTAATATTATGTGTCCATTTTTATATACTTGATTTCTTATGTTAGGATAAAATGAAAGGAAAATAAAATAAATCATCTTGGGAGAAGTATAATAATGGAAATGGATAAAATAAATAAAATGTGGGTAGTTATTCTTATTTGTGTAGGGAAAAGAATGTAAAGAGTTAAATTAACTTCATAAAATAATTATGGGTGGAGTGTATGTTGGGAAAGACTTTAATTTTTTTAAGGAAGTATGGGGGGGGGCATACTCCCTCCCTAATTTCCTCTCCTTTTAGTCAAAAGGCTACACCTTTTATATACTCCTTCCATACTCCATCCTCCCCATTATTTTCTCCTTCATTTTCTTCTTCTTCTTCCTTCTCTAAAAAAAAAAATCCATGGAAGCCTCAACCTTCTCAAAATCATAATAAATCCAATTCTTCTCCATTTGACGATCCGGGTGTACTTTCGTGTTCGTAGAGTTGAGAGGATCGCATCAAGCCAAGAAAATCTTTATTCCATTTCATAATTTCTAGGTGAGTTATTATGACCTTTCCCTTCATTAAAAGCTCATGAAATATTTAATGTTGTTCTTGTGATTTTAATGGTTGTTTGATGCTTGGGAACTCTTTTTGGAATTGAGGTTGATAAATGACATAGAAGGATGTTATTGTTCTTAGAAGTTGATTAAAGTAGATGAAAATGGGTTAAGTTAAATGAAGATGATTGAACTAGGATTTTGGTAAGGAAATGTATAGGAAATTTAGATGTATAGTATTGAAGTTTATGTGTTTGGGTTTGATTGATTTAGAGGGAAGTAGTAAATATTTGGGAAGCTTTTCTTGAGCATCCAAAATGAGAAAGAATTTAAAAGGGGAAAAGAAACTAGGTAAAAAGGGGGTTTAGGAATTTAGTATTGCTGGACAGAGCCTTGGGCGGTCGCCCATGGGGGCTTGAGCGGCCGCCCATGTGCTCAGAAAGATGAGTGCCTTAAAAACCTTCTTGGGCGGCCGCCCAAGTTGCCTTGTGCGGTCGCCCATCCCTGCAGAATAAAGTGTGTCCTTTGAAGCTTCTTGGGCGGTCGCCCAAGTGACATGGGCGGTCGCCCATGTCACCAGATTCCCTGAGTTAATTTTTCTTGCTGAAATTTACCAATAACCTCGTGGTATGATTCCCAACCACTATAAATTAGTAGAACCTAATCTAAACCGGATATGGATTAATCCCTTTTAGCTTAGATTAAAGTATGATACTTGGGCCACGTAACGACGTCTTATTTGATCAAAGTGGATTTGTGAGAGTAGTTTAAATATCGTCTGGAAAATGGTTATAGGCTTGATTAGTAACTTCACCAAAGTAGTTCATCTTGGAAATTAGATCTTGAACCTTTATTAAGTATATTCGAGGTTGAATAATGACTATGTAGGAATGGGTTATGATACATAGTGGCCTTACTTGTACCTATACTTGGTGATTGATTTGGATAGTGTAGAAGCTATATGTCTCACTATTGTGCTAAATTGGGAATGTGTATTTATCTGTTTTTCGTTATTATTCAAGTGTGGATATGATTATCATATGGTTGTATTGTTATCCCATTTGTGGAATTATTGATTATACTGTTACTCTACTTGAATACATATTCATTGATGGTGCTATGCTTAGTGTATTACATAAATGTTACACTATGATATTGATTGAACATGAGTATATTTTACCATGTTGCTATGTTGTTTATCCCCTTTGTGGATTATAGTTCAAGTATCTATTATGTGCTTGAACGTGTTTATATTTTATGTGATTGGGGGGTATAATGGAATTCAATCAATTATTGATTTGTTCTTTAAGTGATTGAAGGTCCATCATACCTGTGACCTCTCCCCCTCTGCGGCCACAGACTGGGGTATAGCATCTGTATTGAGCCAAAAGCCTTACAGAGTTGCTACTATCTTATTTGGTTCCCTGAAAAACGGGTCTTATAAGATGTGAATATGCCTAAGCAGTTCACAGAGATGAGTTATAATCATAACTGTCTCAGTTACATGATATTGGTTCTGGTGGATATGCATTCACAGATATAGTGGAGTATTGATACCCACAGTTATACGACTTATTGTTCAGACGGGAAAGGTAAATAAAGGTAACGGAATGTGTTTACTGTTTTACCAATATGTGAGATGTGCCTTGATTATGTGTTGCATCTTACTTGGCATATTGCTGCATTCATAATAGCTTGCTGAGATTTATTCTCACCCCTCTCCCTTTAAATGTTTTTAGATCCTGAGACAGGCGGACCGGCCAAGTGAGGACGGAAAGGAGTTGGTACGTGGTATTTTGGGATTTGTCGGGGTACGTATAGGTTGTTATAAGGAATGTATTTTGGTAAAATTCCTTTATGGAGTTTATGAGTATAAAACTTAGTTTATACGTTATAATTAAAGTCTTTGTAATTAAAACAGGTTGTTACTTTTAAAAGTTGTTCAACTCTTCCTCCCATGTAGAGAGGAATGAAGTTATTTTGAAATGGTTATGTTTAATATGTATAAGTTGCAAGGTATATCAAAGTTTAAAAAGTTTAGGTGGTTTGAGTTCTTTTGGGGACGCTCTAGCTCGGGACACGGATTAGGTCTCGGGTTGGGGTCCTCACAGTTTTCATGTGTTGATTTTTCTTGTTCATGTTGAAAAAAAGGTACAAATTTTATTGTTCATTTTGGGATGGAGAATACATGTTTTTTTTTTTTTTTGCTTTCTTATGCATTTTTAAAAATTGTTGTTGTTTGGTCGTCGGAGTTGGTGGTCGCCAGAGTTGATAGTGTTCTTAATAGTTTAGTTGACAACAAAGAACTTACTGATAAGTTATCAGTTGTTTGGTCACCGGAGTTGGCGGTCGCTGGAGTTGATCATGTTCTTAGTAGTTTAGTTGACAACTGAGAACTTACTGATAAGTTATCAGTAGTTGTGTCGCCGAAGTTGGTGGTCGCTGTTCTGTCGAAACCTAACGGTTTATTTTATATCCGCAAGCGCACGGGCTATTGTAATATAGCGGGTGCAAGTACGAGTCGATCCCACAGAGACAGGGTTTACTTAAGGGATATTTTTGTCTTTAGAAAATATAGAAAAGATTGGGGGTAGATAAAACTTGTTTTAGAATAATAGAGAGAGCATAAATAGAAAATACTTTTAATTGAAATCTTATAAAATGAAGCATTCTTGGGATTGGAAATCATATGCAAATTCTTATTCATCAGATTGCCATTGTCTTAAATAAAAGGTTTTCATAAAAAGCAAGGATGGTATGTTAGGCCTACGCTATTTCGGGCTAGGACAATAGCGTTTGTATTCTTCACTAATTATGTCCTAACTGTTTGAGAAATCCGTTTATGTTTGCCCCCGCCCTGTCACAAACGGGCATTCCGGCTTATCTCTAGCTGACCATAATTAGTAAGAATCCATTAAGGACGGAAGTCAACATACTTTCCATTAAAGGAACATCCCTAGGCCATTGAACTACTCTCGTGATCAATGAACCTAGTTTCTTTATATGGTTCCGTCAATCGAGATTCTCCGCTAGGTACTTCTCTCAATTGACTGAATCATACGAATTGGATATCGCCAATAAGTAAGGCATTTAGAGAATGATATAAAGAGATTGTTTTAGATGAAGAAAGAAGACAAGACTAAACATTTTTAGATGATGAATAAGCATGCTTTTGAGTTTCCAACCCCAAGAATATGGGGGATTACTCACAAGCCATTAAATGTATAAGCAATAATAAAAGTTGAGTAAGAAATACTTATGAAAGTAGAAGACAATCGCTGAGAATAAAGCTTCACTTTTATTTCCTTCAAAGTAACTCCAAGAACAATGACTTTGATCTTCAAATTCCTTTGGAAAATTGTTATCACAAGTGTTGTACTTTCTATCTATCTAATATCAGTAGTTTCTCTCTAATAATTCGTATGTAAGACTGATTACAAGGGTCCTATTTATAAATGGAAGGAGACTCTTCAATTGGGTGCCATCAAAAGGTGCCTTTACATCTGCAGTCACGACTTGCACAGCCGTGTCAAGGATTTTGCACGGCCGTGTCCTCTTTGGCGCCAGATTTGGATTTGAATTTGAAGACTTGCACGGCCGCTCCAGATATAGCTGCACGGCCGCTCCAAGGTTAGCACGGCCAGGTCCTTTCAGCGCTCGGCCACTCCATGGGCCAAGATGGCCGGTCATGGCCTAAGTTGCACGGCCGCTCCTAGTTTTGCTGCACGGCCGCTCCGACTGGTTTTCAGCTTGGAGTGCTTATTTTGCTTGGTGTTCCTTCATCTTTTTGGACCAAAATGTCCATGTATCCTTTGTATATATAAAAAGACCCTAAAACCTGTCTAAAAAGTATAAAACATACCAAAAACGTAAAATCTAATAAAATAACAAAAGTAAGTAAAAAAATACTAAAAACTAAATGAAAAGTGATGATTTAATTGTGTAAAAGTATATAAAAACTAGGATAATTGACTATATAATAGTCACTTATCAAACTCCCCCACACTTAAGCCTTTGCTTGTCCCCAAGCAAACTTAAAATGAAATACGGAGAGGGAGAAAAACACGATTGATCCCTCAGAAATAAAGTAGCAAGCCCTTAAATGCCTTGTAGATAATGCCTTTATCTATCTAATCATATTTTGAATACCTTTAAAAATTTATTTTAGGAAGAAATATTTTAGGGATATTTTAAAGAGATAAAATGCAAGACAATAACCTAGTATAGCATATATAGAATTTTGACCAAGTAAAGCATGCTAGAAGGAAGAATCTTCTTGGTAGAAAAGGCTATCACTTTTTAGAGTGATTTTTTTAGAAAAGATGAATTTTATTTCTTTAAGACGTACAAGAGAAGGTATAAATATTTATTCACAATTTAGAAGTTCCGAAGAATTTGGATTACATTCTTGAATCACAAGGGTGAAGAATGGATGATGGTAGTGGAAAAATCTTGTCAAAGTCAAACAAATTTATCTTATTTTTGTACGTGTTATATTTTTGCAAAAGACCTAAGTTATTCTTGATCCTTTCAAATAGGAGACATTGTGGTCGCGAGCCCCATGTTCCTAATACTTAGATCAAGAATACTTTTGGATATTATTTCCGTTTTGGCAAGGAAGCATCGTCGCAGCGAACGCCGTGCCCCGAGTTATTTAGGAGATAATAGGTTTCTTTTTGCTTTTTAAGGCTTGGTGACCATTGTCACTCTTTTATTAATAAGATAGAAGTGTTTTACTTTGACTCGATTTGAAAATGGAAGGATGGAATTATGAAAGGGTGTGATTCAAGGGATGCAAACAAAAAGGTGCTTCTAAAAAGGGAATAAATATCTAATAAAGATAAAAAATGTACAATCTTAAAGGAATATATTCAAAATTTGCATAAATAACCAAGCATAAAAGAATTCCTTCTAATCAAATGCAATTTCCTTGATGAGATTCTATATTGTGCTATATCAACTTATGAGGCTTTCAATTATTTCCTAAAAATATCCTTTATACTTTTCCTTTTTATAGATTTCTAAGTGTATAGAAAATATGAGAGGAAAGATAAATAGGCATTCATACTAGGGCAAATGGCAAGCATAATGATAATGATTTTTGATCATCACAGGGATTTTTTTTTTTTTTTTTTTTTTTTATATATACTATTATACATGCATACAAAAGAAAAAAAAATGCAACTAAGTTAAAAAAGAAAAAATTATACTAGAAAGCTATTAAATCTAATCTAAAAAAAACAAGTAAAAATTTAAAACTAGAAAGCGAAAAATAAAAGATAGATATACTCCCCCACACTTGAAATGAACATTGTCCTCAATGTTTCAAGGAACAAAGAGTAAAAAGATAAGCATGCGGTGGGAAACAAAATTATGAAAAATAGTAATATAATCCATCGGTTTACTATTCCGATGATGCTTGTTTAAGGTCATAAGCTCGACCCCTTTCTATCAGTGACAATGGACGGTGAGTGGTATTGTAATGGTCTTTTATCCTTAACAACTCGCCATTCCTTGCCCTTTGGCGTGATTGAGCTCTTAAGATTTATGCAAACGCGACATCCTGATGTGCTTTTTTTTCTTAGGTCCCCTACCCTTTGATTTTTCAATCTTATTATGCTTTTTAGGGTGCACATTTTTTTCACCATTATGATCTAAGGGCTTTTTAATTAAAATTTTTGAGTCCTTGGATTGCGAGTTTTCACTCTTTTTGTTATCATTCTTAGGACTGTCAACTTCATGGCACGATTTCTTGAGATTTAAGTCTTTAAATTCGACTTTCTTATTTCCAATGTTTAAAGAAAGAGTGCCATTCTTTACATCTATTATTGCACCAGCGGTGGCAAGAAAAGGTCTTCCTAGAATTATTGGAATTTGGTGATCTTCCTCCATATCAAGAACTACAAAGTCAACCGGGATGATCAATTTCCCAATTTGACAAGGGACGTCTTCCATAATACCCATCGGGTATTTAATGGAGCGATCCGCTAGTTGGAGAGAAATAGTGGTGGGTTTCATTTCCCCCACACCTAGTTTCTTACCTACCGAAAGCGGAATGAGGCTCACACTTGCCCCAAGATCTAACAAAGCATTATCAACATTATATTTACCTATTTTGCAAGGAATAGAGAAAGTGTCGGGATCTTTTAATTTAGGAGGAAGTTCTTTTTGTAAGATGGCACTTACTTCTTTCGTTAATGCAACAGTCTCATGCTCCTCAAGTTTTCTTTTATTTGCAAGAATATCCTTTAAGAACTTAGCATAAGATGGCATCTGTTGAAGGGCATCGGTAAAAGGTATGTTGATATAAATAGACTTTAAGACTTCTAAAAATTTTGCAAATTGTTTGTCAAGTTTGGCTCTTACCAACCTTTGGGGGTATGGTATTGGAGGGTCAAAATTTCTAGAAATCTTAGGGGATTCTGTCCCATTTTCAACATCTTCATTAGTCTCAACCATCGGTGGGGTCGGACTAACGTTCTCCTTATTTGGTTTGATATTTTCCTTAGGAAGGGGATCTACAATTTCTTTTCCACTCCTAGTTTCTACCGCACTAACATGCTCATCGGGCCTTTGCGGTTGACCGGGAAAACTCCCTTGTGGTCTATGCGAGGTGCTGGCTTGTTGAGCTTGTTGATTTTCAAGCATTCTATTGTGGGCGGCTAAATTATCAAACCTAGCATTCAACGACTTAATGGATTCCCTTAACTCATTATTGGTCTTCTCTTGTTCGTTTTTGCTTTCGATCATAAAATCCATAATAAGATCCAATTTAGATTTAGGGGGAGGGAAAACACTAGAATTGCCATTGAAATTCTTTTGTGTGAATCCCGATGGTTGTGTAGAAGGTTGTGGGTTTAAAATATTGTTATTCTTATAGGAAAAATTTGGGTGATTTCTCCACTCGGGATTGTATGTGTTTGAATACATACCACCCTTTTCCCCATAAGAATTAACAAAGTTTACTTGATCACTAGAAGTAGTGTCAAGCAATTCACAACATTCTGTACTATGTGAGTTTGACCCACATAGTTCACAAACAACATTAATGTTGGCCACGGGATTTACATTAAAGTTTTCAAACTTTTTAAGAAGCATATCAACTTTAGAAGATAAGGTAGTAATGACATCAATATTGTACTTACCTGGAATCCCCTGCGGTTGTTCCCTCTCATTGAACCATTGATAGTGATTCAGGGCTACGTTTTCTATCAAGTCGTATGCTTGATCCACCGTCTTATTCATTAGTGCACCTCCTGCGGCGGCATCAATTGTCTCCCTTGTTCTATATGTGAGACCATTGTAGAAAGTGTGCACAATTAACCACTTTTCAAGCCCGTGGTGAGGGCACGTCCTTAGGAGCTCTTTGAATCGCTCCCAAGCGTCATACAGTGATTCGCTTCCTGTTTGGCTAAAATTTGTAATCTTCGTCCGAATTTGAGCAGTCTTGATCGGAGGGAAGAAACGTCCAAGGAATGCTTCTTGAATTTGGTCCCAAGTTGTAAAAGAGTTTGGTGGGACTGAAATTAACCACTGTTTCGCCTTATCCTTAAGAGAGAAAGGAAAAAGGCGCATCCGAATTGCTTCCACCGTAACACCTTGAATACGTGTAGTATCACAATATTCAAGAAATGTTTGGATGTGTAGATGGGGATCTTCGAAGGCAGTGCCGCTGTATTGGTTATTCATAACCATGTGCAATAATTGCGGCTTTATTTCGAAGTTTGCCGCTCTGGCATTTGGCACAACAATAGGGGATCTAGTCCCTGGGGTACTTGGGTTAACAAAGTCCCGTAGGGTCCTAGCAGGTGTTTGCGGTTCTCCGTCCATGTGTTTTTGTAGAGTTTCTCTAAATCTTCTTAACCTTTCGTGAAAGCTTCTTTCGGGTTCCGGATCAAAGTTGTCAACAAATGTCCGAGACCGTTTCATAAACTACAAGAAAAATACTTGAAGAAAAATTAAACGTAACAGATTATAGGACAGGAAAGCAAAATAGTAAAAACAAAATAAAAACTAAAAATTTGTAGTAAAGACAAAAATAAAAAGTAAACCGTTATCCCCGGCAACGGCGCCAAAAACTTGTTCGGTCGAAACCTAACGGTTTATTTTATATCCGCAAGCGCACGGGCTATTGTAATATAGCGGGTGCAAGTACGAGTCGATCCCACAGAGACAGGGTTTATTTAAGGGATATTTTTGTCTTTAGAAAATATAGAAAAGATTGGGGGTAGATAAAACTTGTTTTAGAATAATAGAGAGAGCATAAATAGAAAATACTTTTAATTGAAATCTTATAAAATGAAGCATTCTTGGGATTGGAAATCATATGCAAATTCTTATTCATCAGATTGCCATTGTCTTAAATAAAAGGTTTTCATAAAAAGCAAGGATGGTATGTTAGGCCTACGCTATTTCGGGCTAGGACAATAGCGTTTGTATTCTTCACTAATTATGTCCTAACCGTTTGAGAAATCCGTTTATGTTTGCCCCGCCCGTCACAAACGGGCATTCCTAGCTTTTTATCTCTAGCCGACCATAAATTAGTAAGAATCCATTAAGGACGGAAGTCAACATACTTTCCATTAAAGGAACATCCCTAGGCCATTGAACTACTCTCGTGATCAATGAACCTAGTTTCTTTATATGGTTCCGTCAATCGAGATTCTCCGCTAGGTACTTCTCTCAATTGACTGAATCATACGAATTGGATATCGCCAATAAGTAAGGCATTTAGAGAATGATATAAAGAGATTGTTTTAGATGAAGAAAGAAGACAAGACTAAACATTTTTAGATGATGAATAAGCATGCTTTTGAGTTTCCAACCCCAAGAATATGGGGGATTACTCACAAGCCATTAAATGTATAAGCAATAATAAAAGTTGAGTAAGAAATACTTATGAAAGTAGAAGACAATCGCTGAGAATAAAGCTTCACTTTTATTTCCTTCAAAGTAACTCCAAGAACAATGACTTTGATCTTCAAATTCCTTTGGAAAATTGTTATCACAAGTGTTGTACTTTCTATCTATCTAATATCAGTAGTTTCTCTCTAATAATTCGTCTGTAAGACTGATTACAAGGGTCCTATTTATAAATGGAAGGAGACTCTTCAATTGGGTGCCATCAAAAGGTGCCTTTACATCTCAGATCACGACTTGCACGGCCGTGTCAAGGATTTTGCAGCCGTGTCCTCTTTGGCGCCATTTGGATTTGAATTTGAAGACTTGCACGGCCGCTCCAGATATAGTTTGCACTGGGCCGCTCCAAGGTTAGCACGGTCGAGTCCTTCGGCGCTCGGCCACTCCATGGGCCAAGATGGCCGGTCATGGCCTAAGTTGCACGGCCGCTCCTAGTTTTGCTGCACGGCCGCTCCGACTGGTTTTCAGCTTGGAGTGCTTATTTTGCTTGGTGTTCCTTCATCTTTTTGGACCAAAATGTCCATGTATCCTTTGTATATATAAAAAGACCCTAAAACCTGTCTAAAAAGTATAAAACATACCAAAAACGTAAAATCTAATAAAATAACAAAAGTAAGTAAAAAAATACTAAAAACTAAATGAAAAGTGATGATTTAATTGTGTAAAAGTATATAAAAACTAGGATAATTGACTATATAATAGTCACTTATCAGTCGCCGGATTTGATCATATTCTTAGTAGTTTAGTTAACGACTGAGAACCTACCGATAAGTTAAGTTCTCAGTTGTTGGTCGTCGAAGTTTGTGGTCGCCGTAATTGATCGTGTTCTAAGTAGTTTAGTTGACAACCAAGAACTTACTGATAAGTTAAGTTCTCAGTTGTTAGGTCGACGAAGTTGGTGGTCACTGGACTTGATCGTATTATTAGTAATTTAGTTGACAACTGAGAACTTAACTGACTTACTGATAAGTTAAGTTCTCAGCTGCTTGGTTGCCGGAGTTGATCGTGTTCTTAGTAGTTTAATTGACAACTGATAACTTACTGATAAGTTCTCAGTTGTTTGGTCGCTATAGTTGGTGATTGCCGGAGTTGATCGTGTTATTAGTGAAGACAACTAAGAACTTATTAATAAGTTAAGTTCTCAGTTGTTTGGTCACCGGAGAGGTCGATGGAGTTGGTGGTCGCCAAAGTTGATCGTGTAATTAGTAGTTTAGTTGACAACTGAGAACTTATTGAATTGTTCTCAGTTGTTTGGTCGCCGGAGTTGATCGTATTTTTAGTGGAGATAACTGAGAACTTACTGATAAGTTATGTTCTCAGTTGTTTGGTCGACGGAGTTGGTGGTCGCCGGAGTTAATTGTGTTCATAGTAGTTTAGTCAACAACTGAGAACTTACTGATAAGTTAAGTTCTCAGTTGTTTGGTCGCCTGAGAGGTTGCAGGAGTTGGTGGTTGCCGGTATCAGTAAGTTCTCAGTTGTTTGGTCGCCTGAGAGGTTGCAGGAGTTGGTGGTTGCCGGAGTTAGTGGTCGCCGGAATTGATCGTGTTCTTAGTAGTTTAGTTGACAACTGGGAAATTACTGATAAGTTAATTTCTCAGTTGTTTGGTCGCCGGAGAGGTCGTCGGCGTAAAAAAAATGGTCGCCGGAGATATTGGTTGGCGGAGTTGTTTACTGGAGAAAATGGTCAGGGATGACCTAAGGTGATGGTGGTTGGAGAGAAAATAAATTGATAAACAAAGTGGATTTAGAAAAATGATAAGAGGGTGAACTTAGTAAAATGAGAAGAATAGTATACTTATCAAGCTAGGGATTATATGGTTAGATGAAATATTTCTTGTATTATAAGGTAAAATTGATAAGTTTAAAGGATTATATGGTAAATCCCCCTATTTAAACCCAGACCAGTTTTTAATTGTGAAAAAATGAACTTAAAAATCCCTACTTAAGAGAAAGGAAAAATGACCCTAGGGCTCCCTCTCCCAGATTTTTTTCCTTTTAAAGAAAATTATTTTGTAAATTCTAAATAAAGAGTTCTCTCCAAATATAAATTCCTTAGACACCCTCACCTCCCTACTCTCTCTTCTCATATTTTTATCATTTCCTTCTCTCTCTAAAACAACACACACACTCACAGTTCTCTCTCTCTCTCGAACCGTCTTCGGCGACCGACGATGACCTCCTCCCACCTCTCTCTTCCATCTTTCTCACTTGCACCGCCGTATCTCTCAACTCCGGCGTCTTTTTCTACTTAGATCTGAGCCAGAGATCTGACAAAAATCCATGTTGTAGCTCCAATTCCGACGTCGTCTCCACATCCGATGCCCCTCACCATCGACGCACCTTCTTCTCCGGCGATGCAAAAAATCGCCTCATCTCTCTCCCATCCCATCATCTTCTCCGGCAAGGTCAGGCAAGCCTCAACTCCATCCCCGGCTAGATCTGCTCATTCCGGTACGGCTACCTTCGGCATCAGAAGACAATCTGCCATAGTTGCAGACCCGAGCTGAAGCTGAGATCGAGAGAAAGAAAAAATGTCGGGAATTAGGGCACCGTCCAACAACTCAGAAGAGCCTCCTTGTCATCCTTCCCTCAAGATCAATTCCAAGGTAATCAATCCCCCTTTTCTCTATCCTTGTTTGTATGTGTTGTATGTTCCTGATTTGAATTTTAATTCAAGATAACCCCTCTGATTGATCTTGAAGAAGTTTATATAGAATGTTTCAATCAAGTTTATTCAATTTACCAAATACATTATGTGATTTTGGATGTCAAATTGATGATTAGAGCTGTTTTATGCCAATTCAACCCCCCCCCCCCCAAGTTGAGCATAAAATAATCGTTTTATTGAATTGTTCAAATATGATCTGAAGCTGATTTTGATTAGAGTTAAACTGAGAAAGTAGTCTTATAATTAACTTATAAGAGTTGTAAATGTGTAAATTATGAGAGTAATTCGTTGTTATTATTGAAATTTTTTATTTTTTTGTTACTTATAAGACTTTTTAAAAAGTCTTATATGTTGCTTGTATAAAGACTTTTTTAAAAAGTCTTATATGTTACATACAAGATTTATTAATAAGTCTTATAAGTAAGTTATAAGACTTTTTTAACAAGTCTTATAAGTAAAAAGCCTTATTAAAAAAGTCTTATAAGTTACTACTTATAAGACTTTTTTACAACACAGTTTCCAATGTTCAAATAGGTCTTATAAGTAACTTATAAGACTTTTTTAATAAGTCTTATAAGTAAAATGACTTATTAAAAAAAGTCTAATAAGTTATTACTTGTAAGACTTTTTTACAACACAGTTCCCAATGTTCAAATAGGTTTTATAAGTAACTTATAAGACTTATTAAAAAGTCTTATAAGTTGCTTATAAGACTTTTTTAAAAACTCTTATATGTTACTTATAAGACATTTGAAAGTAGTCTTATAAGTCAATTATAAGAGTTATTCGTTGTTATTATGAGAGTAATTCGTTGTTATTATTGAAATTTTTGATTTTTTTGGTTGAAAAAATTGTCTTATAAGTTAATTATAAAAGACAAAGTAGTCTTATAATTAACTTATAAGAGCTGTAAATGTATAAATTATGAGAGTAATTCGTTGTTATTATTGAAATTTTTGATTTTTTTTTGTTGAAAAAATTGTCTTATATAAGTCAATTATAAGAAACAAAGTAGTCTTATAATTAACTTATAAGAGTTATAAATGTGTAAATTATGAGAGTAATTCGTTGTTGTTATTGATTTTTTTTATTTTTTTTTTATTGAAAATTTTGTCTTATAAATTAATTATAAGGGACAAAATAGTCTTATAATTAACTTATAATAGTTGTAAATGTGTAAATAATGAGAGTAATTGGTTGTTATTATTGAAATTTTTTATTTTTTTTTTTGTTGAAAAATTTGTTATAAGAGACAAAGTAGCCTTATAATGTGAAAAATATAAAAAAATTGGAGTTTTTGGAAAGGCTAAAGACTATTGTGATGATTTGAAAAATTTGTCTTATAAGTCAATTTTTAATCTATATTATTTGAGACTGAAGTGATCAAACTGAAACTATTCTGATTCTAATGACTGGTCCAAAATATGTGAATATCTAGTGACCAATATATAATTCCCAAACTTTCAGTGACTACAGTATAATTTTAAATTTTGAACTTGTGGTTCAGAGGCTGTAACGTTGATCGGTGCATGTGCAAGAAGGGCGGGGCCCTAGAGGAAGTGAATTCATCAAAATCCTTCTTTCAAAAATAAATACTTCGTTCAAAGAATAAAATCCTTAAATTCAAATAAATGTTTTTTATTATTATTATAATAATAACAAGCCAAAATCGTACAAAAAACGTGTTTAGAAAAAACGTGTAACAAAGTGCCGGTATAAAAAAGTGTCAGTGTTAGTGTAACAAAATGCAGTGTAAAAAAGTATTAGGGCTTGTTTGGTAACCCAATTAAGCTCTTAATTTGGAACACTTTAAGAGATTAAAAAGTTAAGCATGTTTGGTAAGGTAAATTACAATCACTTAATTAATTAAGATTGTCTTAAAAAAAGACTATTAATTTTAAGTTGAAAATGAGTAGCTTAAGCAATTAAGAGGGAGAAAGAAAGAGTTAAAAATGGAATGAGTTCAAATCCATCCATCAACTATTTTATTTATATATTAAATGATACTTTCTTTTGTTGAAATATTTAACTTTTCATATAAATTATATTTGATCTAGTATTAAAATGTAATTTTATTTATATTAAACTATTGATATTAATAATATTTTAATAGAGTAATATAATTAATTATTTTTTTCATTTTTTGTCAAAGTAGACAAATTTATCAAAATAATTAACAAGATAAATTTTATTATGGGTCAAAGAAAGTACTAATAAAAATATTTAAATATTACTCCCCCCGTTCCGCTAAGGTTGCAACATTTTGCCATTTTCGGCATTTCACTTAAGTTGCAACATTACCAAAAAAGAAAACTTTTTATTATTTTTATAATTCTCCACTCATTCTCGCTCTTCCTCACAATCACTCATTATTCTCCACTCATTCTCTCTCTTCCTCACAACCACTCATTATTCTCCACTCATTCTCTCTCTTCCTCACAACCACTCATTATTCCCCTTTCTTAATTTACGTGCTTCAACATGAATGTAACAACCTTAGCGGAACGGAGGGAGTATAAAATATAATCTAATTATAATAATAGTGATGTATATGTTGAAGACTTTATTAAATTATACACTCATTAAAATTATTCAAATAATTTTTTGAATGTTAAGTTCAAACTTTAAATAAATTCAGATATAAGTGATTTGTCATTACCAAACAAACTGAACTCTTAAAATTCAACAACTTAATAATTTCAGCTCTACATTTTCAGAGCTTAATTTTCAGCTTTACCAAACAGGCACTTAGTGCATGTATATTAAGTGCCAGTGTAAAAAGTGTTAACGTTAGTTTAACAAAGTGTCAGTGTAAAAAAGTGTCAGTGCATGTATATTAAGTGCCAGAGTAAAAAAGCATCAGTGTTAATGTAACAAAGTGCCAGTGTAAAAAAATGTTATTGCATGTATTATTAAGTGCTAGTGTAAAAATGATTTTCCCTTAAAGCTTAGAAAAAAATGCATTTTTTATAAGATCAACTCTAATAACAATAATAATAGTA
This sequence comes from Adenophora triphylla var. japonica, assembly GCA_022495995.1. NCBI lineage: Eukaryota > Viridiplantae > Streptophyta > Magnoliopsida > Asterales > Campanulaceae > Adenophora > Adenophora triphylla. Next base: position 61,294 of record JAFEMH010004926.1, on the reverse strand, counting down.
GAACAAGTTCTTAAATAGATAATTCTGGGCTTTTCTATAAACCTAATTTTGCCCATATTTCCAAAATTGGGGGCTCCCCACTACCCTAGCTCCCCACCGCCGAAAATGCCTTCCAAATTTGTCCGTCACAGGTCGTCGACGTTTACGTTTGGGTTACCGGAGGTGAAGTTGGTGCCGCCAGTTTCGGAAGAAGATACCTGGCCGGAAGAAGATGGGACATTTTCCATGGCCATAACGTCGTCAATAGCAAGATTCTGGAGAGACGTCGACGGCGAATATGATTCTCCAGATCTGGTGGCCGACGAAGATGATTCTCCACATCTGGCCCATCTTTGCCAGTTCGTAAGGGGCCTTAACTTGTTTCCCTGAAACAAAAAGAGCACTGAAGCTATCTAGGGTAGAATAAAAAATACTAAAACATATTCAAATAATAAAAGCTAAATAACCATAAGTAACTTAAGATTGTGTATCTTGCATAAATACAGAACTTCACAAAGAAAGGAGGGAATGCTTACGGCTACTTCTACTACAATCTATATGATAAATAAATAACACATATAGGCGGGAGTTTTATCTTTAAATGATATACCATAAACTGTGCTCAGTTAAAGTGGACTCAGCACATCTCTCTCTATCTTGTGTGATAGGTAAAAATAGCATCATTTGTTGAGGAAAAAAAAAAGGCTCCAGAAGACGATGAATATTTGAAGAAGCTTAAGCAAGATATTTGACGGACTCTTTATAAAGGAAGGAGGTAGTAGATAATAAGAAAAAGTTACCTGTACTTCCACTACTGTTGAATTCCTTAAGGAATCCAAAATCAGTTGGATGTCGTTTGTCAAACTCTGAACCTGAAAAATAAAATAAAATAAAATCATATTTTGAACCTATAATTTCAGTGACTGACCATATCAGTAAATTCTAAGATGAAATGCAGAAATAGATCTCAAATCAAAAGCTTTTCCAAAACAAAAACCGGTCAAGCTTGACCCAATAAGGATTTTCTATTGAACAATAAAATACAACATTGAGATAACTTATTTGAATAGCCCAGTAGTGTTTTGCGACTCATAAGAACACAGTGGATAAAAAGTATAATTGATTAGCCAGAAATCGTATATGCCCTCTCTACAGTCCCATCTATGTTAGATGCCAGCAAAGGAACGGAAATCTCCATGCAGAAAAATATTTTGCAATTCAAAAGAAAAGGCACAGAAAGGAATCACTGCTTCACATTAAACCACTTCTGTATTTCCTTCGATTTTCATCTCCATAAAAAGAAGGGCTAAACATTTTATAAACCCAATAGTTACATATTGAAAAATTTAACATTCACACAGAGTTGCAACGAACCCATTCATGAATAGTTAACTGCTTATTGACAGCTGAATGTAAAATCCATGTCAAGAAAGATGCAATAATAAGCTTTAACAACCTTATGAAGGGCAATTAAGGAATAATAGAGCACAATTGATTAGAGTAGAGAGTACTAATGATGGAAAGTTGGCAATTATGGATAAATGGCGGGTGCCAATCATTATGAGCTAAATCGATAGGCCAAATTACATTTATCCCCCCAAAGTATCCACCCAATCCCACTTTGCACCCCAGTTTGAAAAGTGGGTTTGCTTGGTACTTTAATTTTGAAAGCGTCACACTTTACTCCCTGACATGCACTTGAGCAGGGGTAGAGTGAAATGATTTAGAGAGCACTAGGGGGTAAAGGACGATTTCAAAATAAAAGTACCAAGCTAACCCACTTTTCAAACTGGGGTGCAAAGTGGGATTGGATGGATACTTTGGGGGGTTAAACATTATTTGGCCAAATCGGTACTATAGCTAACTGGATGATTATCTATTGCGATTTTGTACTCGAGTAAAAAGGCTTTCGTTTTATAAGAGCTCTCTTTTGTAGAAGCCAAATGCACAACACATTAGTACCTCAACCAGTGGAAAACCAAGTTAAAAAAGGTAAGCTAATTAAAAGCACCGAAATGTAACTTTAACATTGATGAAGAGCCTTATAGAGATACACAATTAACGATGTGTATTCGCCATACAAGGAAACATCCCTAACACTGTAAAATACAGAGACGCAGTATTGTCACAATCCAAAACTCTTTATAGCATTTCTATTTACTCCCTTTGTCTCGGAATGATGTTCCCACTTTTTCTGTTGTTTGTTCGAATGAACTTCGAGCAATAATTATAGGTTAAATAAATAATCCTAATGAAAACCTAACAATTGTTACTAATAGTATTTATAATGAAGTATCAATAACAAATTTTGAATTTTCGTTAAGGTACTTAAATTAACCTATAATTATTGATCAAAGTTCATTCAATCAAACAAACAACAAAAAAAGAGAGAACATCATTACAGGACAGAGAGGGTATTATATTCAGGTTTACACTTCTAATTCACATGTATGAGAAGTATCTAACTACAAGAATCCTCTTAACCTTTTACCAAATTCAGATGAACACTTAAGATCACAACTATTTTTTGCATCTGTCAAAATTATGAGAGCTCCACTAGTTCATTATTAAGATCAAACCTTAAAGGATATTACAAGTACAAATCATAATTCGACTGTCCTTCAAATGTATAAAACATTTCATCAGTATAGTCTGAGCTAACTTATTTTAATTCAAAAGTCTTCTCAAATTTTACCATTAGATTTTCAAATGTATAAAACCTTCAAAACATCGACACTTCATCCGCTTAATATTAAGTGGGGCCATCAGCATCTTATATACCAAGTATACTTGTACTGTTACATGAAGTTTCGGACCAACTGACCAACAACTCTCGTAAAAAACATGGCATTTTGCAAAACTCAACAATAAATATCAAACCTAAACATGACAGGTAGTGAGGATTAATGTGAAATGCCTATTACTTCATAATTCAATATAATAAAAGGCATATAACTTACCCGACGAAAGTTGGCTATTAAGCTGACAGGCACCCAAGCCTCGTCGTCCATGTTTGACCTTAAGTAGGCGTCCTTCTCCAAATTAGTCTCACTGAAATAAGTACGACATTAATGAGAATCAAGTTTAAATAATAAAATAAAATAAAATAAAATACTTAAAGAGGACAAGGACAAGCATAAGGGGAAATAAATCTCATAACCTGAAATAATACTCAATCTGATTGAGAATCAAAGTTCGCAGAGGAGGAGGGAAAAACATCGGTGCTGCGTGAGGCATGATGGGTGCACCCCTAAACGCTTCCGGAGGCAATGGGGGAGCATATAGATATGGTGATGGCATATCTGGAGATTGAAAAAACCATTAGCTTCACTTGTCAAAAAAAAAAAAAAAAAACATTAACTTTAATCGTTATACAAAGCAAATATTAATTGCATGAGAGCACTTACCATAACCCATAGGGTTCACAAACGGTCTCAAAGGTTGGGGTGCAATGAAAGGAGGTGCACCAGGGTGTGGCGGTCGAATAAATCCCCTTGGAGCATGGGGAGGAGGGGGAACCATCTGATGTGGCATATGAGCGTCTCTACCATTAGAACCTCGAGGACCATGCCAGTCCCGATCCTGATCATGTCTTCCTCCATAACCATTAGCATAAGGTCCATCCCCACGAGGACGACCACCAACAAAAGTACCCCTACGCCAAGAGTTTCGATGCGGAGAGTGATCACCCATTGGCCTAGGTGTCCAATTACTATTGGGCCTGTGATGCGGGCCCTCTCCTCTAACAGGGGCATCGAGCACTGGAGATACCGAATTCAGGTAGGGCATCTCATACATAGGAAAATGCGGAGGAAGTGGAGGTGGTGTGGGAGGTGGCGGTGGCCGTGTAAAACCAGCTGATCCACCTCTGCCTGTGCCACTACTACGTACTTTCGTCGAGTTTTGCCGAGTAAAGTGGCCATGGTTATTATTATTATTAGCATTAGCATTAGCATTAGGTTTAGCATACTTATGCTGCAGATTATGTGAAATTACAGGCCCCTATACACAAGAAAAAGAAAACATATAACAACAATTACTACTTAAAACATGAAATTCAAAAACATTGTAACAAGAAAGGCTATAATTTAAGGATTATTTATAATAAAGAGAATGAACCTGAGGAGGAGTTATTAATACATCAGGAACCGGTTTGCTAGATGACTCTGTTGATGACTTAGGCAAGCGAGCCGCCTCTGAAAGATCGGGCCAAGACTCCGCTCCCATCACCGGGCTAGTATCCGCAGCCACGTTCAAGGGTTTGTTCCAAACGGCTTTGATAAACAGACCACCTACATTGCCTCCATCTGAGCTCCCCACCTCCTGAGACTCATCAGTGGCCGCCAGGGTTTGACCCGGACACTGACTAGAATCCGCCGCCACGTTCAAGGGTTTGTTCCAAACAGCTTTCACTAACCCACCAAATACATTGCCTCCATCTGAGCTCACCAACTCCGGAGCCTCATCAGCCGCTGCCAGGGCTTGACCCGTACCCTGACTCAGACCTGAGCCCGTCAATGCCGGGGCGGAATCAGTAACAGTCGCTTCTCCGGTTGCAGACGAGGTGGCCGTTGAAACGGATTCAGGCTCGCCGCAAACTACCTTGGCCCACGGGGACGGTAGGGTCTGACGACTGGAGCGAGGAGAGTTGATGCCGCCGCCGCCGCCGTCGAGGGAACCGGTAGGAGAACACGATGATTGTTGATGAGTAACAGAAACCTCGGCCGTCATGGACACAGAAAATTACCGATCAAAAACAACAACAATAACTAGGGATTACAAGAAAGACTGAATTTTTCGTCGGCGACGGACGGAAAGAGTATAGAGCTAGGGTTTGATTAGGGTAATGAGGACACAGATCACGCCGTCGAACAGCAACCGGAACCCTCTTTGAAAAAATTGTGTATATATAGGTATATATTTCTCTCAATTGTAATTGTGTTTGTGTGTGAATATAACTCTGTGTGTGGGAGTGTTTTGAGGGAATTAGGAGTTTGTGTTGTGTTCGGGTGCCTTCTTCAGGTCCTATTCCGATTCCTTTTCCTTCCATACTTCCAACACAGTCAATATTAATTTTATATTAGTATCAATTTAATTAAACCTTTTTAGAGAAAATTTATAGTACAATAAATAAAAAAAAAAGTGATCTCCCGTGAAAACAAGGGATTCGTCTCATGCATGAGACGGGTCGACTCATGACCCATGGGGCATGACCCGCCACGTGACAGCCTTTTATAGGCCAATTTTTTTTCTCCAGGACCCATGGGTCCGACCCTGACACGTGGAGTATTACATTTACTTGTATAAACTATTACATTCATATACATAGGGAAAAACACTATTACTTTTCTGTATATATGTATTACTTTAATGTATACAAACTATTACTTTATATGCATAAAATTATTACATTTTGTTATAGTAACTATTACTTTTCACAAATCAAAAAAAAAACAAAATTTAAAAATTAAAAAAAAAAAAAATTTGGGCCTATGAGAGGCTGCCACGTGTCAGGGTCGAACCCATGGGTCCTGAAGCAAAAAAAAAATGGGCGGGTCAAGGGACATGAATCCGACCCGTCTCATGAATGAGACGAGTATTCTTGTTCTCATATAAGTCTTTGTTGGGCGGAGTCGTGGGTCGTGGATCCGGCAGGTGCCGGGTATTCTTATTCTCATATAAGTCTTTGTCAAATAAAAATTAATATAAGTTGAATTGTTCTCAATGTGATACGGAGAAATGACAAATTAGGGTTCGAGGTTGAGGAAATACGCATGTCAGTATGATGTACCAATTTGTAAATTTAGAGTCTAAAATTGGCCCGTTATTGTTGAAAGGAATTGTTAGAAAACATTGTATATGCTCTGTATATACGATTAACTGAGTTATTTGGACTATATTTTCAGAGTAGGTCCGCTGAGAAACGCGTTTCTCCATAACTATGGAAAAACGCGTTTTTAATAGCCAGAAGCTATACATTTGATAACCAGAAGAAAATTTCTGGATATCAGTCTCAAAGGGTTCTGGATATCCAGAAGCTTTGAAACGGATATCCAGAAGCCTTTGGGCGGATATCCAGAAAAAATAGATTTGAAGTCAAATCCAAGGCCAAGACCAGAAATTGCTTATTGAAGGTTTCTGAATATCCAGAAACCTTCACATGTATATCCAGAAACCATCAAATGAATATCCAAAAACATTTTGAAAGTTTCTGGATATTCATTTTGAAGGTTTCTGGATATCCAGAAACCTTCAAATGTATATCCAGAAACCATCAAATGAATATCCAGAAACATTTTGAAAGTTTCTGGATATCATTTTGAAGGTTTCTGGATATCACTTTCATAGCCTTCGGATATCCTTTCAAAGGGTTGATATCCGTAACCTTTGAGATCGATATCCGTAAGAACTAGACAAGGTCATGGCCAATACAAAAAGTTTCTGGATATCCTTTCAAAAGGTTCTGGATACCCTAACCCGTTTCTCCATAACTTATGGAGAAAGTTTCTCCCTAGATTTTACGATATTTTCAAGTTTATTCTTAATTTTCCGGCCTTAAATTGACAAAATATTAATTTGGACTTTTTAAACATAATATTTTCTTAAGTATAATTTTAAGTAAAATTATACTTTCAAAATATGAGCATTAATTTTATTTTATTTTTTCAATTTTTAGCTGGTTGAAGTGGAACAAATGGGTATCCAAAGATACAACGTTTGAGAGCCTATTTTTTTTTTTTTATTTATTCATATTGTAATTGCGATGTTTCTTAAAATTTCTCACAATAAAGTAAATGTCATTGTTGTAGGAGGATGGTTTATAGATTTTGTGTTTTCTCATTAATCCGAATTTTGTATATTAAATGTTTAACGCAAAATATTATCTGATGAGAACGTATCAATATTTAAATCGAAAATATTGTTGTTACTGTAATTGCATTTAGCTTTTACTAAATAAAACAAATTGTACCAAACGTGAACCACTTTTTTAATGTCGTTAGCATAAGATTATTATGATAGTACCTTGTCCCCAGTCTGAATAAAATGTGGGAAATTTAATTATAATTGATGAAAGGTTACTTATTATTAATTAATATTAATAATAATAATAATAATAATTATTATTATTATTATAATTAAATATATATGCCTTTTAACTTTATAATTTATTCAAATTTTGCTTTATTGTTTTAAATTGTGTTCTCAAACAAATATACTAACCACTCTCGTTCAAAAAAAAATAATTAAAATTACTTTCATCGAAATAAATTTGTACATTTTGATGTGCCATAACAAAATATTTTGCCCCATAAATGTTGACCCTGCCCAAGTCCAAATATGGACTATATGGGTCCATACGTCATGAGGATCTCGTCAAAGTTTGGTTCTCGTATGATTGGTCTAGTCATGCTTATAGTTATGGTTATGGTTGGATTCCCGCTTATGTGTTGATTCTCGCACGTCGTCAAGGCTTGGTTGTCGCGTGGCAGCAAGTGGGTTGTCGCGTGACAGGAAGTTGGTTGTCGCGTGACAGCAAGTGGGTTGTCGCGTGACAAGAAGTTGGTTGTCGCGTGACAGGAAGTTGGTTGTCACGTGACAGCAAGTGGGTTGTCGCGTGACAGGAAGTGGATTGTCGCGAGACAGCAAGTGGGTTGTCGCAGTATGCTGATGTCTCTAAGTAGGGAACATGCCACATGTCAAGTTTCTGGCCTAGGTCTTATCCAAATGAAATCTTTTGTTAGATTGTCCTATGTTGGATGTGTGACACGTGTAAAGTAAAGTTGATAATGATGATGCCACCCTTGGCCATATATATACTATCTCCCTCCATTTGAAAAGGTATGTCCCGAGTTTAAGCTTTCTCTCTCCTCTCTCTCTCTCTCTCTAGAAAGTGATATATTATGTCAATATATGTTATGAATCGGATTGATGATTCTCACACCGGAGGGTTTTGGGGGGAAAGGCCCCCCACCCCTAACGGTGTTTCGTCTTATAGGTCCCACATTAAATCGGACCTCGAGGAGCATTCATTCGGATCGTTCACCGTTGCTACCCCTGGTCAGTCCTGTGCAAGCATTTTGAAATGTAGCATCAGAAGCATTTTGAAATGTAGCATCAGATGGTTCCGTTGCCAGGACAGACATTTTCCGGTGAAGTTAGGCTGGATTAGAGGAGCCGAAGGTATCAAGCTAGACTACAGTGGGGGTAGCAGCAGATCGGAGCAGATCAGAGTCAGCCGGAGTCACTACAAGAAACTATGTTATTTACGGCGCCCATATACGGCGGTGGACACGCGTCCGCCGTTAATATTATATGTATACGGCGGTTTGAACATCCGCCGTATATAATAAATATATACGGCGGCTAAGTCCGCCGTAAATAGGCAATGTACGTACATTTGGCATGTACGTATACGAGGTCGAAGTTTTATACGGCGGTATGTATATAGCCGCCGTATATAGGTACTTATTCTCGGCGGTTTGTACGCGTCCGCCGTATATAGGTACTTATTCTCGGCGGTTTGTACGCGTCCGCCGTATATAGGTACTTATTCTCGGCGGTTTATACGCGTCCGCCGTAAATGGGACGACTCGTGCCATTTTGGACGAGTCGTCCCTATTTAGTTATTTACGGCGGATATAGTGACCGCCGTATAAAAGTCCCATGGACGACTCGTTTGGACGAGGAACACAGTGGGAGTCTGGCCGGGACGACTCGTCACGGAGCGGACGACTCGTCTCTTATTTACGGCGGTTACACATTCCGCCGTATAAAGATCACTCAAATACGCCATTTTATACGTATGTATTCCATTTATATACGGCGGTGGTATATCCGCCGTATATAGTATATACGGCGGTTCCCCCGCCGTATATAGTATATACGGCGATAATTTATACGGGGATCTATTTACGGCGGCTAGTCCGCCGTAAATACTATATACGGCGGGGCGCGTATTATTTACGGCGGATTTTAACCGCCGTAAATAAGCCTGTTTCTTGTAGTGAGTTAGCCGGAATGGAAAGTAAATTGTTTCCTTTTTTCTGGCAAGGGTAAAATCCGATCCAAATTAGGAGCATATTCAGATCGGGTAGTGATCTGGTAATGGCATCGGAAGAAAAATGACAGAGAAGAAGAGGAGGAAGGACAGATCTGGGATACGTTAGTCACCGGAGAAGGAGCCGTTCGCCGGAAAGTTAGAAGGAAAGGTAGATAGTGAAAGCAAAAAGTAAACAATTGTAAAGGCAGCTCATCTCATTTCTTGCGTCGTTCAGTCCATCGCGGTTGAAATCGCAAAGTTACAGAGCTCGCAATATAGAAAAGTAATATAGCAAAAGTAATTTCGCCAAGCAATGTCGCTAAGATTAAATCGCAAGGGAGTGAAAATAGCAAAATGAAATCGGAACTGTCGAGAAATGGTGAAATTGATGGGGCGAGAAGAAGGAGAACAAGAAGTCGCAAATTGAAATCAGAAATTATAAAGTCCAAGCCGCAAATTCATCTCGCCAAAAATCAAGTAGCAGAAATAGAAATGGAGGAAATTGAAATAAGCAAAGATTAGGAAAGAGAGGAAACTTACAGTATATCTCGCCGGGAGGGATGGAAGTCGACCGGTTGAAGCAGCTTTGAATGTCGCCAGATTGAGACAGCAGCCAGTTGATTGTCGCAGAGCAAAGGGCGAAATCGCTGAGCGGGTTTGAGATTGAGCGAGATGTTGAGGGAGATTTGGGGTTGGAGATAGGATGTAAAGCAGGTCGGGGTGAAGTTGCGAGGGGCGACTTCAACTCGGAGTAGATCAGAGAAAGAGCAAAGCATGGCAGTGGTTTTGATTGTCGCCGACAGTGGTAGCGGCCATGGATGTCGCCGGCGGGAATAGATGTACCTGGAAATTGCCAAGGTTTGATGTCGCCATAAGTGGATTGCCGACCTAGGTTGTCGCTGCTTCTGTTCTGAGAATAGGAAGGTCGCTGGGAGCAAGGTGATGTGGGTGTTGCAACATGGATGTCGCCGGCGGTAGCCTTGACCTTGTACGTCGCCGGTTCATGAATCTATGGAGAGGAGCGGGAAAGGTGAGGGCGCAAGGGTCATTCGGTTGTCGTCTGGCAGGAATCGATGTATCTTGAGGTCGCCGTGTGGGAAAGATCACCGACGGATGGTTGTCGGTGATGGGCTGCTGAGAATGGAAGATGAATGGAAAATGAGTAAAGATTAAAGGGAAAGTGAAAAGAAAACGTAAATGGGAAGAGAAGATGGTATATGGTAATGGGCTGAGGTTGAATGGCGTGAAATTGATTGGCTAGGGACCCACCATAGAGTGAGATTGATTAAGTTTAAGGCCAACAGTTTTTCCTCCGTTAAATTTGATGATCGTTAGATTTCTCCGTTAAAGCTTCAACAGAACTCATCCGAGATGTCGTTAACCTCCGTCAGGTCGTCTCTTCCCATCTTTTCTATTTATGTTAAATTATTTTAATATGAGCCCATTATGTGAGAATATGAATGCATGCTTAGAAATGTTGTTACATAACAAAGTTAAAAGTGTCGTGTACTACTATGTTAAATAGATTGACTTAACTTGCTTGCCTACTTATGTCACTAAAAAGAGGTAATGAGCGACTAAGGCTTTGTTGATCAGAAATAGGCATGAAAGAAAATGAAAATAGTTAATGGGTATCTGGTAAAGTCAAAAGTGTTCTCTGTTTAATATGCTTACGTGATAGAATGGATTGATTTTACGATAAATCCCTTGGACGAAAACTGAAAGTATGTTAAAGATGACTCGAATATGAAATTCTAATGAGATTGTATTGGGTTTTATTTAATTTTGGGGATATGAATTATTAAATTTTGAATAGAGTTATTTGAATTAGTAATCATCATTTAAGATAGGGGTTGTGGAAATAAATTCTTGTAGTAGGATATTGGTTAATTGAACCTATGAGTCAAAATGCGGATATGACCCTCGGTTTGCATTAAAATGACATGAAATATAAGTAGCTAAGAATGAATGAATATAGATTAGTATTATCTTGCAGTATGCTCCGTGCCAATATTTAAATTGTGCCTTCGCGTAATTGTTCAATTTTGAGAAATTGTCAAATTAGTAAAATAGTGCATTTCGATCGACATAAGTATAAAAGAATTATGACCCTAGAAAAATAATAGTCCGTGAAATAAAATATGTGAATTTTATGCTCGGTGTTTATGTGCAAAATTATGTCAGAATCATGATAAAATATGCTAATATCACAAGTGGAAATGGAAGTATCATGGTATATGGGTACGTTAACCTGCTATATATTTGAGATCTTGAAATGATGAATAGTGAAAAGTGACAGTCCTGATAATACGTTTGAAATGAATAAACTCAGTAAAATGCGAAAGATATTTGTGGTTCGTTATTTCTCTCATTTATATGAAAGTTGCGTAATATTTGCTCGTTCTGTCAAATATAAAGAAAGTGTTTACTTGATTTGCAAATGACTACCTCGTGTTTTATGTAGGTACTCTGTTGAGTATGGCAAAGTCGTCTAAGTTACTTTGCCGGATGATAAAGCTCGAGTTTCCGAAAGGAGGGCTCGCATCCCGAACTGCTTATATGATAAAGAGCATAATAAAGCATATGATGGGCTAGCATCCCGAACTGTGAATTATGGGCTCGCATCCCGAACTGCAAAGGGCTCGCACCCCGAACTGCTTCCGAAAGGAGGGCTCGCATCCCGGACTGCTTGTGTGATAAAGCCGTCCCAAAGTTGATGAAGCAGCCCCAAAGTTGATAAAGTCGCCCCAAAGTTGATAAAGCCGCCCCAAAGTTGATAAAGAAAGTTGCCGCTGAAGATGCGTCCTGGCTTGTAGGGCCAGGCGCCAGGAACATTGCGTCGTGGACGCCAGGAACATTGCGTCGTGGACGCCAGGAACATTGCGTTGTGGACGCCTAGAACACTGGGACCTGGCTTGGAGGGCCAGGCGCCTGGAACAAGTCCTGGCATAAGGTCAGGCACAGAAAGTCCCGGCTTTTTAACGGGCACAGAAAGTCCTGGCATAAGGTCAGGCACAGAAAGTCCCGACTTTTTAACGGGCACAGAAAGTCCTGGCATAAGGTCAGGCACATAAAGTCCCGGCTTTTTAATGGGCACAGAAAGTCCTGGCATAAGGTCAGGCACAGAAAGTCTCGACTTTTTAACGGGCTTAGAAAGTCCTGGCATAAGGTCAGGCACATAAAGTCCCGGCTTTTTCACGGGCACAGAAAGTCCTGGCATAAGGTCAGGCTCAGAAATGTCCTGGCTTTTTAACGGGCACAGAAAGTTCTGATTTTTAATAGGCATTGAAAAGACCTGGCTTAAAAGGTGCTAGGCAAAAAGTTGAACAACATTGGAACTAGACAGGTTGGCCAAGTGGTCTAAGGCGCAATAGTTGGTTTAAGGCGGTTTAGGTTTTTATTCGGCATGGTCGAGTGCGGCTTTTCAAGCAGCGCGGTTGTGATTATCGCGGTTTTGATTATCGCAGTTTTGATTATCGCGGTTTTGGTTATCGCGATTTTGATTATCGCGGTTTTGTGTAGCGCAGTTTTGATTAGTTCTGGCCAAGTGAGGTTTGGCCGCGAGGTTTCGGGCCAAGTGAGGTTTGTCGGCGAGTTCGGGCCAAGTGAGGTTTGGCCGCGAGGTTTCGGGCCAAGTGAGGTTTGGCCGCGAGGTTTGGGCCAAGTGAGGTTTGACCGCGAGTTTTAGGCCAAGTGAGGCCAAGTGAGGTTTGGCCGCGAGGTTTGGGCCAAGTGAGGTTTGGCCACGCGTTTTGGGCCAAGTGAAGTTTGGCCGCGAGGTTTAGGCCAAGTGAGGTTTGGCCGTGAGGTTTAGGCCAAGTGAGGTTTGGCCGCGAGTTTTAGGCCAAGTGAAGTTTGGCCGCGAGTTCGGGCCAAGTGAGGTTTGGCCGCGAGGTTTAGGCCAAGTGAGGTTTGGCCGCGAGTTTTAGGCCAAGTGAAGTTTGGCCGCGAGTTTTTGGCCAAGTGAGGTTTGGCCGCGAGTTTTAGGAAAGTGAGGTTTGGCCGCGAGGTTTAGGCCAAGTAAGGTTTTGACCTTGGCGTAAGTCGCCACGAAGCTAAGTAAAGCTGAAGGGCGAAAAGCATAGCTAAGAAGTAAGGCTGCCTAAAGGCAAGCCTCACTCTTTTGAAGGGAGTAGTATGTATATAGATATAAAGGTCGTAAAGTGAATCTTCGATAAGCTATCGAAGCAAAAAAGATAAACTATCAAAGCAAAATGCCGCAGGCGACATATAAAGTGAAAGTTCAAGGTAGAATAATGAACGCAAAAAATGAAAATTCAAAACAAGTTAAAGAAAGTAAAGTAATGCCATTCAAATTAAAGTTAAGATTAAGTCGCAAATCGCAACGATCGAAGTACGAAAAGCGAAGTTAAAAGACAGAAAAGTAAATTGTTGAAGTACAGACCCAAAATAAATGAAAGTTTTCAAAAGCACCAAATTGTCAAAATGAAAAATCACCTAGTTCAACCATCTCGCTAGGCGAAGATCTCGCCTTGAGCCGGAGGATCGCTGGAAAATGCAAGAGGGGAAGTCGCAAATGTCATATTTACCAGCCAAAAATTTACAGAAACGATCGAAAATTGGAAAGTCATGAGATGAAATGGAAAAGAGAAAATGCAAAAAGTCAAAGTGAAATGAGAAGTCAGTAATAAAAAGTGTTGGAGAGATCAAGGAGCAGACCTATGCTTTGTACCAGGAAAATTTACTCAATGTGATAAGCTATATTTTGTTATGTATGCTATTTTACTCCTCAACTCGATCATGAATAATCGAGCTAAGGAGTCGGGGGCTTTTGATGTGTCATAACAAAAATATTTTGCCCCATAAGTGTTGACCCGGCCCAAGTCCAAATATGGACTATATGGGCCCATATGTCATGAGGATCTCGTCAAAGTTTGGTTCTCGTATGATTGGTCTAGTCATGTTTATAGTTATGGTTATGGCTGGATTCCCGCATATGTGTTTGATTCTCGTATGTCGTCAAGGCTTGGTTGTCGCGTGACAGGAAGTTAGTTGTCGCGTGACAGGAAGTGGGTTGTCGCGTGACAGGAAGTGGATTGTCGCGTGACAGCAAGTGGGTTGTCGCGTGACAGGAAGTTGGTTGTCGCGTGACAGCAAGTGGGTTGTCGCGTGACAGGAAGTAGGTTGTCGCGTGACAGCAAGTGGGTTGTCACAGTATGCTGATGTCTCCAAGTAGGGAACATGCCACATGTCAAGTTTCTGGCCTAGGCCTTATTCAAATGAAATCTTTTGTTAGATTGCCCTATGTTGCATGCAAAGTAAAGTTGATAATGATGATGTCACCCTTGGCCATATATATACTCTCTCCATCCATTTGAAAAGGTATGTCCCATGTTTAAGCTTTCTCTCTCCCCTCTCTCTCTCTCTCTCTAGAAAGTGATATATTATGTCAATATATGTTATGAATCGGATTGATGATTCTCACGCCGGAGGGTTTTGGGGGGAAAGGCCCCCCACCCCTAACGGTGTTTTATCTTGTAGGTCTCACATTAAATCGGACCTGGAGGAGCATTTATTCAGATCGGACACCGTTGCTACCCCGGTCAGTCCTGTGCACGCATTTTGAAATGTAGCATCAGACGCATTTTGAAATGTAGCATCACATTTACAATTTATTTACAATTTTTTAAAAGAATCCTACTTTAGTAAATAAAACATACTTGGTATAAAAATGCACTGAAAACGTGCTTTGTTGAGGCATGTTTAAAATTGCAGTACCTATATACCCAGTTCCCCTTCTCAACCCAACATGTAATTTGTGCCCAAGCGATATTCCATGTTAAAATTATTTCAATTTCTCTCTTTGGATGTTAATATAATGAAATTTGACATGTGTGCATCACATGGACAATTATATCTTTTAACTCCAAAATTAGACAGGTTAAATTTCCTTTAATCTTATTTTGGTAAGATAAAAATTCATTTAACTTTAAAAAAACTCTCAAGCATTCACCACCATCAAATTGCTGATGTAATGTATGTCGCCGCCAAAGCATCCACACCTCCATCCACCACCATAAACTAAATCAAAGACCAATTTAGGTTATTAATATAATAACCAAATAAAAGCACATCCCACATCAAAATTTATTTTTTATCATAATTCTTTTATTTTTGAAAGAATAATTCATATTTTTAAAAGCTTGATTTGGATTTAAAATTTTTTTTTTCAATTTGAGTGTAGCCATGGTTGTTCTTTCAAGAAAAAAAAAACCTTGATATGTGTTCTTCAAAATCGTCAACGTGCAATTGTACACTTGTAATCAAGATTTGAAGCAATCTGCTATTTCACACGATTGAAGGAAAATAGAGGTTGTTCAAAATCGTCAATCAACAGTTTTCAAAAATCATTGATCTGCTATATATCATGTCTTTTAGAAATTGGACGGCTGCTTCAATGATTTCATTGCTTCTTGATCTTCGTCTTTTATTGGGGGAGAAAGAATTTGCATATAGCCTAAGGGCTTATGAAATGCTTCTGCCTTTACTTTAACCGCTCCATTGTTATCGACAACTTCCGTTCTTCGAGCTTTAATTTTACCCATCTGTCAAGCTTCTGATTGGCGGTGCTAGGTCCTTGGCCTCATTTTTTTTTGAAGCTCTTGCTTGAACTTTCTTGATGCACATGAGGGCGATGACAAGCTCCTAGGTTGTTGTTGACATGTGGTCAATCTTTTGATGCTGAGTGACCTTTTGTTGTTCCTTGGTGTTGCCGCTGTCGTTTACTTGGTCAAGGTGATGGTGGGGACATGATTTAGAAAGTGTATGGCTTGATGGAGGCCTTTGTGAGGTAAGAAAAGTGTATGGGGAGGATATTAGTTTGACTTTCTCACACCAATTAATTTAAATCTTAGTCATTTTGAGAGATTATTTGTTGAGCAATGCGAGTAATCATATAAAATAAAACAATTTCATTAAATATAATGCAGGTGTGCAAATAATGTCTTGAGTCTAGCTAAAAAAGAAAAGAAAGACTTTTATAAATAGAAAGTTAAACATTTTACTACAATGTCCAAGGAGGACTTGATTAAAAGTAAAGCACTAGAACCTACGAAGGTTGATTGAGAGACTATTTTATCTTTTTAATTTTGTTTAAGGATAGGTAACTCCTAGCTACTCTTTGTTGGATGAACTGCCAGGGCACTTGAGCTTACCTTCGTTGATCAGCCCTTGGACTTCTTTCTTCAAAGTCTGACACTTGTCGGTCGTGTGACCATGATGATTGTGGTATTCACATAACTTGGTCCTATCAAGGTTACCTGGGTTCCTTGGCTGATAATTCTCGAGAGGTTTGAGAAGACCTTGTCTTACCAAATCGTAAAAAATTTTGCTCATTGGCATTCTGAAATCATCAAAATGAAGTTTCTGACCTAGCACTTCTTGATTCGAGCTTTTACCATTATGAACATGGCTTGTTGTTTTTGGCCCATTGAGGCTCTCAAGCTTCCTATCTCCGATTGGCGCTTGGATTGCAGGTCTTAAGATTGTGCCGCCATTTGACGAAGGAGTAGCTTTAGTCTGGGGGATCTTGTTTGAGTATAGGACGTAGTAATCGAATTTTCTCGAGGGTTCCCTGAGTGTCCATACGCTGGTATCTCCGGCCTCATATCTTTCTTTCAACTTCTGCTGGGAGGAGGATTTTCCTTTCCTCTGGGGAGAGTCTTCACTTATCCAGTCCTGAAACTCATCTTCTAAACAATCCATACAGTCACAACGTCATAACAGATGTGTGACTTTGGCAAAGGAGTTGAGTTTGAGTTAGTTGGCCCTGCTTCCTGCTCCACGACATTCATGTTGGCATTGTTTGGGGAAAGATTGTTAGATGCATGTGGGCATTCAAGCGTCCCATCTTCTATCAACTTCTGGATCTCATGCTCAAATAGTTGCAATCATCGGTATCGTGTCCGTGGTACTGGTGGAAAGCGCAGTACTCAGTCTCGTCGTTCAGATAGATATTTGGGTTCTTAGGCTTCCAATTCTCCAGTGGATTTATCAACTTTTCTTTCACTAGTTCTTCCATCATCTTGCTCAAAGGCATCCCCACATTGTCATAATGAAGGGAGCAGTGTTTTTGGGAGGCACTGTTGTTCCTACGACTTAGATTTCCATTGTTCAGTTGGTTCCATTGTTATATATGTCTAAGGGAGGCTGTGGCATTTTTTCCTTTGTGAGGAATCGATGCTGAGTTGGGTGCAGTTGCTACTCGGTACTGATAGTACTGGGTTGTGTTTGAGGCTGGTGGTGTCTTCAGGCCTTTCTCAATCTTAGAACTGGCATTGGCCAAGCGAGTTTCGGGGCAAGTTATCCTATTAGATTCTCTCACTTCGGGCATTTGAATTTTGCACGGCAGAATTACTTCTTTGCCTGGTTCGACACCTTGGGTCAAGGGAGTACCGGTACTCATCATGAGATCAAGCTTTTCTCGCATTCGTTTCATTTTCTCCATCAATATTGCCACATGGGGGTCAATGGAAACTCTCGAGTTACTGGAACTTGCAACAAGACTTTTATCAGTAGAGGGAACCACAGTAGTAGGCCGGTGAAACTGACGGGTGAATTCACTAAGTCCGGCAGGCGGCAACGGAAAACTTGAGGCATCCTGATTTTCTTTTAGCAACTCACTATCGTATTCGGGTGGGTATAGGGGCTTCAGAACATAGCCACATGGCTCAAACTGATTATGTGAAGCTGGAGCATAAACTGGTAGGTACTGCTGAAACTGAGAAACAGGTGTGGCTGTAGCATTTAGCCGTTGTTGATGATGAATGAAGCCCGATTCGTTCTGAGGAGCTGAGGATGATGGAGCCCTGATGGCCTGAGATACTAGGAGGAACTGAAGGGCAGTAGTCCTTGGTGGTAGATCATATGTTGAAGGAGGAGGGAATTGGTTCTAGGATGGAGGAGTTGGAGTCACTATTTCTGGAGTTTCATCTTCGACCATGGCCAGAGAACCATTTGCTTCAACTTCTATCTGGAACCCATGGCGGCGGAGAGCATCGATGAGCGTGGCTTGTTGCTCTTCATGAACCTTGCAGGTGTTTTCCAAGGCGAGGGCTAACTCTTCCTCTCTAGTCATTGGATTACCCGTACCAACACTATTTTCTGTCATATCTGCCATTCTAAACTACTTAGTAGACGAAACTGATGATTCTGATGAACTGTCTGAGCCTGAGATTTCTACACTGAAAAGCCGCTGACCCGGTATTCTCATCCACTTCTCTCTTGCTGCGGGAAAGGGATAGGTAAGGTTTAGACTCGGGGGTAGGTGTTTAGGCTGAAGGATCAGGTAACATGCAGTTAAGAATCTTCAAGTTTACTTAAAATGGTGTCTTTTGATTAGCCCTATTTGGTTGGAAAAGGTTGCCCTTCTTTTTCGCAACTACTCTAGGTCCTGGAATTTTAACGCACGAGCGATGCGGATTATAGTCAATATCAACACCGTCAAAGTCAAGTCTTTAGCCTTAACGAAATTTCTGCAGAGCTTCGCTTGCGCGAGAGATGTTGACTTCGGCGTTGTCCAAGGAAAATAATAGGCATAGGTCGGACGTTAAAAGTCGAATAACACGGCGTCACCTTGAGCATTGTTGCATACTTCGTGCAAGTCAAAGTCAATGCCGGGGGTCAAGATTTTGCCAATTTTGCCTAACGAAATTTTAGCATGGCTTCGCTTGCTCGAGGAATCTTGACTCTAGCGTGGGCTTGGGTTTGACTTTTACATATTCCGTGCAAGTCAAAGTCAAAGTCAATGCCGGGGGTCAAGATTTTGCCAAGTTTGCCTAACGAAATTTTGGCATGGCTTCGCTTGCGCGAGGAATCTTGACTTTAGCATGGGCTCGGGTTTGACTTTTACGGGGGTATACGACAGGACTGTATGACACGATCTAGACAAAAACCAACCAAAAGTCACGGTTTAAAAGTGTGACACGGACTAGTGCAGTGGTCGACACGGTTAAGCCAAGGGGAGGTTGGGATGGTTCCGTGCGCGCCCGGGAGCATCGTAACACTTTCCGTGACTGCAACTGAACAACCATCCCAGGTTAAGGACGTCCGTGCAAAAGTGTACAGGAGTATGTAGTGCGCGTAGTGTGCGGTCACTAAAAATTCATTTTTTTTAGTTAAAATAGAGATTTTCAATACGTGTCTTAAAAGAATGTTTTAGGATGGGGAAAATGCATCACATAAGCACGTAATATTTTCTGGTCTTTGAAACCAGTCCAAATTCTGGACAAAATAGTCCCAAAATTGCCACAGTTTCCAGATTAATGCCAGAAGAAACTGTCCTGGTGGAACTGCGAATAAAACCGCACGGCTAGGCCCAGGACAGATCAGGCCGCATGGCTGGAACCAGCAATTTTTTAGGTTCCAAACTGTTGCAATTCCAAAATGTTTAGCCAGAGATTCTGGGCAACTTTCAGCTTCAGAATTTTACCTGTTATTGTTCAGAGTATATACAAGCCAAAAAAATAGCACAAGGAATGCATAAAAATGAAAAAAGATTCACACTTGCACAAAAAATTGGACCCGGGACGAAAGGCGAACCCTCGTAAATGTTCCAAATCTTCTTATGAGAGAAGAAGTTTGGAAAGCATTTACGTCACTCCCCAGCGGAGTCGCCAACTGTGAATTACCCTACGATCACGAAAATGTCGTACCACATTGGGTAGTTTGCGTATCATTACGAGGGCCGAGTCACCTCATTGGAAAACACCAAATTAATGAAAAACGGAGTCGCCACGCCATTTTGATAATCCTTAAAACTTTGAAAAAAAGGAAAAAAGATACTAGGTCCGGAGGTTAAGTTACTCATTGGGAAGAAAGTTTGGCGTTCACCCAATGAGCATTGCAAATGCAAGTCTTTCAAGGTCCAAAATTTGTGCTTGTGTGTGTGTGTGTGATTTAAGAAAGAGAAAGAATGTGCCAAGTCTTTATCCGAACATAAGAACCATTTTAAGAAGGTTTTGGTTCAATATGCCTTGGACTTTGATATTTTCAAAATTTTGATTCCCTACCCATTTTGAGCTTATGATCATCATTACACGACCTTTCGACCCTCCCATTAGATTAATCAACCAATCTAGGCATAGGAGCCTTGGTATATTTTAATCTAACTTTCATTGGGGATTTTAGTCAAATGTGATCAACGTGTCAACTTTAAGTCCAAGAATGAGGTATTAGAAAAAAAAAATGAATCTTTGGCCATCAATCCTACATCTTGAGACAATGGTGATTCATGGGGACATTTTGGTATATTTATCTCAAGTGATCATAGGAGATCTTGGGACCAAGAATCATTGATCTTTACAAAGGAACAAGATTTATGACATTTTGTAATGAGATTAGTGTAAAGATTGAGTCTTTATACCAATTTTCACTTTAGAAATGCTCAAGAACCATGAGTCTAGAGAAATGAGACATAAAAATTGGATCTTTATAATCATCCTATGTCTTTGACACCTTAATAGGCTTTAGACAATCCTAGGAGAAGATTCCAATCTTGGGGAGGGAAAATAATATTAATGTAAAGACTTGATTTTTAATGGGAAAATAAAAGGAGTATCACTAATCTAAGAGAGAAATACATAAAGATTGGATCTTTGTGACTTTTCATATGCCCTTAATACCTCAATAGATGGACAATCATAGGAAAAGCTAGATCTAGGGAAAGGGAGAGCATTTAACACATAAAGATTATATTTTTAGACATAAATGTAAAAGGGGTTCACATCCTCATTTGGTAGATCATCCCTAGAACAAGCCACTTATGGGATCTTGTTCATCCTAAGGAGAGAATCTCCATGAGTCATTTGTGTTTAGGGAAGGGGGAGTATGAATCTACATGATTAAAGATTGGAACTTTAAAGCATAAGGGAAGGTAATCAACAAGTAGCAAGAGAATGAGAGAATATAAGAGTGGATTAGAGGTGAGGGAAGGAGAGATTACCAATATTGGTGTTTCTCTATCTTCCAAGGGGAGGTTTTCTTATGCAATATCTATTAGGAATAGATTAGGATTGGATTAATTTAGGAGAGAGAGTGGTTTGCTATGTTTTAGGAGAGAGAATTCGGGTATGTATTTCTGCAGAGTGACTTTGCTATGAAAATTGTTGAATGAAAATGAGTAGAGGAGACCTCTGTTTATAGGCTTCTGCAAGGCTGCTAATGAAGCCGCACGGCATGACCCTGCGCTAAAAGAAGCCGTCCGGCCCAATCTTCTGTCGCGTCAGCCTGTTTCTGAAAACATGCAAGGTGGCAGAAATGGAAGCTTCTTTCCAGTGAGGTCCTTTTCAGATTTATTATTTCTAGCAGGTCCTTCCTTGCTCGGAAAGTATTGAAAAGTTCCCGAATTGATCCTAAACTTTATGAAAGTTTGGGAAATTACGAGGAAACTTAGATTGGAAGGCATGAGCCAGATTTGGGTACTTACAGAAGGTCATTTATTTTGTGATAAAACAAAAATTAAGTTTGGAAGAGAGAGAGAGTAATAGGTAAAAATTTAATATGAAATATATTTTTTTGTACATGAGTTTTTTTAAAATTTTCATTAAATTTGTTAAATAAATGGATTTAATAAATAAATTTTTTTGTTATATAGTGGATAATATAATTTATATTTTTGATGTAGTAAATAATTCATAAAATAATTTTGTATAATTTTTACTATGTATGAGAAGAGTGGGAAAATAAATCCAAAGAAAAATTAAAATAAGAATAAGAATGCCAAATTTTCGTTCTAACATTTGTTAAGATCTAAGGGGCAAAATGAGATAAGTTTAATATGAGGTATCACTTCAGCATAAATTTCACTCTGGGATGAATAGTGGGATTTGGTCGACAAACTCAAAAATATCCGGGAATCGGGAGATCCGTCGTGTAAAATAGAGAACCAGAAACTGCTAGAAACGAAATCATGGAATAACCGGGAATTGTGAAAAATGTTACTGGCGGTTCACAGTTCGAATACAAATTCACCATTTTTAGAATCGAGAACCGACGATTCTGGAACTGGGAGCAGAAACTGGGAACCGGGAATGTAACGACTAATTTTTTGTTATTATTTAGTGAATAAAATAACTAAATTTGTTAAAAAAAAACTAACCATATTCGTTAAGAAACTAACATTTTGTAAAATATATATTTTTTAAAAATGAATTTTGTTATAAATCTAATGAATTTTGAAATTCTATTAATTATTTAACCATTTTCAGTTACATTGAATTAAAAAAAATAAAAAAAATAATTAAGAATAATAATAGAACCTTCGAAACCGTAAAATTGAAATTGGGAATCAGCGATTGAAACCGTAAATCAGTGAATCAGGAATTGGAACTACAAGGGGTGGGGTAGAATGGGCGACCGCCCATGGCCCACGCCTACTAGGGGCACACATTTTATATCAAGTATAGTGTATAACACTTGTATTTTTTACTAATATGAAATATTAATGCAAAATAATTCAATAAGTAATGCGTTGATTTGATGATAAATGTGTTGATTTGATTGCAAGTGAGCAATAGCTAAATAACTAAATAGGGAATACTTTTGAGCTCGAATAATTGAGGCCCCAATTCTAAGTTATCTTTACAAGTCTTATAAATTTATTTATATTTATATTTTATCTCTAAATTATAAGATTAAATTTTAATTATTCGTGTTATTTTATATGTATAATATTTACTCAATCTGTCTTATAACATACTATATAATATACAGTAAATAGTAAAGTATGTGTTATAAGTATGAAAAGTAATATAGTAAATAAAAGTTGGGTAATAAATACTAATTAGATTGTTGTTGTGAGTGTGACAAGTAAGTATCATTGAATAAATAACTAATATCAAGTTTTCATTTTTTAAATTATAACATTTGTTATGATAAATCCAAAAGAGAAAGAAGTACTCCCTCCGTCTCAGTTGGTTCTTACTTTCTTTTTTAGTCTGTCACAGTTTAAGATTTTTAGTTACTTTATTACCTAAAATGAACAATGAAACCTACTTGTCATTCACACAACAAAAACTCCCTACCCACTTTCTCTCTCCTACTTTACTTTTCATACTCACAACATTTAATTTTTCTTAATTTTCGTGTCAAATCAAACTAAGAACATTATAACGAGACGAAGAGAGTAACATTTACCATGAGATGGGGAGTATATTTATAAGGTTCAAAATCTTAATAACTAATATATTTAATTTGAATAATAATTTTTTTTTATATATAACTAATAGATTCAAATCATATTTTTTTAATCTATTTATAGATTATTGATTATGGTTTATAATATTACATTTGTTGTTATCTACAATCCAATGCATTTATATTTATATTTATCTGTAAGTTTATTAATTACAAGTTTAAATTTTAGCTTTACATAACATCTCTCTCGATTTTCGTTTCACTGGATCAAATAAAATAAATAAATTTGTCATACATAATCTCTGTTTCATATTTATTGTTTTTATATGGTTATAATACTTATTTTTTAATTTCGTTTTGTGTAATCGATAAATATCTTTCAAATTTGAAGACATACAGTGATGAGCCCGGACCTTTTAGATCGGGCGCAAAGCTCGATCTGGTCCAAAAGCTCAGTATGACGTGGCATACTCTAGACCGTCAGGGTCAAGACCGCGATCCTCTCAGACCGTCCCAGACATGACCGCGGACAGCCAGACCGCCAGCAAGAGGAACAGGGCCGTCATGACTACAATATCCATGACCGCGCCATTTGTGACCGCATCAACCATATTGACCGCGGACTCATACCAGACTCCCGGTTAAAGCCAAAGCTTATAGAGCAAGTTTTCTAACGTGCTCTGACATAAAGAAGCCGGCTTATTTCCATTGCATTGAATGCGGCTCCGGCGCCTACTATGCCATTAATGCGTCGCGCCAACTCTCCTCTATACACGTCCCTGTCCACATCAGCGACATCTAGAGGTGGCCGGTTCGGTTAACCGGCGGTTTACGGTTATCGAACCGACGATTTAAACCTTGGGGGAGGATCAACCGAAATCGAACCGGTTAATCCTTTTACGATTTTTCGGTTTTTCGGTTAGACCGGTTTATCCGGTTAACCTTTTATTATTATTTTTTTTATTATTTTTTCTTCAAATTAGGTCTTTAAAAGAAATTTTTAACAGAATTAAAAACAGTTACGAAAAAAGTTAATTTTCTAACAGTTCTTGAATAAAAAACATAACTTTTTAACAGTTTCAGTTAAGTTCTATACTGTATATTAACATTTTATTTATTTTTTCAATTTTTTTGGATAAAGAAGACTATTTTAGATGTTGGTTAGTCCTGAATTTTTTTGTAAAAAGTTATATAAAAAAAGTTATGAATTTTGAAAGAAATAAAACTTAACTTATTTAAAAGAAACGAAAGTATATAAAAGAAAAAAGGGACGGTACCCTTAAATTTTATTAATTAAAATAAAATTACATAGAGGGGGACAACCAATCTTACCCTTTTATAAATAAGGGGGGATATTTAGGAGCCTTTACCTCAACCTAACTATTACAATTAAATAAAAATAAACCTAATTTAAAGTCTAAACTAATCTAGTTAAAATAAAAATTAATCTAAAACATCATTCATTCATCAATCATCACTACTTTCCGTGGAGTCCTAGACTTCGTATTTATATTTTGGATCCGATAATAAACGATCCTCTTCATAAGGCAAGTGTTGTTGTCTTTTTTCCGCTCTAACCCAATCGCCAAGTAAGAGTTGATGTTCCAAGTTTTCACTAGTTAGTTAGAAACGTCATTTATCCAAAACATTTCCTCCAATGCTATATGCCTATTCAACCGCCACCGTTGAAGCGGGAGAGACTAAGACTTCTTTTGAACTATTGAAAGTATAGGATAAATTTCTTTCCTTATTGACCACCATTGTAAAACATCAAATTCATTTGAATTTGGGTCTTGATTTAATTCAAAGTTGGTAGTGAAATATGTTTCTAACTCCACGAGAATGTTTGATGATGATGATGAAGAAGATGAACCTCGAGAAGGACCACGTTTTTTACTATACAAATTTGCAAAAAAACTATATGGATCCCCACTAGAAGAACTTCATTGAGAATTAGAGGAAGCATCTTCATGTTGTTGACTTTGAGAAATGTTTCCATATAAGACATTATACTCGTTAAAAAGGTTCACTGTTTTGGTCAAATTTCAACAAACGGATTTGATGAGAAGAAAAGTGACTAAAGTGATATGAATCTAGGTACAATGATTATCAAGTTGAATAGAAATGGACACAAATGGTTTGTTGACTAGGGAAAGCCCTTGAACAACTTGTTCGCCGGCATAAAACCCAGGGAGGATTTGGCTCCTACCTTGACCGAAAGTTTACTATATGTTCTTGGGGATTACAATGCTAAGAGCGTATGAAAAAGGGAGCTTAAGCTAGTGATGGACGTGTGTGAAAATACAGTGTGTGTTTCCCTTTTATACCTCAAATAAAACTAATTAACAAAGAAAAAGATGGTCCTCAAAACTCGGGATTAGGGCTGATCCTTGGAGATATACCCGCCTTTGTTTGTTGAGGAGGAGATAGTGATTCGTTGCTGAAGAAACGTGGTTGAAATGGTCTTTACTTCCTTTGGCACGTGCCCTATAAAATAGGAATAGCGTTAATGCGTCCCAACCTGCAGAAAACCAAGTTGTAAATGGAACAACTCAAGTTATTAGTACCAAGTTGTTATGTGCAAGTTGTAAACATGTTGAAAAAATGTAGGGCCCAACAATTGCCCCCAAACTTTTTGAATTTTAAAATGAGGAATAGAAAGAGACAAAAGAATTCAAAAAGTTTGCAAAAATAGAAAAGAATGATGGTTTTTTTAGAAAGATAAAAGGGATGCGACGGGACGGTTTTTAAGAGGTTTCCCAAGGCAAAAAGGTATGATCGTTTTTAGAGTCCCAACCACCTTCAATCTCCATAAATAAATAGACTCTCGCTTCAACTCTCCCTTTCACCAAATCAAAAACGTAGCTTTCACAGGGGTTTCTAGAAGAAGAATCAGGGAAGACGGTCGAAGGGGAAAATCAAGTAGAGATTTACGGTGAGTTCCTTGTTTTCTTTTCAATTCCAACTCTGATTTCTTGTTTTAAGTTGAAAGAATGGGTCGGAAGAAATTAGTCGTGACTGAGAGTGACGAGGGTTTACCCGAGGGTTTCATAACCCAAAATTTGTTGAAGGAACCTGATAATGAGAAATGTTTGATACCTAAGGCTAACTTAGAGGTTATTAAGAAGAATCATGCCATGCCCTACGAAACAGTCTTCTTTACCCACTCTCTGACTTAACTTCCGAATGTTATTCCTCTACTTGGGTATGTTTCCCGGAGTATCCCTTTGTTATAGGCTTAAGATTTCCTTTTCCCGACTTGATTACAAAGTTCTTTTCCTCCACAAAACTTAACTATGCCCAACTGATGCCTCAAGGGTGGAGATATTTGCAAACCCTAGTTAAATTAGGAGAGAGGGCTGATTTGATTGTTGGTTTAGAAGAGTTGGCGTATACTGTGGATTTAAGGAGTTTTGGTCCAGGAAGGTTTGGTTTTAGGGTAAAAAATGGTGAGCCTATTCTGATCTCCAATCATGACCCTGCGGATAGAGGGTGGAAGAATAAGTTTTTCTTCTCAAGGAGAGACACCTTGGGTCACGAGGAGGGTGTTTTTTCCAAATGGAGGTTTCAAGGTAGTGAAAAATAGTTTTTCCTATTTTACGAATACTTCTTAATACTCTGATAGCTAACTCCTAAAATTTCCTTTGTAGAAGTTCCTAAGTTGTCAGACTTATTTCCGGAGCAAGAAGGGACACAAGCGAACGTAAACCAGCTTCTTCAGTTGGGTGTATCTGATAGGTCCTTCAAGGCATTCCCTGTTGAGTTTTCTGTTGAGGAGGTTGGAGGTGAAGCAGAGGTTGAAGCAGAGGTTGAAGCCGAAGAAAATTTACCCCCAACTCTACCTGAGATGTCTACAGGTTAAAAAATCTTTGTTCTTTTTCGCGAGTATTTCGGTTATCTCAATTCCTTATTTTCTTGTTGAAGCTACACGATCCAAATCCAATGTGAGCGCTGCTGACCTGATGGCTGCTGCTAAGGCAAAGAAGGTTGCCAAGAAGGAAAGTAAACCCCCAACTCCAATGTCCATGGCCTCTAGCTCTGACTTGAATGTTTCCAAGAAAAAGGAGGAAGTGAAGAAAAGGAAGCTATCCGAAACTGAGGCTACAGATGGGAATGAGATTTGTGACATGGTGACAGCAAAGAAAAAGTTGAAGGATGCTATAGCCTATTTTGTTGACAAGGTAAAATGAGAAAACCTGAATCATGCTCAGGATTTTTGATGAATGCTAACATTTCTTTTACTTAGGTTGCGGATATCATGTGTCCTATCATGGACCAGCTTGATGCTGTGAAAATCAAGGCAGCCAGGTATAATTACGAAGCTGAGGAATACAAGAAGCAAGCCACCAAGAATGCTGAGGAGATCGAGAAGTTGAAGAAAAATCTTGAAGCTGAAACGAAGGAGTTGGAAGTTGTTAAGGCTGAGAAAGTGAAGGAACATGAAGCCCACGAGAAGGAATTTGATGCTGCAAAAAAAGACTTCACGTTTAATGCCACCAAAGTGGTGTTTGAAGACAAGATCGAACTTATGGAAGAGTACAAGAATGGGCTGGCTCCGGATTGGGATGTGGAAGCAGAGAAAAGGGCTTTGGAAGATTTTATTGGTGAGCCGGTAGATGCAGAGGAAGTGAATTCTGCGGCTTTGGAAGCTCTGGTTGAAGATACCGATAGGACCTTGAGTACCCTAGTGGTAGCTCAGAATGGTCAAGGGGAGAATGCAACACCGGCGGCAGCAGGCCATGAAGTTTGAAAAACATTTTAAAACTTTTGGGTATTTTGGATGAACAAAAACAATTTTTGCTTTATTTGTCGTACCTCTGTTGGTACGCACAACAATTGGGGGGAGTGTCCCCAAAAAACAAGGTTTTATTTTGTAATGGCTCATAAGAGCCGAAACAATTTATCTGGGGGTACTAGGTTGGTCTAGTACTCCAAGCTTTTTTTAGGGTTTTAGGGACTAGTTGGCTTACCCAACTTGTCTTTTAGTTGCAAAAGATCTTTTGAAAACACTTAACGGTTTTTTAGCAAAGTATTTTATGTCTTTAGGAAACACTTGTTTGTTCTTTAGATAACATGTAAATGTTATAAACCGAAGGTAACATGAAAATGTTACAACCAATAGTTCACAACTTGAATAAGTGTGAAAACGTGCGCCTAGGCAAAGGTGTCAAAACCTTATTTCGTAAGAAAAGATGAATATCTTTTAACCATAAGTACCTTTGATCAGAGGTAAATCGTTTGAGGAGATAGAACAAGTATCAGCCGTCCTGGCGTGTCAACAAGTTCTATCCCTCTCCAGCTGGAATTTCAACATGTATCAGTCGTACCGGCGTGTCAACATGTTGAAAGTCATCTCCTTAGATCTAAACATGTTGGAGCCGTACTGGCATGTTAACATGCTTAGACCTACTCCAACTTTGGATCCCAACAAGTATCAGCCGTACTGGCGTGTCAACATGTTGGGCCTACTTTGTTTGTTCAAATTGTACCTCGCAAAACAAATTCGGGTTAGGGTTGGGCGTTAGCATAGCTAACGCCCCTCCGACGCTCAAGTCAGTAAGGATTTTAATAAGAGTGAAAAATTGAAATGTGTAATTGAACTTGACATAAATTTAAACCATACCTGAGAAGTCTAGTTGTAACTAACTGGACTTACATGAAATAAAGTTTCAAGTGGATAGCGTTCCAACTTCTGGGGATTCTGTCTCCACTTGGGGTTGACAACCAATACGCACCTTTGCCGGCTTCAGCATCGATGAGATACGGGCCCTCCCACTTGGGAGCAAGTTTTCCTGCATTCAATTCTCTTGTATTTTGAAATACTTTTCTCAAAACTAAATCACCAACCTGGAACCTTATAACTCTGACATTTCTGTTGTAAGATCTCGCAATTCGTTGTTGATAAGCTGACATCCTTATCTTGGCTAGATCCCTGATCTCATCAATTGTATCTAGGTCTTGTGTTAGCAAGAGATTATTTTCATCTGGAGTCAATAAGCCATACCTTGCTGTTGGGATTGTCACCTCGATTGGTATTACCGCTTCTGCTCCATACACCAAAGAATATGGAGTTCTACCTGTGGCTCCTTTCGAAGTGGTCCTATCTGCCCAAAGTACAAGTGGTAATTCTTCAACCCACTTCCCCTTCTTTTGATCCAGACGCTTCTTCAAGTTGTTGATGATCAACTTGTTGCTTGATTCAGCTTGGCCATTGGCTTGAGGGTGGACAGGTGTTGACATGATTAACTTGATGCCCCAGCGGGTACAAAAATCCCTGGTCTTCTTACTTATGAATTGTGACCCGTTGTCACATATGATCTCTGATGGCACCCCGAACCTGCTAATTATGTTTTTCTTTAGAAATGAGATTACCTCTTTGTCCCTTACCTGTACGTAAGCTTCTGCCTCAATCCATTTTGAGAAATAATCGGTTAGAGCCAACATGAACACCTTGCCCCCAGGAGCCTTAGGCAACTTGCCCACAATATCCATGCCCCACTGCATGAAAGGCCAAGATGAGACTATAGGATGCAGAGGCTCAGCAGGTTGATGCAAGATGTTGCTGTGTCTTTGGCAGGCATCACATTTCTATACATAGCTCATGGCATCTTGACGCATGGTTGGCCAATAATATCCCGTCTTGAGGGCCTTTGATGCTAATGCCTTTCCCCCAGAATGATTCCCACATAATCCTTCATGGATTTCTTTAAGCACCAGTTCAACTTGCTCGTTATCGACACATCTCAAGTAGTGTCCTGCAAAAGACTTCTTAAACATCACATTATCTATCAAAACGAAAGTTGAAGTATGAATCTTAAAAGATCTAACATTCTTAACATCGGGTGGAATAATTCCAAGTTGAAGGAACTCAATTACAGGTTGGGTCCAAGAAGGCTTAGCATCTTGTGCCCCAGTAGGTGGAGTAACCACTTGAGTTTCCTCAACTTGGTCTATTGCCGGGTACTTAACATGAATAATGGGGATATTAGTATGCAACATTGATTTGCAAGTTGAGCCCAAGTTGGCCAAGGCGTCTGCTTTTGTGTTCTCTTCTCTAGGGACCCGTTCCAAAGAGAATGATAGAAATTTCGAAGCTAAAGCTTTAACATGTTGGAGGTACAGAGTCATCTTGGAATGCTTTGCCATATAACTGCCATTAAAATGGTTAGCTAGCAATTGAGAGTCAACAAATACATTTAAATGCGTAATATTTAAACTTAAAGCTGTTGTTAAACCCATGATGAGAGCTTCATACTCAGCTTCATTATTTGTTGCATCGAATTCACAAGATACAGCTTGAGGTATGATATCACCTTGAGGGGACTTCAAGACTATTCCCAAACCAGTCCCTTTGGAATTTGAAGCTCCATCTGTAAACAATGTCCAAAATCTAGGAACAGCTTTACCTTCAAGTTGTTGCACTTCCAGTTCTACCTCAGGCTGCAAACTTGGACTGAAGTCAGCTACGAAATCGGCTAGGGCCTGCGATTTGATGGCTGTTCTTGGCTCGTACGAAATGTCATACGTGCTCAACTTGACTGACCACTTGGCCAACCTGCCCGACATCTCTGGAGTTCTCAACACATTTCTCATAGGATAATTAGTTCTAACAGTTATGGAATGTGTTTCAAAATAATGACGTAGTTTGGTAGCAGCGATAGTTAAGGCTAATATCAATTTTTCAAGATGAGAGTACCTTGTTTCAGCATCCAATAAAGACTTACTTACATAGTAAACAGGATGCTGTTCACCTTGGATATCCTTCACCAATACTGCACTAACAGCATTTTCAGATACTGCTAAGTATAAATAAAGATGCTCACCATGTTCGGGTTTAGCAAGCAGGGGTGACGTCATCAAGTATTCTTTAAGTTGTTTGAAGGCTACCTCATGTTGGTCAGTCCATTGAAAGAGTTTGTTTTTTCTTAATACTTCGTAGAATAACCTGCACTTATCAGATGATTTGGATATAAATCTATTCAAAGCAGCTACTCTACCTGTTAACCTTTGTACGTCCTTGATGTTCTTAGGGGATTCCAAGTTGAGAATGGCTTTGATTTGTTCGGGACTTGCTTCGATTCCCCTCTTGGTCACCATATATCCCAAGAATTTACCTGCTCTAACACCAAAGTTGCACTTCGCCGGATTGAGCTTCATGTTGAAGGCTTTCAAGATGTTGAATGCCTCAGCAAGGTGCTCCGCATGATCTTCAATGCGCTTGGATTTGACCACCATATCGTCTATGTAGACCTCCATTGTCTTGCCAAGTTGGTTTTTGAACATTTTGTTCACTAACCTCTGATAGGTTGCCCCTGCATTTTTAAGACCAAATGGCATAGAAATATAACAATATATACCTTCTGGAGTCATGAAAGCTGTATCTTCTTGGTCTGAAGGCTCCATTTGAATTTGTTGGTACCCGCAAGATGCATCCATGAATGTCAAGATGTCGTGGCCAGCTGTCTCATCAACTAGAGAATCAATATGAGGGAGAGGGAATGGATCCTTTGGACAGGCCTTATTCAAGTCGGTGAAGTCCACGCACACTCGCCACTTGCTATTCTTCTTCTCTACCACTACAACGTTAGCCAACCACCTTGGGTATTGAACTTCCCTGATCATCTTGGACTTCAGGAGCCTTTCAACTTCATCCTTTATGATCTGGTTCCGCTCTTGGGCGAACTTCCTTCTTTTCTGGTGGACAGGACGGATGGTTGGATCAATGTTCAACTTGTGAGTAATGATGTCCTTGCTTATCCCTGTCATATCTTCATGCTTCCATGCAAAATAGCATTTTTGACTTTTCAGGAACTCAATCAGCTCTTCTTCAATTTCGGAGGGTAGGTCTACCCCAACTTGCACTTGGGCCTCAGGATTCGATGCATCAACCGGAACGCTTTTTGTATCACGCTTTACTGCTTCAAGAACGTCCTGGGCCTTCTTCTTTAATTGCTATGCTTTCCGAGGGGCTGAACTTGCTTTCATGTTGACCTTGTAACATTCTTTAGAAACTTGCTGATTTCCCTTCAACTTGGCAACACCCCAAGGCGTTGGAAACTTGACGCATTGATGGTAAGTTGATGGCACAGCCTTCACGTTGTGGATCCAAGGTCTTCCCAATATGACATTGTACGAGGAAGAGCACTCAATCACGCAAAACCTCTCCATGGAATTCATACCCTCTAGGTAGATGGGCAACTTGATCTCCCCGACTGTCTGCTTCACCTCACCACTGAACCCTACCAGTACGGATGAATTCTTCACAACTTCGGACAAAGGAATGCCCATATCTTCAAGAGCATGAGTAAAGATGATGTTAACCGAGCTGCCACCATCGATCAGAATCCGCTTGACCAAACAATTAGCAGTCTGCACCTGAACAACCAGACCATCATGATGAGGGTCCAACGTGTTGTCCTTATCTTCATCTTAAAAGGAAATAACGTGGCCATCCGTGAAGTCATGACGCCTTGAAGGCAACTCTGATTGATCTTCCTTAGAACTTTTAGCATGACGCTTGGCTGCAGAATAGGTTGTGCCGCAGATGTGGGACCCACCTGAAATAATATTCACTACCTTGGTGGTTGGAGGAGGTGCAACTTTCTCGGGCCTAGATTGCTCTCCTGAATCAGGCTCTTTGGATTCACTTCTGATCCTCTTCTTGCCCAACAAATCCTTGAGAAGACCCTTGGACAATAAATGAGCAATCTCCTTCCTCAAGGCGAAACAGTTCTCGATGGTGTGCCCAAAATCTTCATAAAATGCGCACCACTTGGACTTGTCCTTCCAAGTTGTTGACTGGTCATTCTTCTTGGGCCATCTTGCTTTATCTCCAAGATTTCCCATGGCGCACAAGATTCCTGCAATGTCCACAGAAAAGCAGTATTCAGAAATTTTTGGATAATCATTATCATCCCCTTCTTGATCATCATCTACAACATGAATTCTAGAGGGTTCAGTTTTAACAGGGGGTTTGCCCCTGTTGGACTTATGGTGATGGGAATCCGATCTTCTGTCAGAAGGCTCAAATAGAGGAGTGGGAGTCCTCCCAGTTGACTTCCCCATTGCCAAGCTATCATCCTCCAGTCTGATGAAAGGCAAGGCCCTGGTTCTGATCTCCTCAAGTTGTTTTGCCGTCTTCATCACCAACTCATTGTAGAACAATGAGCTCTTCTTCAAGCCTATACGGAATGCTTCCGTTGCTGTGGACACGTCCAAGTTGGGTATAGTCACTGCTTCCTTATTGAACCTGTGCAAGTACTCTTTAAGATTTTCGTTAGGCTGTTGCACAATTCTATAAAGATCACTAGTCAACTTGTCGAATGCCCTGTTGCATGAAAATTGATTAATGAACATATTGACAAGTTGAGCATAAGAAGAAATAGAATTTAGAGGAAGCCCTGTTAGCCATTTTAAGGCTGGTCCTGACAAGGTTGAGCCAAAACCCCTGCAAAAACATGCTTCTTTAAACATAGGGGGGATACTTATGATATCCATTGATTCCTGATACAACAATACATGCTCAGCTGGATCGGTACTCCCATCATATTTCTTCATATGGGGGACCGAGAATTTCTTCGGGATCTCCACACTGGCTATTGCTGGCACGAAACGAGACTCGTTGTAGCAAGTTGGAGAGACTTGGTGATACGGCAAGTTGACTCCAGGCATGCTTCGAAGCAACTCTTTAATGGTTTGCATTTCTTTAACAAGTTGACTCTCTGCGAAAAGAGGAGCAGTATTAGACTGAGGTGTGAAAGTATCGAAAGTATTAAAGAAACTCCCTGTTTGCCCCATTGAGGGTGTAGCATAAGTGTAGCAAGATGACAGCGCAGGTTGGCTGGTTGGTAGGCTGAATCTTTGTTGTTCGATCGGAATGGTCGTCACGATCGTGCTCTCCGTTGGTAAGGTGCCGAACATAGGGATATCTCCGAAATGGCTTGGTCCTGTACCTGTACCAAACAAAGATCTAGGCAGTAAAGGTGAAAATGGGGTGGATACTTGAGTTTCAACTTGCTTCCCTTTGCGCAGGCTGTCAATGGCGTTGAATATCATGGTGTTCGTATGCTCCTGGCCGTCCAACCGATCACTCATTTTCCTCAACATATCGGTCATGTTGGACAATATCTCCAAGTTGACAGCTTCTGCACTCTGAGGTGGATTACCTTGGGTGCTGGAAACAGGAAGCGGCCGACTCTGACTGCTGGACGATGGATTAACCATTTCTACGCAAATAATCAAAGTTTCCCACAGACGGCGCCAAATTGTTTTGGTCAAATTTCAACAAACGGATTTGATGAGAAGAAAAGTGACTAAAGTGATATGAATCTAGGTACAATGATTATCAAGTTGAATAGAAATGGACACAAATGGTTTGTTGACTAGGGAAAGCCCTTGAACAACTTGTTCGCCGGCATAAAACCCCGGGAGGATTTGGCTCCTACCTTGACCTAAAGTTTACTATATGTTCTTGGGGATTACAATGCTAAGAGCGTATGAAAAAGGGAGCTTAAGCTAGTGATGGACGTGTGTGAAAATACAGTGTGTGTTTCCCTTTTATACCTCAAATAAAACTAATTAACAAAGAAAAAGATGGTCCTCAAAACTCGGGATTAGGGCTGATCCTTGGAGATATACCCGCCTTTGTTTTTTGAGGAGGAGATAGTGATTCGTTACTGAAGAAACGTGGTTGAAATGGTCTTTACTTCCTTTGGCACGTGCCCTATAAAATAGGAATAGCGTTAATGCGTCCCAACCTGCAGAAAACCAAGTTGTAAATGGAACAACTCAAGTTATTAGTACCAAGTTGTTATGTGCAAGTTGTAAACATGTTGAAAAAATGTAGGGCCCAACATTCACCAAATCATTTTTTGTATTTTGAACAATGATTGATGGAAGTTCATTATCACCGTCACCATCGGGATATAACTTCAAATAATAATAAGCTACAATAAACTCTAAATCATCTAATTTAACTCGGGGATCTAATAACTATGCAACCAAAAAGAGAGACAGAATAGTGTCAATATATTTAAGCCACTTTTCTCTCATGGAAACAATGCATTCTTTTAAAACAGAGCATTGTCTTAAATTGTCAAAACTAGTAACAATTGCAACACAATGCTCAAGCACCAAAATGGAAGTTGGATAATAAACTCCCGAAAAAGACAAAGTAGCGGTATTGAAAATCTTTAACAATTCACATAAATTAGTGCATGCATTCCATTGATAAGCAAGTAGAGGTTCATTATAGCCAATTGACATAAAAAAATTGCATAAGGAGATCTTTATAAGCAAAATCATCGGTTAATATTTTGTAGGTGAAATTTCACCTAGTTGGAACATCGTAAGTAAAATATTTGTTTGCCACACCTTTACTTCTTAAAAATTTGATCCATTTTTTGTATTAATTTTTTTTTAGAAATAAATTGAATACATTGTCTAATTGGCTTAACATAAACCTCTAATGCTTCCAAACCATCTCTAACACATAAGTTAATAATATGACATAAACAACTATTATGAAAAAACTTACCACCAAGTGAGGGTTGACAAACGGTAATTAATTCGGGTAAACTAGCCGTATTAGCACTTGCGTTGTCTAATGAACTAGTAAATATTTTATTCAAAATACCATACTCAATAAAAATCTCAAGCAATTTTGCACAAATATTTTTCGTGGAATGCGGTGGCTTAAAATCTTTATAAGCAATTAATCTTTTTTGGATAGTCCATGAATTATCTATCTAATGGCAAGTAACGCTCAAATAAGTATTTCTTTGCCAATGATCACTCCAACCATCGGCACAACTTGAAACATTGTTTTCTAAATTTGATAAAACACCAATTAAATCTTTTTTATTTCTTTCACCACTCTAGTAATATCATGTATGAGATTCGTACGTGGTATTCTCGTGGCGGCAGAATTTAAAGAAAGTCGAATAAAATTTCCATAAAAATTATCATCCACAAAATTAAAAGGAATGCCTTTAACGCAAACTAATTTGACTAGTTCATCCCTATAAACCCACTTATCAAATTTAAAAAGGACGGAATGGGGAAGACGAACCTTGTGCACCCGAACCCAAACTATGTTGATATTGAAATTGAGTTTGAATCGTGAAAATGCCAAGTTTCTCGGGATGTTTTGATGCGGTATGCCCGTTGAGCATCCCATGTCATCCGCCTCTTTTGAATGAGTAAACTTTGTCACAATAGTAGCAATGTGCTTTAAGATTATAGTCATCTTCGGGAGTAATTTCTTTTTGTGAAATGGATCGCGAAAGTATCAGATTGCGGCTCTCTTTCTCTAGGAGGTTGAAGCGGTTGACGTTGTACCCGACCCCTACCACCTCCCCTAGCTCGGCCCCCTACCCCTCCTACCACCACTTTCAATTTCAAAAGCTTCTTCTTCCTCACTTTGTTGGGTATTTGGATTTTGATAATCAAAATCATCGTTGGGAGGAGGAAGAACCAACATGTTCCTTGCCTAAATTGCTTCTTCTTTGGTTTGAAGCCATTTGGGTTAGAAAAAATGAAGATTGGAAACGAAATCTAGCTTTAAAATGGATGAAAATGAAGAAAAACACTAATTTTGTTAGAAAACTAACTAAAAATGAGGTAATATTTAACTAGAAATTGGATGAGAGTAAGAGAATATATGAATATTTGAGAGTAGAAGAGAGTAGAAGAGAAAGAGTAGAGAGAAATAATGTGAAAATAAAATGCGAGGAGGGAGGTGATATTTATAGTTAATTTTAATGCTTTAATTTTTTTTGTTAAATCATCTGTTACTTACTAAACTAACTGGAAAGGGCCAAGGGGGGGACAACCGGACATGCGTGACAGGCAGGCGCTAGGCTGCCAGGCGGCCCAACGGGCAAGGGCAACGGTAAGTCCCAACGGTCATATGACTGTTTGAATTCAAACTAATATTGCCGGTTCTGCCGGTTAAACCGACGGTTGGACCAGTTTTCCTAACCTCCCAACCGTAATCGAACCGCCCAAAATCCGGTTTCGATTAAATCGATCCGGTTCAACCGCGTTGACCGGTTTTCCACGATTTTGACCGGTTCAAAACCGGCCGTTTAGCCGGTCCGATTCAGTTTTTGGCCACCTCTAGCGACATCCCTCTTTAGTGAATCTTACTTTATCTGACAGACCCAACCAGATGCGGACACGTGTCCTTGGTCAAAGACAAAGATATCCTTAGGGCTGACGTCAGCGGTCAGCACCCATTCACTATAAATATCAACCTTTGTCCCCATAGACAAGCTAAGTGTCAAATTATATTTGTAAGTCACATTGTCTAAACCCTAAACACACAACTCACTCAAGACATTCCATGTCTTATTTCTCAGTTCAATACCTCAGAGATCTTATTCTTACATTACATCCGAGGGTCTGAACTGGATTAACATCCGGCTTTGTCCTTAACGGTGCTTATTCTCTTTATTGTGCTTTAGGTACCAAAGTAATATCAAGCCAGATATCCTACATCATTCAGACACCCTAAAATATGTGGCGTCATCATAAAGTATTTTTTTTTAAATACCATTGTAATTTCTTTTTATCTATAACCGTACCATATCAATTATAAATATTTTCATATTTAATTTACACACATATTCTCAATTTGTAAATGTTATTTTAATTTTTTTCTCATTGATTAAAGTGAGAAAAAATATAATGAATAAAAAATAGAATAAAATTATAAAAATTTAAACAACTAATGAATATATCTACATTAACGTATTATAATATAATACTATTTTTAATGGTATATAGATATATGTGTTTAACTATATAAAATAAAGTAATTATGGTCCATTATTTAGTTTAGTTTCGTGTCCCGAGTCTACCAAAGGCTAGGGACCGCATCTGAATGAGAATGTCTAGGATTTTGGGTCCGCTTCCTAGTTTTTAATGAATAGAAAAGAACGTGAGGGGAGGGAAAATGAGAGAAAAGAAGGGGCAATTATCAAATAGTCCCTCATCCTAATGAAAATAACCACCAAGGACACACATTTTGAAGAAATTTCATCAGGTTCACGCTTTATAATGACACACCATTTTTGATAAAGGCACCCCATTCGACATAAAAGGGACAGCGCTGTCCCTTTCCCCCCTGCTTTTTCATTTTTTTCCTCCCAATACTTTAAAATGAAATATCTTAAGATCTAGAACTAAAAAAAAAAAAAAATTTGAAACCATCGTTGTTTTTGTATCGTCAATACGAATCAAACT
Source organism: Adenophora triphylla var. japonica (assembly GCA_022495995.1). Taxonomy (NCBI): domain Eukaryota; kingdom Viridiplantae; phylum Streptophyta; class Magnoliopsida; order Asterales; family Campanulaceae; genus Adenophora; species Adenophora triphylla. The sequence goes on along the minus strand of JAFEMH010004926.1, from coordinate 22,875 downwards.
AGTAGCATCAACATATAATTTGGAGCAAATTTGAGAAGTTCACATTTGTTACAAGTTCACAGTTGTTTTTGATAAGTTTCACAATTATTTTTTACATTTGTTCCAATAACAATTAAGAGAAGTTCACAGTTGTTTTAGCTAAATTTATAATTTCTGCATGAAAATGACTATTATTTACTTAATTTACATATTTTTTAGTTAAGTTCGCAGTTGTTTTAGTTAAGTTCACAATTATTTTAGTCTTTTATAACCATTATTTTGCAATTTTATGAGATTATTTGACATATTTGTTAAGTTCAATGTTATTTTTTATTAAATTCACAGTTGTTTTAGTCCTTTATGACCTCTATTTTTTCAATCTTATGAGATTATTTGGCCTATTTGTTATGTTCACAGTTGTTTTAGTCCTTTATGGCCTCTATTTTTGCCATTTTATGAGATTATTTGACATTTATTATGTTCACAGTTGTTTTTAGTTAAGTTCACTGTTGATTTTTTTTTAAATTCACAGTTGTTTTAGTCCTTTATGGCCTCTATTTTTGCAATTTTATGAGATTATTTGACATATTTGTTATGTTCACAGTTGTTTTTACTTAAGTTCACTATTGTTCTTTGTTAAGTTCACAGTTGTTTTAGTCATTTATGGCCTCTATTTTTGCAATTTTATGAGATTATTTGACATATTTGTTATGTTCACAGTTGTTTTTACTTAAGTTCACTGTTGTTTTTTGTTAAGTTCACAGTTGTTTTAGTCCTTTATGGCCTCTATTTTTGCAATTTTATGAGATTATTTGACATATTTGTTATGTTCACAGTTGTTTTTACTTAAGTCCACTGTTGTTTTTTGTTAAGTTCACAGTTGTTTAGTCCTTTATGGCCTCTATTTTTGCAATTTTATGATATTATTTGACATTGAAATTACCCGGATTTTGCGCGCGGCGAAAGGCGGTTGTCTTTCGCGGGGTTGGTGTCTGAGACCTCGCTTTCGGGAAGGAGAGGAGTCGCCACGCGGTGTTTGTATTTTGAGCCCAAACGTTGAGAAACGGCTTTTGGTTGAAAATGGTGTCGTTTTTATTGGTAGCAAAAACTTAGGAAAAAGGCTTTGAAAACGGGGTGTCATTTTTATTGGTAGAAAAAACGAGTAAAAAGCTTTTTAGGGGTGGCAACGGGGCGGATACGGGGCGGGTTTGACCAAAACCGTACCCGCCCCTCAAAGAACCCCCCTAGTACCGAACCCGCCCCGCCCCGCCAAATGTAGAACCCGCATCTGCCCCGCCCCGCCCCGCACCAGAAAGCCAAGGAAATTCACACCAAATTTTCATTCAATTTTGTAAAATTTGATTAGCATATAAACAGCAACTCTGTTAATCAAGCGGAGGAAGCAGAAATTAAGAAAAAAAAAATTCCAATTTTACTAATTCATTATATCCAAACCAATTGCCAAAACACCGAAAATAACAAAACTGTAAGCAGATTGGAAACCCTAAGAGCAGAAAATGGAAAACTCTTACCTTGTGATTCTGACGGGAAATGACGGCGACGAGCTTGCATGAACTGGAAATGAACATCATTGTTGACGACGACGACGGAGATGGCGAATTAACTGGGTGGCGAAGGGTGACGGAGAGGAGTGGGTGAGGGGATGGTGACGGTGACGGGCTGAGGGGCCGGAGGAAGACGTAGAAGCGGCGGCCGGAGGAGGTCGTGGAAGCGGCGGCCGGCGGAGTGGGGGAGGGGTTCGCCGGTGGCAGTGATGGGAGAGATGGAGTAGAGAGAGAAAGTGTGTGTGTGAGAGAGTGTGTGTGTGAGACGACTGGGAAGTGGGAAGAGAGGGTTTATATATACGGTATATATATATATATATATATATATATATATATATATATATATATATATATATATATATATATATAATAGCGGGGCGGGGCCCCGCGGGTTGAGGGGTGAAACCGAACCCGCCCCGTGACCCGCCGGGTTTTCAAAAAATGCTACCAAACCCGCCCCGCTACGGTGCGGATCGTCCCGGATACGGATCGGGTTCGGACAAATTGCCATCCCTAAAGCTTTTTGAGTACCAAAGATTGTTAGGTTCGGAGGTCACGTTACGTTTCGGGAAGAGTATATTGAGATCAACCGAAACGCCTCGTATGACGAGTCTTTCTACCTTTCTCGAAAATGTGTGCGTATATGTGAGCGTTTGCATTTTGAAATGGGGGATTGAATGACAAGCTTAATCTTGGTTTGAATGTCAAACGTTGATTATGTGGTTTGTTTGACAAGGCGAGCATTTGAATGACAAACGTCAGTTTTTGAAGTTTTAGGAAAAGTGGCTCGAAGGCTGATTTTTAACCGTTTAACTTAAGTGTCAAATGTTGACTTTTAAGAAAAGAGCGTTTGAATGTCAAACGTCGGATTTTGAGTTTTGAGATGATTGTTTGGATGCCAAACGTCATTTTGCGCATTTTGAAAGAGAGTTCGAATGTCGAACTCCGGTTTTGAACCGGGCATGTCATTGTTAGCATTTTTACGGGAAAAAGCATTAAATGATTTTTTGAGTGTCAAAAGTCGGCTTTTAAGTTTGAAGATGAGCGTTTGAATGTCAAACGTCATTTCGCACGTTTTGAAAGAGAGTTCGAATGTCGAACTCCGGTTTTGAACCGGGCATTACATTGTTAGCATTTTTACGGGAAAAAAGCATTAAATGATATGCGATCAACGAATCGTTTTGCGACTCGAACTTTGATAAGTAAATACTATCACGATCCAAACGGCTCGGACTTGTAAATGACAGTATTTAAAATGCGGTATCAACGAAATCAAACGACCCGGAATTGTAAAGTACGATCGACAAACCAAACGACTCGGAATTGGTAAATGACATGAAAGTAAATGACGATCGACGGATCAAACGATCCAGAATTGTAAATGACATTAAAGGAAATGACGATCGACGGATCAAACGATCCGGAATTGGTAAATGACATAAAAGTAACGGAACGGGGTCGGAACGCCGTTTTAATCCGAGATTACTTCTCTTATGGGAAGAGAAGAGGACCAGGGACTAAAACGTATTGGACCCCGTTAGACGATGACGTCTACATTTCAACAACGTTCGTCCAAAACGGTTGTAGCGACTGACGCGTAAACCGAGACGGAATGAGAGTTTAAAGAGAGAGGGAGCTACCTATGGCTAGGGTCGGCTCCTTTAGCTCGGTGGGCATATACGGGATACGAAAAGGTGTTTGGAACGGTGTTTCAAGATGGTGGGGGGTCGTATTTGATCGAAATACAGAGTTTTCACGCAAAATGAGGTAAAACGAGGCTCGGGAGGGGTGAGAACCAGTTAAGGCCGTGGCTTTGGGATGTAAGGGAGTAAATTTTGTGTATTTTTTCTGTTGTTTTGACAGCCTCTGTATTTATAGGTGAAATTTCAGGATGAGTCCGGACGGACTGAGGGTGAAAACTAGGGGGTTTTGTGAAACTTTGGAAATTGGAGGGACTTGCTGGCAATTCTGGATTGTCTGCAAAAGAGTCACTTGGGACTTAGACTGCATACCAGGGGTAGTTTAGTCTTTTCACACTGATTTTTGATTGATGTTGATGAGGGATCTGTGGCATGCACGCCACGTGTCCCTGTGACTCACCAGGTTGTGGGAGTTCGCGCCATTATCCTCGGTTTTGTCCGTTTTTAAAATAACTGTCCGGAAAATGTCCGAATCGCCCCCGAAAAGTGCGGAAAGTGCATTTTCGGGGAAAGCTGTACTTTACATGCGACGACGTGTGTTGAGTATGCTTTGACGTTGGGATGCTTGGGGCAGTCCCGAGATGTCTCATTGGCTTGGGAACGGGAGCTTAACGGGTTCCGATTAACTTGGAGCGGGCCAGTTAACGAATTCCGGTTAACTTCTAACGGATTTTGGCGATCCAGATTTGGGTACTTACAGTTAGCCCCTCAGCGACGTCACTTCCGAAGGAGGTAGGGTCATTGAAAAAGATAAGGATCCAAATCGGGGGATGCCTTACTTTGAAAGACACAGGGGCGGTCGGTGGTGGACCCTTAGCGAAAGGATTCCTACGTATCCCGAGAGGGAATCAAGCCGATCGTAGTTCATAGGTGCAAGGGCCGCGCGTGGGGACCTTGACCTTAGCGAGACTGTTGGGAAGGCATCTAAACCTGGGTGGAGACTATTATGAGGTGTCCGAACCTGGGATTTCTGGAACCTTCGAGGGCGTGTGGCGCCTCAGACCAGAGTTGCTGAACATACGAGGGCGTGTGGCACCTCAGACTGGGATTGCTGAAACATACGAGGGCGTGTGGCACCTCAGACCGGAGTTACTGAACATACGAGGGCATGTGGCACCTCAGACCGGAGTTGCTGAACATACGAGGGCATGTGGCGCCTCAGACCGGGATTGCTGGACATACGAGGGCATGTGGCGCTTCAGACCGGGATTGCTGGAACATACGAGGGCCTGTGGCGCCTCAAACCGGAGTTGCTGAACATACGAGGACGTGTGGCGCCTCAGACCGGGATTGCTGGAACATACGAGGGCGTGTGGTGCCTCAGACCGGGATTGCTGAAACATACGAGGGCGTGTGGCGCGTCAGATCGGGATTGCTGGAACATACGAGAGCGTGTGGCGCCTCAGACCGGAGTTGCTAGGATACGCTTATCCTGAGATGAAGGCATTCGTGCCTTGAGTACTGGACTCATAATGATGGCCAGGTTTATCCGCCGGGGATAGGGTGGCAATGATGGGAATGGTTGTGTTAAACTGGCGTTATTAACAACACGGAAGGATTGACGTTCTAACAACGGGGTTAGGAACGGGATGTGGTCTCGGGAGGGGCCCGACACATTCTTTGGGGAAAAGCATCCAGAGTTTCTGACGGGGTCAGTTAGGAACGGAGGGGGTTGATTGACGTCTTCCGTAGACGGATGGGTCTTAGGATCCTGTTGGGGAGGAATGTTCGGGCTTACGGTGATGGTAGAAGAGGGATTGTTGTGCGGAGCTTACCTTGATGGCCGGCGAAGTGGGATGATCGGGCTTACGGCGGCGGCGGGAAGTGAATCTTTGGATTGGAAGAGGTATTCGGGCTTACGAGGATGGCCGAAGAGGGATTGTTGTGCGGGCTTACCTTGATGGCCGCTGAAGTGGGACGATCGGGCTTACGACTGGCGGCCGGGGAAGTGAATGCTAGATTGAATAGGTATTTCGGGCTTACGAGGATGGCCGAAGAGGGATTGTTGTGCGGGCTTACCTTGATGGCCGCTGAAGTGGGACGATCGGGCTTACGGCGCGTATGGGAAGTGAATCTTTGGTGAAAACCAATGGGAATTTTGACGTCGGGAGACGAAATTGTGATTTGACGTCCGAAGACGGGACTGAGCGTTTGAATGTCAAACGTCGGTTGGGGATGTAAATGAGCGTTTGAATGTCAAACGTCGGCTTGAGATTTAACATCTGGAGACGAACGTTAGTGAAAATTAACTGGGAATTTAACGTCTGGAGACGTGGGAATTTAACGTCTAGAGACGAGCGTTAGTGAAAACTAACTGGGAATTTAACGTCTGGAGAAGAGCGTTAGTGAAAAATAACTGGGAATTTAGCGTCTGGAGACTAGCGTTAGTGAAAACTAACTGGGAATTTAGCGTCTGGAGACTAGCGTTAGTGAAAACTAACTGGGAATTTAACGTCTGGAGACAAGCGTTAGTGAGAATTAACTGGGCATTTAACGTCTGGAGACGAGCGTTAGTGAGAACTAGCCCAGGGAATTTAACGTGCGGAGACGAGCGTTAGTGAAAACTAGCGAGAATTTAACGTGCGAAGACGAGCGTTAGTGAAAACTGGCGAGAATTTAACGTACGGAGACGAGCGTTGCGAAAACTAGCCCAGGAATTTAACGTGCGGAGACGAGCGTTAGTGAAAACTAGCTGGGAATTTAACGTTAGGAGACGAGCGTTAGTGAGTAGCTTGGGCATTTAACGTGCGGAGACAGAGCGTTAGTGAAAACTGGCCGAGAATTTAACGTGCGGTGACGAGCGTTAGTGAAAACTAGCAGGGAATTTAACGTGCGGAGACGGCGTTAGTGAAAACTAACGGGGCTTGACCTCGGGGAGGGGATATTAGAAATGTCTAATTTGGGGGAAATTTTACACTTTTGGGGGCCAAAGGGTAAAATTGAAGCTGCGAAAGTTGAGGGCCAAAGTGGCAAGGAATCTTTTACGCTGCAAAAAGAGTCGTGGGACTCAACTGAATTTGACCGGAGTTCATTTCGGTAGAGAGGCCGGCGAGGGTGGTCATTTTCTCCATTAATTCCGACAAGAAAGAGAGAAGAGAAATCACCCCAAATTGTGAGTTTTGCTCAAATTTGCAAGGGAAAATCAACATGGAGGCAGATTTGGGAGCAATGGCTCGTCATGGAAGAACCGATAACGAAAGAACAAGGTTGGTTCGGACCATTCGAACCCAGATTCTTCCTTTGAATCCGGCGGAGTTCTACCTGGCTCGGGAGACTCCCAAATCCAAAGGAGGGATCGAAAGATAGGTAAACTTCCTTCAAATTCCATTAATTTTAAGAATGTGCATTCTTTAAATGTTTGGAATTTGACTAGAAATGAGTTAGGGTTCTTGGTACCCGAATTGGGGCTTTTGACTTTGCTATGCGCCTTTGTCGAAATTGACTAGAGTGTAGTTCAATTGACACTATGGGTAGATGACATAAAAAATTTTGGTTGCAAATTTCCATGCCTAGATGTGTTTTTCGAAATTAAAGTAAGTTTAATTCGGGATGGAGTAATTTTTCGAAATGTTTGAAATGATTTGAAAGTTCCGGATTCGACGGAATTTTCGAAAGGTTTTGAAAGTTCCGGATTCGACGGAGTTTTCAAGATGCTTTGAAAGTTTCGGATTCGATGGAGTTTTCGAAATGTTTGAAAGTTCCGAATTCGACGGAGTTTTCGAGATGTTTTGAAAGTTCCGGATTCGACAGAGTTTTCGAGATGCTTTGAAAGTTCCGGATTCGACGGAGTTTTCGAGATGTTTTGAAAGTTTCGGATTCGACGGAGTTTTCGAAATGTTTTGAAAGTTCCGAATTCGACGGAGTTTTTGAGATGTTTTGAAAGTTTTGGACCGTTAATACTCCAACTGGGATGGAAATATTTTAGGAAAAATGAGAACTGTATCTGTGTTGCATCATTTTGACATGTGTTCGTGCACTGCATTGATGTCAAACACGTGCACTAACGTATTTTGCCGTGTTCACCTGCAGGGGCGAGGGACAGTTGACATTCACAACTTGAAGAGTCGAGGAGCCTTCGAGGCAGTTCGAGCGCTGTGGGAGATATTCCCGGATGAGGCTCGGGACGGAGAGAGGAGTCTACGACAGCTTGTGATTATTTCCGGTTGCATTGGATTCATCGGCGCATAGGCTGCGGTGGGGCATGTGGCCTTGAGAGAAGGCGAGAGTCCATATACGTGGCTACGCGAGTCTTGGTGGGGCCACGACCCACACTTTTCACCCAGGGTGGGGGAAGGCGGCGCGGCTCCCACGCGAACTTTGCGGCTATCCTCCCGGCTGGGTTGCCATCAGGGCAACAATGGCCACAGTGTGGAGTGGACGGCTATACCAGGGCGGTTAGTCGGATCTGTTTGGGCTTTGATATCACCGATGCCGGGGGCTTAGGTATTTGGTATAGGCCAATGGAGAATCATCGAGGAGGGGATTATTGCTTATGGGAAGGGGTCCCGAGAGGATGGCCGCGGAGCGCGTCGGCTCGAGGGTTCCTATGGTTCGCGTTGTCGGCGACCACATGTTACAACTTCTAACACATCCTGTCACTTCCCTTTGCTCGGGTCGGCGGCGATGATTTGGACGCCCGTGAGGGGTTCGCATGGGGGAGGCTGGGGCCGAGCTCTACCACGCCTTGGACGGAGTTCTCGCGGGGAGAGAGGAAAACACCTTGTCTTTGCTTCTCATTTGCTTTGGATGTAAGTTCCCGTCTTTTTCTCTTCCTTGTCTCATTTACATGTACGCGTATGTATACGCTCTGCTGTAGGCGACATAACTTTCCATTTGCTTGGCGGGTGCGGTGCTTTGAGGTGTTCGGCCGCGGCGGTGGGAGATTAAGGAGGCATACGCGTCCTTGTTCCCTGCCATGTTGATTTAGCGAAGGATGCGAAGAAGGCGGTGTCATCGAGGGAGCGTACTCGGCCCGAGCGTATGAGGAGGTGTCTCGGGCCCCTGAGCCGAGAGTTTTTGAGAGGATCCAGTGACTTGGTGGTACCGGAATAATGTCGGGGTGGTCCCGGAGGTTGCTAGTGAGGTCACAGCGTCGGCGAAAGGCTGGCGGTGGGACTTCATTGTGACGCGATGTATGCAGGGGAGAGGGTGACCCGTCGGCATGGACAGGGGTCCCTTCCTATGGTGCTTAGGTGGACCCGCCTCCATACATGTAGCATCCTTTGTTGATGCGCGATGGAAGATACGGAGCGGTATAGACGGGCGTGTTCTATACAGGAGCTTATCATAGGGTGCCGACTATGATACTTTCTTAAGGATAAAAGAAATTTGAGGAGCCGCAGTGCGAGCCTGGGGGAGGGCGAGGGCCTGGATATCCCGAGACTACCCACTCCCACGCGCTAGGTGGCGTATGAGGGCTGGACGGTTTCCGTAGGCGGTTTGGTGATCCCTATCCGGACGAGACGAGGCCTCGGTACGGGGTGGACCCCAATAGCTTCGGTGAGTGCTTTGATTTGATTTCACTGCATTTGATAGTAGCATTCTACAAACGTTGCATCTATATTGTATGTATGTCTTTTGACGACTTTCCTGGTTTGCAGGTGTCTGATAGTACGTACAACCAGGTTGTGAGGCAGTTGGACAGGTGGGTCAATTACGCTAGGAGACTCGTGGAGTTCCTGCGGAGTAATTCCCGGAGGAGTGCGGCTGTACATGAGCCGAGGCCGTCCTAGGCCGAGAGGTTCGTCTGCCTCCACGGTAGTGGAAGCGGACTTTACGCGAGGATTTGGCCGGTTCTACGGCGAGACGGCGGGAATCGGAGCTTGTCACTCTTCGCTCGGGGCACGAACAGGGAGAGTCCTCGAGGGCACAGGAGCGGAGGCGGCCTTTCGCGTATTCCCGCATGGAGGAATTCGGAGAGTACCTGTCCTCGGTGGATCCGGCTGTTGCGGGGCTGTACATCGAGTGCTCGGATTACGCGCAGGACTCCGAGTAGTCCTCCTTTATTGCTTTTAGACAAAATGTGTGTATTGTCCAGACGATTTGACTTGTATTTGAAAAGGGCGCCCTTGAGGCGGAACCTGTATTTTGCACATCTATTTAGTGATTACCTTCTTTTTATTTTCGACAAATAAGCAAGTAGGTTGATCAAAAATAAATAAAACGAAATATGCACAAAAAATTGAACTAGTCAAGATTTATGCCTATATGCACTGATATTTAATTAATTGCACTGTTGCACGAGCCCGGGGCGGAAGTGGTGATGGCAGTGGTTGATTGAAACCATGGGAGCACGCGGTTTCAAGGAAGCTTGAACGGGGGCTTGGTTTGGAAATGTTTCCAATTTGAGAAGCATTTGCTGAGAGTTGACCTAGTCAACTTGAGAAAGAGTCCGGGGAGCGAGAACCAATTTCCAGAATCTTTTAAATTGCAGTTTCAGCCTTTGCAATTTGTAAGAACTGCGCGTTTGCTTTGATCCATCAGCTGAATTCTCTCAAATTTCTGAAGATTTTCTTTGCTTTTTCCATGGCTTCATTTCCTAAGCTATCGTCTCGGATGCAAGAGCGATACTTGGAAAATTTCCAGTCGTGGGTACGGAACCACACGAGGCAAAACATGGGGTTTTTCGAGGGTTGTTACGGGATGAAATCTGTTTGGGCTTTGAAGGAGCTCATGCCCAGTTGGGATCTCTTGAGAGGCTGCGGCTCGTTTCTGGGACGTATGGAGGCATGTGCACAACTTCTCGTACAACGAAATCACGCCCACGTTTGAAGATTTCTGGGCCATTTTAGGAGGACCTGAGACGGAACAGCTAGTTTTTCCCTATGCGGGTGGCATGGCCCTTTGTTGAGAAGTTAGTATCTACGCTTGGTATCTCGGCAAGAAACATACGGGATGCTAATATTGAACACGAGACTATGTCGACATTTCGGGGCTGCCCGATAAATTTGCTGGTGTTGAGGGGAGCATTTTCGCGTGGGACCGCGTTTGCTACGTGCGCGATTGTGTAAGTACCCAAATCCGGCTCATGCCTTCCGATTAAGTTTTTCGGCAATTCCCTGGACTTTCCTAAAGTTCGGGGGTAATTCGAGAACTTTTTCAAACCTTAGAGGGCGAAGGACTTGCTAGGAATTAAAATTCCACGTAGTCCTTCGCTGGAAAAACCCTTCTAGAAGGCCACCTTGCATGATTCTAGAAATATCTTTGAGTCATAAGGGATAATGTCGCACGTGCATTAGCCAAGAACTCCAAGCCGCACATCTTCATTAGTTTTACGCCAGGTGCCTATAAATAGAGACCTCCTACTATTCATTAAAAAAAAAAAGTTTTGGAAGCCTTGTTACTCTGCTAAAATACCACCACGAAATTACGAGATAGTTGAGAGTGCCAAAAACCACCTTCCTCTTCTCTAAAACCTCCCAAAGTTGGTCCTTCCCTAGGCAAACTTCAAGGAGATAGAGGAACACCACCATTGGTAACCTCTTATTCCCTTTTTTCTTGAAATATACTTGTATTTATGTGATATATTGCTCCTTGCTTTCCATATCATTATATACTTGCTTGGTATTTGATATATTGTTATTAAAGATTCTTTCTTTAAGCATGTAAATCATCCTACCCCTATTCCCTTATCACATAGGATCCATGGAGGATCCAACCCAAGGATGAACAAATAAGACCTAAAAAAAAGGCTTGCTCTAGGGTGGATCTCTCGCATGGTGATGTGAAAAGTAGCATCATTTGCTCTCAAAATAACATCTTTTCATATAAAGTTGCATCATTTGCATTAAACATGTTATCTTTGCATAAAAGTTGCATCCTTTGCACTTGAAACGTCATTTTTACACATAAATTTGCATCCTTTGCATTAAAATTCATTTCTTTACATCCAAATAGCATCCTTTGCACCCAAAATATCATCTCTTTCATTAAAAATGTCATCTTTAGTTTAGAATGCATCCTTCATGTCCCTCATGGTTGGATCTCTCTTTCCTAGGATTGCTTAGTGACCTTTCTAAGGCACGAAAAGCATAGGAAGAGCTTAAAGATCCAATCTTTATACCCTTCCCCTAGTCACCTTTGGTATTTGATGAATCCTTTGGAGCAGACTGATGTAAAGATCCCATCTTTACATCATTTCTTCCATTAAAGGTGCCATTATCCCTTTAGAAATGAATAAGTCTTGAACCCTATATCTTCGATCATCACTTGAAACGAGCATAATAGTCCCTACACAAGCTCGTCGTCTCAAGATGTAGGATTGATGGGCTAAGGATATTCCTTTCTAAAGAGCCTCACTTTTGGACTATAAGAGAGTACTTCTCTCGATCACACATGACCCAAGGTCAAATAGTGATGATCACAAGTCCAAGATGAGGACGGGATCAAAGTCCCGAACACATAAAAATCCAAGGAATCTCGAGCGATAACCAATTAAATGGTTTATACGTCAGGAAGACAACTTGGAACATTCCCCCTCTTTTCAACACATGCACACAAGAAAGCACGCAAGCAAGCACGAAAAATGGGATCTTGGGAGACTTGCTTGGCAAGGCACCTTGGGTGAACGCCAAACGTTATTCCCGAGGGTAACTTAACCTCGGACCCTAATTCCTTTTTTTTCAAAGTTTTGAGGAAATCAAAATGGCGTGGCGACTCCGTTTTTCAAATTAAACCGGATGTTTTCAAACTGCAAGTGAATCCAAATAAAACACAAAAAAGATTTGGGCCCCCACATTCACGGTTGGCGACTCTGTTTGGGGGAAAAACCAAAGGAGAAAGCTTTCATTTTTAAAATAAAAAAATGATACCGGTATATAGGTGGAAACCATTAAGTTTCCCTGTATAACGCCTCCTAAACGAGCTTGGGATAAGTTATGGTTTAACAAATCCACGTACCGGTATCTCTTTTCGAAAAAAATAAAAAAAAAGAAAGCTTTTCTTTCGAGCGGGTTAGCCTCCCGTCGCGAGGATTCCATTTGTCGTGCTTGCTTTTTCTTTCTTCGCCTTGCATTGCATCTTGGTTCTTGGGAATTGTGCATGCTCTATATCTTGAGCAGGAAGCCTTACGGGGTGAAAGGTGCCTAAAATGTTTGGGAGCAACACTGAAAGTGAAAAGAATTGGAACTGGAAAATTGAGCAATGCCCCGTAGATGCGGCTTAATCCACCTCGGATTCCACGGGGCCGCTTCATTGGCAATTCCACGGGACAAATTTGAGATGTCTGGCGGCTTAGGCGGCTTGGGGCTATTCGGTTCCAAAGGCGGCCGGGCTCCGAAAATTTACGTGCCTTAAGCATTGCATTTTCCCCCGAAAAATCATTCCTTTTAAAACACATTTTGAAAATCTACTGTTTTAACTCAAAGGAACATTTTTAGGAGACCGCACCTTTCTGACGCACCTTATATATCTGTACACTTTGCACGCACGTCCTTCAAACACAGGGTGGTTGTTCGGTTGCGATCCTGGGACGGCCTTACGATGCTCCCGGACGCGCACGGAATCATCCCAAGCTCCCCATGGCGGCCGGTGTCGACCAATGCAGGTGTCACACGTTTCAAAAAACAGTGACTTTTGGTTGGTTTTGGTTTAGTCGCGTGTCATATAGCCTGTTGCTTATCCCAGTAAGGTCAAACCTTAGTCCATAACGGAAGTCAAGATCTTTCGCGCAAGCGAGAAATCTGCGCGAAATTCGACAAGGAAAAATTGGTAGAATCTTGACTCGGCATTGACTTTGACTTTGACCCGCACGGGATGCGTAAGAGTCGAGACGAGTCATTGCAAAATCAAAGATCTTTCGCGCAAGCGGAGCTACGCGAAATTCCGACAAGGAAAAATTGGCAAGATCTTGACCGGCATTGACTTGACTTTGACTCACGCGCGTATGCGGCGAAGTTGATGTGACCTTTGCATCATCCTTCGGCTTTTACCGCCCGACCCATGCTTATTATCTTCTCGGACATTGCCGAAAAGTCAAAACGTCAATCGCGCAAGCGAAACTCATCGAAATTCCGTTAAAGGATTTGAAAGGCGAGACTTTCGGCATTGCCTTGACTATAATCCGCATCGCTCGTGCGTTAAAAGTTCTTATGACCGCTAGACCCGTTAGGAGCGTTCTTCTCTCTCGGTCGGTGGGATCCGCGTGCCCTATAGGACCCTCGCAGAATTTGTCCACCTGGGAGGTGAAATACGGAAGTGGAATACGAGGGGCTTATAGACGTAGTGACGGAGCCCGGCGATCCGGGATCTAGAGTAGTTGCGAAAAGAAGAGCGAGAACCCCTTTTCCAACCAAATAGAAATTAATAAAAGACAACATTTTAAGTAAAGTTGGAAGATTCTTAATTTGCATATTGCTTGAGCCTTGGCCCTAAACACTACCCAGTCTAAACCTCTCTGTCTCCTTTGCGGCGAGAAAGAAGTGGGTGAGAATATCGGGTCATCGGCTTGTTAGCGCGAGAATTCTCGTCAGGTTCGCGAGAATCCTCGGTTTTGTCGGTCCGGAGTCGAGAATGGCCGATTTGAGCTTGACGGCGATTTGGGTAACCGAGATGACTAGGGAAGAAGAACTAGCCTTAGCCTTAGGAAAAGTAGTCGTAAGGTCCGTGAGGAACGACAAGCCATGCTCATTGATGCGTCGTCATGGGGTTCGAGATAGTGGTTGAGTCCAGACGGTTCCACGGTTATGGTAGAAGATGAGACTCCCGAAGCCTGACCATCTCGGCTCCTGACTATAACCCAACTCTCTCCTCCACATATGATCCCTTACCAAAGGGGACTACCCTTTTCGGTCCTTTCGATGTCCCAGGTATCGGGAGTCCCAACACCCTGCCTCCTCGAGATAAGACCCGACTTTGTTCCCTACCTAGAGAAGCGAAACGCCACGGCTATCTCGATGCGGCCCTACATTACCCCATGGGACTCATTCCCTCCTCTCGGCTGAGCAAATTTCCTTGCCACTGGAATTCCCGTACCGGCTGACCTTTCCAACTTAACCTTTGTGAATTTGCTACCTCCCGAGGTTGGCGGTGAAGAGTCGATCGGAAATGAGAATAGGAATGGATGGATTCTGATGATGATGACGGTTCGATAGAAGGAATGAACATGGAGTCGACGGAAGTGAAACACGGAGGGCAAGATGAAGTAGAAAACCACGGCCTGGAATGGGAGATGGTATCACTTCCAAAGTGTGTACGCCATAGCCTTTGCGGGGCTCGGAATAGAAAATGGATGCGAGCTCGAGATGAGGCGGGGTATGAATTCCACATCCTAGAATTGACACTCCTTACAGACTTGGTCGGTGAATGGAGGAACTTGATCGAAGCTTTAGGCGAAGAGGGAAGTGGGCTCCGCGCAGCCGATCTCTAGAACATGTAAGCGTCATTGAGGCGAACCCGGTGGGAAGGAGTAGACTCCATTGCGGTGCTAAGAGTCACTTTGAGACCTTGTCCAGAAGAGTGTATGGAAGCTCTAGAAAAGAGTCTTAAAGTTTGAGAACCCCGGTCCCCTTCTATCTTATGACGACGGTGATGTTTTCTTGATAATCCCAAAGTCGGGGAAGAGTCCAGGATACACCTTATGAGCGCCAAGTATCGACCCGCTTTTGCCCTCATTGGTCAGTCAAGATGAAAGTTCTCACATGAGTTCTTGTAGTGATGCGGTCGAAGACTCGGTTCGAGCAATGCGAGAATGGAACAATAGAGGAGTGGTTTGAAAAGCCAGAAAAACCTCTCAGAGTAGAGAACGTGGGTTTAACCCTATTGAAATCCTTCTTGATGATGGAATCTCCCTTCGAAAGTGTTTGCCAATGTCAAAGATGCCGTCGGAAGTGAAAGGTGACCCCTAGAGAAAGAAGGGATATGCTTGTGATGATGAGGAATGTGACCCCTCATGTTGAAAAGGTTGCTATGTCCGGGCAAGGAAGCCATTAGCAAACCTCCGAGCTACGGAAATGATAATTCTGTTGCATGCGACTACGAAAAGCTTGAATGAAGCTGTGGAGGCTTTGAGTGAGGAAGATGAAGCTGAGACCGGTAGGCTTTGAATGAGGAAGATGAGAAACCCAAAAGGCCAATTAGGAAGTCGGAACTCGAGAAAAGGCGAAAGCCGGTGACACAGGATCGTCGACGTTAACGGTGGATGAGTTGTAATCGAGCCATACGCCCGGCTGCGACTCGACTTTGAAAGAGCTGAAGGAATCCTCCGTAGGAATGATGACTCGAAAAGTCTAGTAATGTCTATGTGATGACTCGGTGCAGGAGATGAGTGTTGAACGACTAAGGGTGACAAAGAAATGCCGTCTCCGAGCCGAAAACGAGACAAAAGACCTTATAAGCCGGAAAGCGAGAAAAGCCGGACTACGAGAAAAGAGGACTCCGGACTCAATTGAAGTGTACTCGAGCCCGTCTCCTTGTGGTCCCTGTTAACCTCTTCATACCCTCATAGAAAGCTAGAAGAAAGTTTGGCCAAGACCATGGTGCCCATAGATGTCACCCCGAGATGAGGTCGTCCGGATGATGATTGGAAGTATCCATACGAAACATCATTACCTTCTCGACTTTGGTTTGCCAAAATATGGGGCTAGATGAACCCCTTTACATCACAGTCCGAGTTGGAAGCAGCCGGTTGCCACGAGTATTAGTCGATGGAGGATCTGCAATGAATGTCTGCCCGGCAAAGATGATGGATTTGTTTGAAGCCCACAGTTTGAAGCCTTCTAGTCAAACTATTAAGGCCTATGACTCCTTTGCCTGATCGATCGGTTACGAGTTGCTACTCAAGTTGTGGTTTGGGAAAAAGGCCGTGGATGTTGATTTCAGTGATTGACATTTGACATTCCCATTTCATTCACCGCTCTTTGGGACGACCTTGGATTCACCGGATAATAAACGGGGTAGCCTCTACTCTGCGTCAAATTCCGGTCAAGTGATGGTACTATCACCACTATTTATGGAGACCGGTGTCTGTGGAAGGAACCGGCCTGGAGGTATCCCGTCTTTTGGAAATCAAGCATGATGATGAAGGGTTTGCCTTGGCCAGGTTCTGTGGCTTCTTCCGAGGCACAAGTATGTTGTTGCGACCTTACTACTACCTCAGGACAAAATTTCCCCTTTATGCGAATGATGAGAAAAATGGGTTATCTTAGGGGCTCGGATTGGGTAAAAGACTTCGGGGGTATGAATGTTGTTATTGATGTAAAGGAGCAGACTACCGAGATACGGCTTGGGATACAAGGAATTCTCGGGATTGAAGAAAAGCTAAAGGCACGAGTTCCGAAAAGCGAAGTGAAGGGGAGTCTCCATCCTTACGATCTTGTCTCCGGTACTTCACAAAAGGTGGGACCCTGATATGATGAAAGTGATATAGATCTCCTGAAAAGAACTCTTACGGAAAATCTTGAAAGCTCGGGGAAAACAGTGAATCTGTTCGGAAAGAATGTTCCTTGACTTTAGAGACATTCAGGGGCTACCCTTGTTCGGAACAAATATGCCTTCAAGAAACCCAGACAAAGAGTCAAAGCCTTTCTTCTCATCCGGGGGTAATGGATTTCTCTGCCCGAGTTAGCTCTTAGAAGATCGGCCGAGATAGATAGTGAAGATCGGTGAGAAACTGATGAGTTGAGTTTTGCAAAAATTTGTTTGATGAAGAAAGCGCGAGATCCGGATTTGATCGACTTGACTCGAATGAGGTAGTTGCCGTAGTGGAGATGGTGATGAAGAGCCTTTTGATCCCGCACTTTGGTGACTAAAACGAGATGCCGTTGAAGAATTGGGAGACATTCTCGGGGCGTAGCCAGCCGAAACGGCAAATGATCACGGAGCTTGGATTGGTACCCCAGTCCCTTCTCAAACACCGGTCTGTGTCAAAACCTTTGTCATCCGTACGGTTGAGTCGGGAATCTTTGAATTCAGTCCTCAGAGTCATCCGAAGGCCTCACGCTGAGGATTATGAATATGTAACCAATGTCATCTTTCCTCTTGCTTTGAATGAAATGACGGATCTTTACGAGTATCCCCTTATTGCCAACTTAACAAATGATAAATTAACTAATAACTTAACAACGTTAATAATGAATCATTTGAACAAGATGCAAACACACTAAATGAACAATACATCCAAGAAATCTTTAAGCGAGTTACGAGACACAAGAGGAAAACCGGGCCCAAGCTGAGGAGATTTTGACAAGTGTTAACTTGGAGGTGCTTGTCGAGGAACCTAAAGAGACACGGATTGGAAATTTCTTCCGGGGTTGAACGGGACGGTGGTCAATGCGCTCGAGAGAATACATGGACGTGTTTGCATGGTCGTACGGGGATATGCCGGGGCTAGACAGGTTCGATAGTAGAGCACGAGAATCCCTCTAGCACCGGATGCTAAGCCGGTAAAGCGAGCGAGGAAGATCAAGCGAGAATGGTCCTTATAGGTCAAAGAAGAGATAGAGAAGCTACTGCGGGTAGGATTCATCGAGTCATCGAATATCCGACGTGGTTATCCAACATTGTGAGTAACCAAGGCCAATGGGAAGGTGCGCTGCTGTGTAGATTTCCGGGATCTGAACAAAGCCAGCCCCAAAGACGATTATCCCCTGCCAAACATAGACATCCTGGTGGATGCCACCGCCAACTACGAAGTCATATCCTTTGTTGATGGCTTTGCAGGTTACAACCAGATCAAGATGGCCGAGGAGGACCAAGAAAAGACAGCCTTCAACACACCGTGGGGAACATACTGCTATACAGTGATGCCATTTGGGCTTAAGAATGCCGGGGCTACTTATCAGAGGGCAGCAACTGCACTCTTTCATGACATGATCCACAAGGAGATTGAGGTCTACGTCGATGACATGATAATCCACTCCAAAGGCGAGGATGGACAGCATTTTGTTGACCTGCGGAAGTTCTTTGAGAGGTTGAGACAGCATTCCATGAGACTAAACCCTGCCAAATGCACCTTCGGAGTGACAAGGGGAAAAGTGCTTGGGTACATGGTCACAGAACGAGGGATTGAAGTTGATCCTCGAAAGATCAAGGCCATTATGGATATGAAGCCGCCTCGAACCCAGACAGAGGTCAAAAGCTTTATGGGTAAATTGCAGTACATCAGCCGTTTCGTCAACCAGCTGACCACCATGTGCGAGCCCATCTTCAAGCTCATGAAGAAGAATGTAGACACAGAATGGACCGAGGAATGCCAGGATGCCTTTAACCAAATCAAGGCATACTTAGTACATCCTCCGATGCTATACCCCCACATAGACGAAGCCTCTGCTCTATCTCACTGTCACTGATACGGCAGTCGGGGCTATGCTTGCTCAGGAGAAGAAGGACTCTCGAGTAGAAAACGCCATTTACTTTGTCAACCGGAAGCTACAGGGGAGTGAGATCAATTATTCAGCGTGCGAAAAGACTTGTGCAGGACTGGTCTGGGTGGTCGGTAAGCTGAAGCATTACATGCAAGCCCACTCTGTGAACTTGGTCTCGAAAATGGATCCCATCAAGTATATCTTCGATAAGCCTTCCCTCTCGATGCGTCTAGCAAAGTGGTCCTTCTTCTTGGCTGAGTATGACATCAACTATGTGACAAGAAAGGCTATCAAGGGTCAAGCATTGTCAGACCATCTGGCAAACTTCCCTAGTAATGAGGACCGTGGGCTTGAACCCCAATTCCCAGATGAAGGGATCTTCGTAGTTCGAGCACGAGAGCCGATGGCGGCTTTTCTTTGTGAGTGCTAACAAAAGAGGAAATGGCGTAGGAATGCTCTTGGTCGACCCGAAAGATGAGCACACGCCAATGGCCATCAAGTTGAACTTCCACGCCACGAACAATGTCGCCGAGTATGAAGCTTGCATTCTTTGGTTTAGAAGGCTACCTTAGAGAGGAATGTCAAGGAGCTCGAGGTTTATGGAGACTCGGCCACGATCATCAACCGGGTCTCCAACAAGTGGAAGGCTGTAGATCCTAACACTGCAAAAGTATCATGCCTATATGGAGGAGTTATTTGGATAGTTCGGAGAAGTGACTTTCCATTACACGAGATAAGAACAGTTCGCGGATGCCTTAGCTACTCTAGCCTCATTTGGTAGAGATCCCGAGGGAAAGGCAATAAAACCCTTGAGTGGGTAGAAGAGAAGCCCGGCTTTACTGTTGCGAAATAGACACAGGACTGAGCCTATCAAGGAACCACAGTACAATCAGATTTACCGAGTTTCTCGAAGTGGAGAGTCGGCCTTTAGAGATGAAGAAGGTAGGCCAAAGGAAGGCATCAAAGCCAAAAGCTTGCAAGCCCTAAAATGGTTAGCTTCCCACTATGTCATTCTAGGGGACGATCTCAGTATAAGAAACGGTACCAAGGGTCGCTCCTTCGTGTGTCACCCAAGAAAGGGCCAGAGTTGATGACCGAAGTCCACAATGGTCCCTGCGGTCCTTCATATGAATGCTAGAGCCACGATGCAAGTGATCCTCGGGATGGGTTATTCTTGGATCTCCATGGAAAGCAGTGCGTTCAACATGTCCGACATTGCGACAAATGCCAACGGTTTGCCAATCTCAATCACCTTCCGCCTCATGACATCTTGCATGACGACTCCTTGGCCGTTTGCAACTTGGGGTATTGACGTGATAGGAAAGATAGCTCAGGCGGGAAGCAATGGCCACGAATTCGTGTTAGTGGCGATCGACTACTTCACAAAGTGGGTAGAAGCGAAGTCCTACAAAATCCTCACTTCCAAGAAGGTGGCCCGGTTGTCAAAGAAAACATAATGTGCGGATACGGGGTGCCCAATGAGATCATTTCGATAACGGGTCACACTTTGAAGGGGCTGTGATAGATTGGCCGAATTCAAGTCACACGCCACAAATCATCCCCGTACGGACCTCGGACCAATGGAGCCGTGGAAGTGCTAATAAGACGCTCGGATCATCCGGAAAATGGCCACCGTGGTCGTGAGCGATAACACGTCGAGATTCGACGGGCATATCAAGGCTTATTATTACTTATTGCTAAAATTTGTAATTTCATTTAAATAAACGAAAACAATATGTTAGGTTTATATCCAACAATAAAAAAGTGAGATGATCATTTTGGGATAGAGAAAGTATCCTGTACACACAGAAAATTACATTACTACATTCAAACTAACTCCATTTAGCCTATATGTGTTGGGATGGCCAAACATATTTTGGTCACAGAAATCTATTTTTATTATAAAAATAAAAATTTGTGTACACTTGATCACCGATTTTTTAAGAGATGGAGAATATATAATTTACACAAACTCGCGTAATGATTTGAGCTTATAAAATTTACACAAACTTGCTCACAAAATTATCTTTGACAAACAGTAGTTTGGTAGGCTATTTTGTCTGTCAATTATATAGTCATTTATTAAATGAATCAAATATTAATCAATTTACAGTAGGATAACAATTCAATTATCAAATTATTCTTAGTCAAGAGCATATTTGAAATGAATGTCCAAAAAGTTTTGAAATTTGCTTTTGATCAAGAGCAAATTTGAAATTTTTTTGGACATTCCATTATGGGACGGAGGGAGTATTTTCCATTATTGTATGCATAAACTTTATTTGTCAGGAGAGCGTAACATTGTTTAGCAAATCAAGTACGCATTCAAATGCATAAACTTAATGTATAATGAATTTATTGTCGTTAATAATATGATTCTTTTTATTTCAAAAAAAATAAAAATCATACCGTTACGTTGGATATTGTGAGAAATATTGAATCGATATATTTAAATTACAAGGGTATAAATATATTCAAAACATGTCATTTATGGAAGGGACTCTTGAAGTGGGACAGACCAAAAGGGAAAGTAGGACCCTTGAAGTGGGACGGAGGGAGTATCATTTATTAGTATACGAATAATAGTAATAATAAATAAATATCATATTTGTTTACATTAACTCATCATGAACGTAATTATAATATTCATTTCCAATTTAACTTATTTAATTTTGAGAAGAAAAATCAAAATCTTAAAAAAACTAACATTTGTGTTAAATGAAAAATTTTTCCCCAAACAATCCACTCCCTCATCAAACCTAACCCACTTCTTCCTCTCCCTCTTTCAAAATACCAATTCATACTATCTTTATTTTTTAGAATATTGACATGCACTTCAAAGAAAATGATTTCTTTTTTGTGTCCAAATCGAATGAAAGTAGTCTCTATTTTTGGAGAATATTTTTTTATGATTTTTGGTGAATTTTTTTTTTAAATTATTATAAAATATTTGATTTATATTCAAAAAAGAGGATTTTTTTAAATAAATATCATATTTGTTTATATTAACTCATCATGAACAAAATTATAATATTCTTTTTCAATTTAACTTATTTAATTTTGAGAAGAAAAATCAAAATCCAAAAATAACTAACAATGTGTTAAATGAGTTTTTTTTTTCTCAAACACTACACTCCCTCATCAAACCCAACCTACTTCTTTCTCTCCCTCTTTCAAACTACCTATTTATACTACATTTATTTTTTAGAATATTGACATACACTTCAAAGAAGAGGATTTTTTTTTTGTCCGAATAAAATGAAAGTAATATCTATTTTTGGAGGAATTTTTTAAATGATTTTAGGTGGATATAAAATAAAAAAAATAATTTATTATAAAATATTTGATTTATATTCAAGAAAGAGGATTTTTTTTCTGTGTCCGAATCAAATGAAATTAGTCTCTATTTGTAGAGGAAAAAAATTATGAATTTTGGTGTAAACAATTTTTTTTTAAAATTAATTTATTATAAAATAATTGAGGTCAAAGAATTTGGGAGAAAAATCGTAAATTAAGGCATCCAATCAAAAGCATTTGATGTTGATTTCAATGTCTAATATCTACATTTATGCCATGAACGTAAATGACTAAAATACCCTTGATAGATTTCCAAATTTAACCACTTGATTTATATAGAAAATAATTGGCCAATGGGTGAATCACATAATGCCATGTCATAATAGTGACATGGCTTAATGTGATGGCATGAAATGTTTCTCTTTTTATATATTATATAGATATATACATATATATATATATACATATATATATACATATATATATATATATATATATATATATATATATATATATATATATATATATATGTATATATATATATGTATACATATATATATATATACATATATATATATATGTATATATATATGTATATATATATGTATATGTATATATATATATGTATATACATATATATATACGTATATATATATGTATATATATATATGTATATATATATATATATACATATATATATATATATATATGTATATATATATGTATATATATATATATATATATATATCAAAGTTCACAGAATGAACTGAAGACACTGAGCCCCTTAGTCTTTCTTGTAAAGAGGCATGAGGCGGGGCAGTATATATAGTTGGGTTAAACAATAAAAAAAGGGGCGTCTAGAGTTTCCATGAAAAAGCGTACCCAAGCAATCGATCAATAAGACATCTAAGAAATTTCCATGAAATGTGTCTTGATTAATTTCTAAGATCATATCTTTGTTAATTACAAGTTAAAAACTTCTTAGTGAGTTCAGACGGTCTACTCTTGACTCGCTAACCTCATACGAAGATTTAA